>JAWHQI010000517.1:600000-867500 GCA_033032865.1 Dactylorhiza incarnata
ACTTAAATACAACAATAGTAAACCAAAATATATAAAGTAATATATGATCTCGACTCACGGCGCGAATCCGGACACAACCGCGGAGTCCGATCGTCGATTTGGGCACGCCATATATGGAAAGTCGCCAAATCAGCCTTGAATGGTCCCAAAGCTCGTTCTCGTCTCTGCTCCGCATCAGATTGGCTTGAAAAAAGGCCCAGGGACTCGATTTGATGTTCTGGATGTGGAAACATATGGATAAACTGGCAGTGGAGAAGAAAGGGTCAAGACTGGTCTCTAGAGTGGAGAAATATGCTTGGCTTTGGATTTCTGGATGGGGAAGAGTTTCAGGGTGCGCGTCGGAGGTCTGGGGAGAATCGAGGGAGAGGGTAGTTGGCTAGGCAGGGCTTATAGTGGTTGTTACTGGCTATTGTTCAGGGAGGAGGTGAAATGGTAGAGCATACAGAGAAAGTAGGAACGAAACCGAACTTGTATACACCTCGGCGGGTGGCGACGACAGCAGAGGACAGCCGCTTTAGATGGCGGTCGTCCACCTCTAAGAGAAAGGAGTCGTCGCTGAAGTAGTCAATTGATATAAGCACACTTTAATTGGATATATGCAGCCCTTTGCTATACGTAGCACCTAAACCGCTACTTGTAACCCATATGAACTACCATAGTTAAAGCTCTAATGCGCAGAAATTATGATAACACAAGCTTCCCAACATAGGGATGATAAGGTTTAGGTAAACCTTCAAAACTTTGAAAGGTGATCGGCTTGGTGAATAAAATGGGTGTCTGAGTGCTGAATTTGACTAGCATACAATATGGACTATAATTTACTTAAGAATAGAAAATAATTAGGTTACCATTAACTCTATTGATGATGAATTCCCCCATGGGCCACAATTCTTTTTCAAATCACCCAAGAAAAATTATGGTGCCTTTACATATTTGAGACAAGTATTATACACAGAAGAGATTGTGTTGAGAATTCAATCCAACATCTAGAAACTCATGTAGCATTATGAAGTTGATATTGATCAGGGGCCGTGTACCTATGACCAATTGACCTTAGGTGGATGCCTACGTTCTAACATTTCTACCTCAACTCCAATCAATAGCTATTTTAAGGAAGTGGTTATCACCCACATGAGCATCGTTAGCTTTTCTTAGTTAAACGCAGCACATAAATACTAGGTAAAATATAAACCAGAGATTTTGGAAAGTGATTACTCATCAAAGCGGCTAAAATCTTCATCCCTGAATGGAAACTCATCCGGCCATTTCACGTCTTTAAGAATCTACAATCAAAATGGCAGCAAAAGGTAAAACACACGACATCAAATTCAAAACCATAAGCCAGGTTCCCAGAGTCGGACCTGCTCAACTGGAGAAATTCGCTGCTGCGGCCGGGCGGAAGCAGTAAGGGAGCGACTACCGCTTCTGGAAGTCATTCGGTGGAGGTGATTGAGAAAAGACGCCCCCAGGTAGAAAAAGAGCCGCCGAGGGGCTTCCCTAACGCCGCAGCCGGAAGCCAAGTGGAATACGGTTAATGGCCGGATGTGACTAACGGAAGAAGCAACAGAGGAGGCCATGACCAGCCCGGCGATGATAATAATAATAATCGCCGCAGGAGCAACGCCATCTTAACAAGAGCTGACCGCTGGCCGCTGGCCGCTGGCCGCTGGCCGCTGGGTGGACGAGTGCCGCAGGACGTGGAGATTTTGTATACACGAGTGTTTTAATAATTGAAAAAAATTTAGGTGCGTCTCTCTCGCCTGCCTATAATTGAAAAAAATTTAGCTGCGTCACCTCACTTTTTTCTTCTCAAAATTTTCCTCTTGAAGAAAGCCGAACCCTACGGGGACACCCTCCTTCCTCCTCCTGCGGCGAAACCCTAAAGCCCGAGTCATCCTCCTCCGCGCCGAAACCGCGCCCTCCTCTTCCTCCCGTGCCGAGCACCCCCCCCCCCCCCCCCCCCCTCCTCCTCCTCCTCCCACGGCGAACCCTGCCCTCCTCTCCTCCCACGCCGAGACCACCTCCTCCTTCAACGACGAACCCCACCCTCGTCCTCCCACGGCGAAACCCCGGCCTCCTCCTCCAGTGGCGACAAAGCCACAACCACAGCTAAGATTTCTCAATCTTCCCCCACTTGCAACCACGTCGGAACCTTAGAGCCACAATACTGTCATAATATACAGTATTTGTGCACATACCATCAGAGCTCACAATATTTCACCAAAATACTGTCAAAACTCTCAATATTTCACCAAAATACTATCAATATATCGTTCAATATCATGCATAATCCAATCGATAAATTAGATATTTTATATTATAGTATATATAATAGTGGGGAGAAGATGTTAATACGATTACATAATGCAACATTATGATGTTTTGGTAAATTGCAATGTGTTTGTTATTGGCTTCTTTAGACATAATACCGTCAGAATTCTCAGTATTTCACCAAAATACTGTCAATATATTGTTCAATATCATGCATAATTCAATCCATAAATTAGATATTTTATATTATAGTATATATAACAGTGGGAAGAAGATGTTAATACGATTACATAATGCAACATTATACCGTTTTGATAAATTGCAATGTGTTTGTTATTGACTTATTTGGACATAATATTGTCATAATATACAGTATTTGACCAAATATTATCAGAACTCTCTGTATTTCAACAAAATACTGTCATAACTCACAGTATTTCACCTAAATACTGAGAGCGGTTTTTTGCCGCTGGAGGAGGAGGACGGGGTTTCGTCGCGGAGGGAGGAGGAGGTCGGGGTTTCACCGCGGGAGGAGATCGGGGTTTCGCCGCGGGAGGAGGAGGAGGTCGGGGTTTCGCCGCGGGAGGTCGGGCTTGCGCCGCAGGAGGAGGAGGAGGCAGGGTTTCGTCGCGAAGGGAGGAGGACCTCGGGGTTTCGCCGCGGGAGGAGGTCGGGGTCCGCCGAGGGAGGAGGAGGAGGTTGGGTTTTCGCCGCGGGAGGAGGAGGAGGAGGTCGAGGTTCGCCGCGAGAGGAGGAGGTCGAAGTTCATCGCGGGAGGGGGAGGACGCGGCCTTAGGGTTTCGCCGGGAGGGAGATGAGAGATCGGGGAGGGGGGAAGCTAGATGGTTCGCTGGTGCGGGAAATATTTTGGAGGAAGGAAAGGGGTGGGGTCCACTTTCAATGAGATTATTTATTCTCTCACCTAGAAATAGGTGAGATAAACGCACCTAAATAATACTCTTTATAAATTCACTAGCCCCGGGCGGAGTACAGTGTCTTCTGTTCATAATAAATTTTATGTTCAAAATTAAATTTTTTTATTGGCGACTATCTTAACCATTGTCATGCCAAACATACATTCTATAATTGTCAATTTTTTGCCCAAACTCATCGGAGCAAAAAAAACGCTACGCCAACCGCAGCCTTAATTGAAAAGCCCGTATTTGATTTTAAGTTATTCCAATCTCTAACTATACTAAATTATATATAATGTATTATATAAAATGAGTAACGTACTTGTATAGTAACATACTTGTATAAAAATATAATACATACTTTTATGCATAAAATATTAGGGCTGTAATTTGATATAGGCTTCATTTGGTTTAGCGGTTGCGGTTGTAAAAGGAGTTGTTGTAAATGCAGGTTTGTAAATGGAACTGTTGGAAACTTGTTGCTAGAAATGGAGTTCCGTTTGGTTATTCTGTGTTTGCAGAGCTGTTCAAAACATAGATTCGTTTGGCAAAATTGCGGTGGCGTTTCGTAAATAATTTTTTATTATAATTTTTTTTAATAAGGATTTTTTTTAAATTATATTCGAAAACTATTTGTAGATAAATTTTTTGAAAATAAATTTTTGGAAATAATTTAACGGAATATTTTTTTAATAATTAACTGTCGTTGGTGGCTGTGATCGTGAGGCTCAAACAAATACAGGAACTCAAAAAACTCCAAAATACCAGCAAAACTCGAAATCTCCGACGTGCGACTATGCAGATACTGCCAACACGTTCAATCTCGGTGTAGTTGATCGGCAATGGAGTCACGCAATGACACCGTCTCATCCACCCTTACTCGAATCCCTAGCTCTAGCATTGTCTCAACTTGAGCTTTCATTACTCTGTCATGTTCTTCTTTGAAGGCCCGCCGGGTAAATGAAATGTTCGTCTTCATCACAAGCACGAAATGAGTGTCTGAGCGGGATGGGTGTCTGCGAATATAATTATACAAAGTCATTGTTGC
Organism: Dactylorhiza incarnata; assembly: GCA_033032865.1. NCBI lineage: Eukaryota > Viridiplantae > Streptophyta > Magnoliopsida > Asparagales > Orchidaceae > Dactylorhiza > Dactylorhiza incarnata. Next base: position 604,234 of record JAWHQI010000517.1, read on the forward strand.
TATCACAATGTCTCGTTGCTTTGTCAAACTGTATGGCGGCGTATCTCTAAGTATTTTCCACTTCTTCTTCCATACTCCGAATGAACGTTCTACATATATGGCGCTGCGCAAGGACGAGTGAGCCTGGTTGAATATTTCCCGGCGCCCTTGTATAGGCCTATTGCCCCTTCTAAAATCTGGTAAATGATACCATGTACCTGAAAACGGTTTTAGAAAACAACGTTGCAGTGGATATCCGACATCTACTACGTAATATTTCCCTGACAAATAATCATGCATTGCAATCTACGTGTGAGTAAGTGATCATAACTAATAATCTTACAAATTTCTTTATAAAAGGAGTCTCAAGAGGTAAAAGGCTCACCTGGTGGCGAATACGGGAAATTGTAACTGGGGTCCATAAGAGAACGCTGAAATATATGACTATCATGAGTAGAACCCTCCCAACTTGCTAATGCGAAGGTGAAACACATGTTGAAATCACAAACTGCCATAACATTCTGTGTTGTTGTGCCATGCCGACCAATGTAGAAAGCCTAATGATCCGCAGGAACTCGAGCATCCACATGTGTTCCATCAATAGCTCCAATACAGTTTTTAAAGAATGACATGTATCGAACATCATTGAGTATTGGGGGGGGATATCATTGAAAAGGTGATCTACAGGGGTGATGACATCATAAGATAACCTCTTAATAGCAGTGATACCCTTTGCAAAAAGTCTACTTATAATTTATGTGGAGTGTTGGAATCGTTCGCCTGCAATTTGCATTGATATATTATGACCTAAAATATGCAATGTAACTGCAAGTACTTCTCGTGGTAGAATTCTCCTGGTTCCTTGCAATCCATACTGTTGTGTGAGGAGTGTTAACAAATCACATACACATAAATAATCACATACACATAAATACTCACATACACACACACCACTCAACTACACACACAAATACATACACAATCACCCATACACACACAAATACATACAATCACACACACACACACACAACTACACATACAAAAAAATAATCACATGCACACACACACAACCACACATACACAAAAATAATCACATACACACGCATTGACATACACACACATTGACATACACAATCACACCCACAAACACACACAAACACACAAACTTAACACACACACACACACAACACACAACTACACATACACATGATAGAGATTTTATAGTTTTAAAATAATTCCAACTAATATCTCGATGCAGGCAAGTATACCTATCGAAATATAGTATAAGAAGGATGTGTAACATCCCGACTTTTAATTAGGTCAGTCGGCCCGACTGACCTAATTAAAAGCACGATAAGGCACACTAGGAGAGAAAGAAACCCCGAAATCACTTTTTGAGTAAACGAACCCCGATCTGAGTTCTGTCAGTTGTCTTAGACTCGTATAGTCAACACGATCGCAACGGAACCTGTTCCACCCCGATTCGAGGTCATTCGGCGAAAATGACCGATCCGGGTGACGACGAGCACCAAAGTGACGCAGAAATCACTTTTTGAGTAAACGAACCCCGATTTGAGTTCTGTCAGTCACATTCGACTCGTATGGACCATACGAGTGCAATGAAACCCGTTTCGCCGCGATTCAAGGAGATTCGGTCAAAGTTGACCAAAAAAAAAAAAACGAGTCTGATAAACCTAATACCCTATCGCAATGCGTACGCGCACGGATAATCCTCCGACGCTCCAACTTTGACTCAACCCTCGACGACCCGGACCCATGAGGACTTTGACCATCATGGGGGACCCACCCGAGGGTTGACCAAGTCAAACCTCCCATAAAAAGAGAGGAAAATGCCAAATTTTTCTTCCCCCCTTAAAACCAATCAGCTTCCCCACTGATTTGGGCCTTAATCCAGCCCAATTAGGCTCTAAGTGGGGTGCCAAACAGCTAGCAAGCATTATAATCCCAAGGCTAAGGCTTGGGTGGGCTTCTCTCTCCTCCAAACCTAGCTCCAACCCTATCCAAACCCACCCAAATCCCATCTCAGCCAAGGAGGTACACTCCAAGCCTCCCATCAGCTGCCACCTCAAACCCAACTCAACCATGGTAGAATTAAACCCTAATTAGTGGATTTAAATCCTATGGGAGATGTGGGACTATTCCCTCTATAAAAGGAGACCCAAACCCAGCCATAAGAGCTCACCCCATCCCTCTCCCTCAGGTACAACCCCACCTGGCCGGAGCTCTACCTCCCCTCGCCGGAAACCACCACCCAAAAGCTCCACCACCACCTTCCCATGGCCTATCACCAAGGAGAAGCTTCCAGAGCTCCCCCTCAGGTGAACTCCCTCCCCTTCCTCCTCCTCTACCCTCTGGACGAGGCGGCGCGGCGCTCCGGCCGTCGGAGCGCCGCCGCTTAGGCAAAAAAAAATGCCTCCTCCCCTTTTTTTTTAGGTTTTCCGGCGGCGGCCGGCGGCACCACGGCCGCCGGACCACCGCCGGAGGGGAGCCCCATCCCTCGGCGAGTCGGCCGGGGGTGGTAGCACGGCACCCCGCTGTCTCCCCGGCGGCGGGGAGAGCCCGCAAGGGGGGGGGGGGGGGGGTGGCGGAATAATAACCGCCCCCCCCCCCCCCCTCTTTTATTCTGAATCCCAGGCGACGGCCGGTGGCCGGACGGCCACCAGGCCGCCACCCACGGCGGCGCCCACCCCCCGGCGAGTCGGCCGGGGGTGGTGCCGAGCCCCCCCGCCGCATCACCGGCGGCGGGGACAGCCCGCAACAGCGGGAGGGGGGGGGGGGTGGCGGTGCGTGCATGCACCCCCCCTCTGTCTCGATAACCGGCGGCGGCCGGTGGCCGGCCGGCCACCAGACCACCGCCGGCAGGTGCGCCCACCCCCGACGAGTTGGCCGGGGGGTGGAGGCGCGGCGATCCGGCCGCCCGCCGGCGGCCAGGCAAGCCCGCAAGGGGGGCGGCCACCAGCGAGCTACAGGAGCCGTCTAATCCCATGCATGGGATCAGACGGCTCTGATCACCTTGATCCTTGCGAAGCAATGATTGGCCCGCACAGCGGATCCGCGCCAGATCCGCTGTGGGGCCAATTGTTCATCCGTCCGGCGCCATCAGAGCTGTCCGATCTGCAAAAACTTATGTGCTGTGTATTATTTTGAATGGACCAGAGGGTTTTGATTTTTCTGGGGCTAATCCATGAACCTGCTCAAAAATCTTTGAATACCAAAGTTGTAGATCTCAGTGAGTAGAACAATCAGTAATTTTTTGGGATTTTTTGGACAACATTTAGTATTTTAATTATTTAAAATACACAGATTTTTGCACCATTTATTTGAATTAGGATGATCAGCCCACTAATAAATTCCCAAATATTTTACAGAGGTATGTGGGATCATTATACAGCAGTTGTAATCTTGTTTGGGATGTTTAGACTTCATTTGATAGTCCCCATAAATTTTAAACACTTATTTTGGTATAATATTTTAATTCGGAAATAATTATGCAATGAAATATTCCCAAATTATTTCCAGGAGTTCATAGGGACATTCTTACAGCTGCTCTAATTGTTTGGAGTTTTTTTTTGGAAATCAATATAAGCCCCCATGAATTTATAGTCCATTATTCAATTTTATGGATACAAAATTATAAAATTTAGTACTATGAAAATATTGATAAATTACAATGAGTATGAGAAATTGGAGGATTTTTCGGCAACTCGTTATTTTACGAGGTTGAGTTGGGGCTTGAACGTCATTTTGAAAATTATATCAGAAACGATAATTCGGACGAGGGATACCAAAGATTCTATCGAAGACAGTAAATGAGTCATCTTTTATCATTAATGTCGGAACTAAATTACGGATTCGGAAGTCACCTCAGATCGGGCGTTTGCGCACTACGAAACATGATTCGATACCGACCATCGGCGCCGGGCCGACGTAATACAATAGGTTGCGGTAATTACGCCTCCTCGAAACAGAGTTGCCTCCCTATAACGGAGATGCCTCCTCGAAATGGAGAAGCCTCCTCGAAACGGAGTTGCCTCCTTATAACGGAGAAGCCTCCTCGGAACGGAGAAGCCTCCTTGTGATGGAGAATCAACAACTAACACTGGTCTGCAGAATTGATTTTTACAATTGCTATTTACTTTCCAGCATTTCAATTCTTGTTATTTGTCCTACTCATTAATTATTGTTGTCACTAACGTTTGTTGTTTTGTTCTCTCAAAATGTGGCGGGTCGAACATGCCCGTAGACCGCTCGTACCGGTACGGGAGGGTTGACGACTCACGGCAATAGGGAGGAGTGCACCCCGGGTGCTTGATGTCCCGCTGGGTCCCTCCGCTAGATGTCAACTTTACGGTTTCCGGATGTCTCCTACATCCAAGAATGCACTCGGGTGCATTAGGGCCTGAGTAATGCGGTACGAGCTTACCCAGAAGCGGTAGGACCGGCCGCTGTCACCGATGGCCACCTCGGTGAGGCCCGCAGGGTTCGCTACCCCGCTAGAACAAAGAGGTCAAACTATGTCGACATAGGGTTTGCACGGGTTTTTGAATACCTGTTTACTTTTAAGCAGTTCTTTCGTTTAATATTGTACCTGCAATCTTTTATACAGCACTCCTTATGTTAATGCTTGTTTATTAATATGCTGCTTCGGCTATTTCTAATTTTTAGGTTCACCCTCGTCCCCAAGGTAGAGTTTTGGGGAGGAGAGGTGAGTCCACTAGTCTTTTGACTAATGTGTTGTTGTACACCTCTTTTAGGCAACGGAGCAGCACGAGGCCCGACCGGAGCTTGAGAGAGAGACCGCCTTAGGGCCGGCACGAGTCGACGTACCAGACTCGCCCTCCGACTTCCGAGATGTGAGCCTATAAAGTTTAGGAGGAGCGATGGTTTTGCTACTTTTGTATTGCCCGAGCGGGCTTATGTAAATTGCGACTACGCCAGCACGTTTGTAATCAAATGTTCGGTTATATAAATATATGATTCTGTTTCACTCCCCCATTGTGATCTGATGTGATGATTCTCGTAGGCCTGACAAGACGAACACCCCGGGCATGTGCAGCTCGGGGTGGTCGCCTTGGGCGGTAGGACCCTCTTCCGCCCTTCGGTTCGAGGGCGGGGGACTTGGGTCTTACAAATGGGATCAGAGCATTTACGATCTGTCCATGTGGGATGCCTCAGAATCCTCTTTCCCGCTTCGCCCTTGGTTCGAGGCCGAACCTTGCAGCGGAAGCGTGGTGGACCTTTAGGACGTAAGCTTAAGGATTCTAGGCAACACATCACTCACCGCACTTCCGCACTTGTACGTTTACGCTTCAGTCATTTTTGCAAATTCTCTTATTTTGCAAATTCTGACTTACTTCCTGTTACTTCTCCAGATACCGGAGTCCAGTAACGGGCGATCGTCCTCGAGAGACCAGTACCGCCCCAGTACTCCACCACCCGCTCCTGCTGTTCCTACTACTCCTGCTGTTCCTACTACTCCTGCAGTTCCTTTTGCGGAGACGGAGCTGGGACAGACCTTAGTTGCGTTGCTTGGCACCTTCCAGGCAGCGATGACCCAGCAGCGACAGCAGTTGACACTGCCCACTGACCTTTTGACGACTTTCCGAGGCTTGAGGCCCCCGACCTACAGAGGTTCTGAGACGGCAATGCATACCGAGGAGTGGGTGGAGCGCATCGAGGAACTACTTGTCGGGATGAGATGCCCGGCAGTGGCCGCAGTTTCCTTAGTTGTGACTCTTCTAGAGGGATATGCTCGGGACTGGTGGAGGGCATCCAGTCGCTCCACCTTCTTGGGACGACCGCTTAGCAGCATCACATGGGGAGAGTTCGCAGAGGCTTTTCTAGAGCACTTTATTCCCGACACCGATCGAGCACAGCTGCAGGAACGCTTCCTGCACCTACGTCAGGGGAGCATGACTGTACCGGAGTACCAGCGGGAGTTCATACACTTAGCCAGATTTGCTGGGACGCTTGCTCAGACTGACAGAGATAGGGCCGCTCGTTTTTATAGAGGTCTGCGCGACGATCTACGACAGCCCCTCATTATGATTGCCCAGACGACATTACATAACATCGCTACACATGCCGCCGCTCTGGAGTTGGATCAGATGGGTGTGACACAACAGCAGAATAGGCGCGACGAAGCACCGCCAGGACGAGCGGAAAGACCAGCTCCGCGACGTGTTGCACAGGACAGGAGACAGCGTCAGCGCTATCGAGCATACCACCGGGCACGACTACCTCGTCCTCAGCCAGAGCAGGCACCACCACCTCCACCAGCACCTCAGCAGGCACCGGTCCTCCCTCGACCAGCACCTCAGCAGGCACCGGTCCTCCCTCGACCGGCACCTCAGCCGGCACCGATACCTCGACGAGAGACCCCCTTTGCGGGGAACTGTTTTCTGTGCCACCAGCCCGGGCACATCCGAGCCTTCTGCCCACAGGCTGCGGGGGGACCAGGACTAGGAGCAGTACAGGGAGCCAGAGCCGACCGTAGGGCTCGCGGCAAAGGAGGCCGAAGAGGCCGACCGGGCAGGAGGGAGCCACGGAGGGACGATAGAGTTGCAGCACCGGAGAACTATGCCCTTGACTTGCAGAGCGGACCAGGACCAGATGTTGTCGTCGGTATATATCTGCAGTTTCCTTATTATGACGCATAGATAGCTGGCTTATCGATATATATATAGAGGTATGGGTATATATAGGTTTGTAGTATCTTGGAAACCGTGTAACTCTCGTAAATCTTTTCAGGAATAATTTTAGTAGAAGGTCAACCCGCCAAAGCCTTATTTGATACGGGTGCTACAGACACATTTGCGTCGCGAACATTTATGGCATCCAAGAAGAATTACGTTCGATCAGAAGGACTGGTAACCCGAATTAAACTACCAGATGGGTCAGCTATGTTCTCCACCGAAAAATGTTCGTTCCGAGCCCACCTAGGACGCAAGGACTTTGAAGTCAACGCCACGATGTTACCACTAACGGAGTTCGATATCATACTTGGAATGGACTGGTTGACTAAGCATAAAGCAATAATAAACTGCGTAACCCGGGAAGTCTGCCTCGAAAGCCCAGACGGTCAAATTATTACAATAAAAGGTATACCTTCTTCAAATCGCATCGTATTAACCTCTGCGCAAGCCGCCCGAGCACTTCGACAAAAGAGTGAGGTGTTCTTGATATATTTCGAAATGGAAACTGAAACTAAAGTACTCTCACAAGTGCCAATTGTTCGCGATTTCCCAGACGTTTTTCCGGAGGCACTTCCAGGATTGCCCCCACCACGAGAGATGGATTTTCAAATTAATCTTGTACCTGGAGCACGACCAGTATCTCGGGCACCCTATCGAATGACCCCCAAAGAATTAGCTGAGTTTCGAGTTCAGCTCCAAGATCTAATCAATGCAGGCTTTGTTCGACCAAGCTCTTCACCCTGGGGAGCCCCGGTATTATTTGTCAAAAAGAAGGACGGATCCTTACGCCTGTGCATCGACTATAGGGAACTGAACCGGCTCACAGTACGAAATACGTACCCCCTACCAAGAATCGACGAGCTATTCGATCAACTACAAGGCGCCTCCATTTTTTCAAAAATGGACTTGCGTTCTGGCTATTATCAACTCCGCATTCAGGAAGAAGACATACATAAGACTGCCTTCAGTTCTAGGTATGGGCACTACGAGTTTACGGTAATGCCTTTCGGCCTAACTAATGCACCATCCGCTTTCATGGCATTAATGAACACGGTCTTCGAACCCTACCTAGACCACTTCGTGATTGTCTTCATAGACGACATACTCATCTACTCCAAAAGCAAGGAAGAACACGCAAGACACCTTCAATTAGTATTACTGAAATTACGCGAACATTTCCTTTATGCCAAATTCAGCAAATGTGAGTTCTGGCTCGAGGAAGTCGGATTCTTGGGGCATACCATAAACAGGAATGGAGTAGCCGTAGATCAGGCCAAAATACTCGCAGTACGAAACTGGCCCCCACTCAGGTCTGTCACAGAGGTTCGAAGCTTTCTTGTATTAGCGGGCTATTATCGGAAGTTCGTGGAAGGCTTCTCCAAGATAGCCCTGCCCCTTACTACCCTTACCAAAAAGGAGAACGCATTTCAGTGGACTCCTGAGTGCGAAGCAGCCTTCGAAGAACTAAAGAATCGGTTAACCACTGCGCCAATTCTTACTATTCCCTCTGGGACCGAAGGCTTCCAGATATATACGGACGCGTCACTCAAGGGATTGGGAGCTGTTCTAATGCAGCACGACAGGGTAATTGCTTACGCATCACGACAACTGAAGCCGCACGAATACAATTACCCCGCACATGACTTGGAACTAGGAGCAGTCGTCTTCGCCCTCAAAATTTGGAGACATTATCTATACGGTATTCGGTGCGAAATTTTCTCCGATCACAAAAGCCTCAAGTACATTTTCACTCAGAAGGAGTTAAATCTCCGTCAACGCCGATGGTTGGAGTTTCTGTGCGATTATGATTTCACCCTACAATACCACCCCGGCAAGGCCAACAGGGTCGCTGACGCGTTAAGTCGTCAACCTACAATGACAGGAGGGTGGATGGAGGCAGTACCCGCAGAGCTGTTAGAGTCTTTAGCAGACTTAAACATCACTCCCATCACTCGCAGAGAACCGATGGAATATCAAGCTGAAATTTATTGGATGGAGATTCATTGCGATATTCGAGATCGAATTCGCGAAGCTCAGAAAACCGACCCGGAGGTACTGCCGATTTTTGAATCTCTCGAAAAAGGGGTAAATGAGGATTTTAACTTATATGACGGACTCTTACAATATAAGCACCGAGTTTATATCCCCTCCACCGGGGGGATACGCGAAGAGATATTACGAGAAGCTCATCACACCAAATACTCCATTCACCCAGGAGTAGTGAAAATGTATGTAGATCTGCGTCGGACACTATATTGGCCAGGAATGAAGAAGGATGTTACGAATTATGTGGCACATTGTCAGACATGCCAACTGGTCAAGGCAGAATGTCGAAACCCGGGAGGATTATTGCAACCACTCCCCATACCAGAATGGAAGTTCGAGGATATTTCCATGGATTTCGTCCACGGGCTACCACGATCACGCGCAGGAAACGACTCAATATGGGTTGTGGTGGATCGCCTTACCAAGGTAGCCCGGTTCATACCCAATCGACAGGGAGATGGCGTCGATATACTAGCAAGGCTTTTTATCGAGCAGATAGTACGGTTTCATGGTGTTCCTAAATCGATTGTCTCTGACCGCGATGGAAGATTCACATCGAAGGAATGGAGAAGGGTGCAAGCATATATGGGCACTAAGTTAGCTTTTAGCACCGCTTTCCATCCACAAACAGATGGTCAGACCGAGAGAACAAATCGAACTATGGAGGATCTTCTTCGGCTATGCATAGTAGAACATAATGAACCATGGGAACAACTCCTGCCCCTTGTGGAATTTTCTTACAATAATAGTTTCCAGGCCAGTATCAAAATGGCCCCATATGAAGCTCTCTACGGAAGGAGATGTCGAACCCCTCTATCATGGGCCCAGGATGAGGATCCCGAAGCTTTGGGTGTCACTTACATAGATGACACCACAGCAGCAATAAGGTTAATACGAGAGCACATGCTGGAGGCGCAAAGCAGGCAGGCCAAGTATTATGATGCCCGACATCGCCCGGTGGAGTTCAGTGTTGGAGATCTAGTTTTCCTAAAGATCAAGCCCATGCATGGTATTTCCCGGATACGAAGACAAAAGAAGTTGGACCCCCGCTATCTGGGACCCTACCCAATTATAGAGAGGATTGGCCCCGTTGCGTATCGATTGGCCTTACCACCAGAGTTAGGAAACTTGCATGACGTCTTCCACGTCTCATCACTGCGACGCGTTTTACGACAACCAGAACAACATCTTCCAGCACCACCCCTGCCAGTCCAATCAGACAGGTCAATGCCACTACATCCTGTGAAGATTGTGGACTCCAAAGTCAAGAATCTGAGAAATAAAACCATAACGATGGTTAAGATATTATGGTCTAACTGCGGACGAGAAGAGTATACGTGGGAACCAGAGAATCTCGTTAGAGTAAAGCACCCGGAACTTTTCCCTCAGGTAATATATCTCTCCCTTTCAAAAAAAAAAAAAAAAAAAAAAAAACCTACTTTCGGCAATTTTCGAGGACGAAAATCCTCTTATTTTTATTGGATTGTAACATCCCGACTTTTAATTAGGTCAGTCGGCCCGACTGACCTAATTAAAAGCACGATAAGGCACACTAGGAGAGAAAGAAACCCCGAAATCACTTTTTGAGTAAACGAACCCCGATCTGAGTTCTGTCAGTTGTCTTAGACTCGTATAGTCAACACGATCGCAACGGAACCTGTTCCACCCCGATTCGAGGTCATTCGGCGAAAATGACCGATCCGGGTGACGACGAGCACCAAAGTGACGCAGAAATCACTTTTTGAGTAAACGAACCCCGATTTGAGTTCTGTCAGTCACATTCGACTCGTATGGACCATACGAGTGCAATGAAACCCGTTTCGCCGCGATTCAAGGAGATTCGGTCAAAGTTGACCAAAAAAAAAAAAAAAAACGAGTCTGATAAACCTAATACCCTATCGCAATGCGTACGCGCACGGATAATCCTCCGACGCTCCAACTTTGACTCAACCCTCGACGACCCGGACCCATGAGGACTTTGACCATCATGGGGGACCCACCCGAGGGTTGACCAAGTCAAACCTCCCATAAAAAGAGAGGAAAATGCCAAATTTTTCTTCCCCCCTTAAAACCAATCAGCTTCCCCACTGATTTGGGCCTTAATCCAGCCCAATTAGGCTCTAAGTGGGGTGCCAAACAGCTAGCAAGCATTATAATCCCAAGGCTAAGGCTTGGGTGGGCTTCTCTCTCCTCCAAACCTAGCTCCAACCCTATCCAAACCCACCCAAATCCCATCTCAGCCAAGGAGGTACACTCCAAGCCTCCCATCAGCTGCCACCTCAAACCCAACTCAACCATGGTAGAATTAAACCCTAATTAGTGGATTTAAATCCTATGGGAGATGTGGGACTATTCCCTCTATAAAAGGAGACCCAAACCCAGCCATAAGAGCTCACCCCATCCCTCTCCCTCAGGTACAACCCCACCTGGCCGAAGCTCTACCTCCCCTCGCCGGAAACCACCACCCAAAAGCTCCACCACCACCTTCCCATGGCCTATCACCAAGGAGAAGCTTCCAGAGCTCCCCCTCAGGTGAACTCCCTCCCCTTCCTCCTCCTCTACCCTCTGGACGAGGCGGCGCGGCGCTCCGGCCGTCGGAGCGCCGCCGCTTAGGCAAAAAAAAATGCCTCCTCCCCTTTTTTTTTAGGTTTTCCGGCGGCGGCCGGCGGCACCACGGCCGCCGGACCACCGCCGGAGGGGAGCCCCATCCCTCGGCGAGTCGGCCGGGGGTGGTAGCACGGCACCCCGCTGTCTCCCCGGCGGCGGGGAGAGCCCGCAAGGGGGGGGGGGGGGTGGCGGAATAATAACCGCCCCCCCCCCCCCCCCCCCCCCCTCTTTTATTCTGAATCCCAGGCGACGGCCGGTGGCCGGACGGCCACCAGGCCGCCACCCACGGCGGCGCCCACCCCCCGGCGAGTCGGCCGGGGGTGGTGCCGAGCCCCCCCGCCGCATCACCGGCGGCGGGGACAGCCCGCAACAGCGGGAGGGGGGGGGGGGGTGGCGGTGCGTGCATGCACCCCCCCTCTGTCTCGATAACCGGCGGCGGCCGGTGGCCGGCCGGCCACCAGACCACCGCCGGCAGGTGCGCCCACCCCCGACGAGTTGGCCGGGGGTGGAGGCGCGGCGATCCGGCCGCCCGCCGGCGGCCAGGCAAGCCCGCAAGGGGGGCGGCCACCAGCGAGCTACAGGAGCCGTCTAATCCCATGCATGGGATCAGACGGCTCTGATCACCTTGATCCTTGCGAAGCAATGATTGGCCCGCACAGCGGATCCGCGCCAGATCCGCTGTGGGGCCAATTGTTCATCCGTCCGGCGCCATCAGAGCTGTCCGATCTGCAAAAACTTATGTGCTGTGTATTATTTTGAATGGACCAGAGGGTTTTGATTTTTCTGGGGCTAATCCATGAACCTGCTCAAAAATCTTTGAATACCAAAGTTGTAGATCTCAGTGAGTAGAACAATCAGTAATTTTTTGGGATTTTTTGGACAACATTTAGTATTTTAATTATTTAAAATACACAGATTTTTGCACCATTTATTTGAATTAGGATGATCAGCCCACTAATAAATTCCCAAATATTTTACAGAGGTATGTGGGATCATTATACAGCAGTTGTAATCTTGTTTGGGATGTTTAGACTTCATTTGATAGTCCCCATAAATTTTAAACACTTATTTTGGTATAATATTTTAATTCGGAAATAATTATGCAATGAAATATTCCCAAATTATTTCCAGGAGTTCATAGGGACATTCTTACAGCTGCTCTAATTGTTTGGAGTTTTTTTTTGGAAATCAATATAAGCCCCCATGAATTTATAGTCCATTATTCAATTTTATGGATACAAAATTATAAAATTTAGTACTATGAAAATATTGATAAATTACAATGAGTATGAGAAATTGGAGGATTTTTCGGCAACTCGTTATTTTACGAGGTTGAGTTGGGGCTTGAACGTCATTTTGAAAATTATATCAGAAACGATAATTCGGACGAGGGATACCAAAGATTCTATCGAAGACAGTAAATGAGTCATCTTTTATCATTAATGTCGGAACTAAATTACGGATTCGGAAGTCACCTCAGATCGGACGTTTGCGCACTACGAAACATGATTCGATACCGACCATCGGCGCCGGGCCGACGTAATACAATAGGTTGCGGTAATTACGCCTCCTCGAAACAGAGTTGCCTCCCTATAACGGAGATGCCTCCTCGAAATGGAGAAGCCTCCTCGAAACGGAGTTGCCTCCTTATAACGGAGAAGCCTCCTCGGAACGGAGAAGCCTCCTTGTGATGGAGAATCAACAACTAACACTGGTCTGCAGAATTGATTTTTACAATTGCTATTTACTTTCCAGCATTTCAATTCTTGTTATTTGTCCTACTCATTAATTATTGTTGTCACTAACGTTTGTTGTTTTGTTCTCTCAAAATGTGGCGGGTCGAACATGCCCGTAGACCGCTCGTACCGGTACGGGAGGGTTGACGACTCACGGCAATAGGGAGGAGTGCACCCCGGGTGCTTGATGTCCCGCTGGGTCCCTCCGCTAGATGTCAACTTTACGGTTTCCGGATGTCTCCTACATCCAAGAATGCACTCGGGTGCATTAGGGCCTGAGTAATGCGGTACGAGCTTACCCAGAAGCGGTAGGACCGGCCGCTGTCACCGATGGCCACCTCGGTGAGGCCCGCAGGGTTCGCTACCCCGCTAGAACAAAGAGGTCAAACTATGTCGACATAGGGTTTGCACGGGTTTTTGAATACCTGTTTACTTTTAAGCAGTTCTTTCGTTTAATATTGTACCTGCAATCTTTTATACAACACTCCTTATGTTAATGCTTGTTTATTAATATGCTGCTTCGGCTATTTCTAATTTTTAGGTTCACCCTCGTCCCCAAGGTAGAGTTTTGGGGAGGAGAGGTGAGTCCACTAGTCTTTTGACTAATGTGTTGTTGTACACCTCTTTTAGGCAACGGAGCAACACGAGGCCCGACCGGAGCTTGAGAGAGAGACCGCCTTAGGGCCGGCACGAGTCGACGTACCAGACTCGCCCTCCGACTTCCGAGATGTGAGCCTATAAAGTTTAGGAGGAGCGATGGTTTTGCTACTTTTGTATTGCCCGAGCGGGCTTATGTAAATTGCGACTACGCCAGCACGTTTGTAATCAAATGTTCGGTTATATAAATATATGATTCTGTTTCACTCCCCCATTGTGATCTGATGTGATGATTCTCGTAGGCCTGACAAGACGAACACCCCGGGCATGTGCAGCTCGGGGTGGTCGCCTTGGGCGGTAGGACCCTCTTCCGCCCTTCGGTTCGAGGGCGGGGGACTTGGGTCTTACAGGATGTCTTATATGCCCGGGGTCTGTCGAGTAATCTTACTCACGCAAAATTCCTATTAATTTATCGGTGGAAAATTGGATTTGTTTTTGAAATTTAAAAGATGCAGATTGAGAATTACTAAAGAGAAAAAGATCACGATTTAAAAACCTTAGCACTTGATTAAGTGTTCTTGGGAATCCGATTATAAAAGATACATTCTAATTCTTAAAATTCCGTTTCGATTGGAGGATTGAAAAATACGATAGAAACTCGCTAGAGATAACTACCGCCAAATTTTAATAATATTTCAAACATAATCTTTTAAAATCTGAAATTAATTAAAATCGCATGAACATTAATCCCAATTCCAAAAGCAGTTGTGTTTCCAATACTCAAAGAAAACACATCGAGACCTTTATTACCGAGAGATCTAAAGCATCAACGAGCCTCTCGGCCAACCAGAATACCAAATCGGATAGCGAAATTTATATACCGGCAATATAAACTCGCAACCAAGAAATTAATTAATCGGAAATAAATTGAAACGAAGTTCTAAAAATTAGAGACGATGGATTATAATTTAATCATCATCCCAATACTAACCCAACAAGCGCTAAGAGAAAATTTAGCAACTCATAATAAAAGAAAATACAATAATTAAAGAAGAGAAATGCATTTTTATTAGAAGAAAAAGGGAGTACAAAATTAAACTAAGCAATACATAAGCATGAATTTTTTTTTAAAATTAAAGCTCTCATACAAGGTGGAACTCTGTCCAACTTGATAACTTCTTCCCCTCTCCCCCTCATGCCATGTTCCTTTTATAGATGTTGAAGTGGTTTCTAGAATCATCCAAGATAATAAATGCTAGCTAGGGGATGAATCAAGAAGAGAGAGACACATGGTGGCTCCAAGGGGGAATGAATGTGACTTCTTAGTTTTAGATGGGAAGATGAATGTGGCAACAATATATATAATTCATGTATTTCATGTGCTTGGGATGGAGTGAAACAAAGGGGATGAATATTCATCTTAGGCAAGGCTTGGATGTGGGCTAATTAAATTTGCATGTAATTATGTGGGTGGTGGGCCATGGTTATCATGCATGGAAATGAAGGCTTGAAGCAACAATATTAAATTTAAGAGGATGGCATAGGTGGCGAATTTGCATGAAGGCATACAATGGGGTTCACGTGGCTTATGTGGATGGGATTTTACGTGGGCTTCATTGGGAAAGAAAGTGGCGGCTTGCATGAGCTCAGAGTGGCCGTCCGGGCTGCATGGAAGCGGCGATCTTGAGTGCGACATCAACATGACAAATCAGCGCGAAGGCGGGATGCCAATGCACGGACGCATCTTGAATAATGTGACGACTCTAGCAAAATCTTCATCAATCATGCGCGCAACATCAACAAAATTTAGCAGCGGGCTTTCACTTCGAGACGTACAAAAATTACCCCAGGCCTGCAAAATAACGAAACATTAGTGAGAAATTATATAAAACTAATTTATAAGCAAAATTAAATATTATTTAGAGAATATATATATAATTTATATCAAAATTTAATAAATTTGCTAAAGTAATTTACGTTAAATTACGCATTATCAACACACACATTGACATACACAATCACACAAACACAACTACACATACACAAAAATAATCACATACACACCCACCCACACTCAACTGCACACACACACACACACACACACACACACACACACACACACACACACTCATATACTCATAAACTCATAAGCCTACACAAATCTACACAAGCACATACACAATAATCAACACATACTCATCATAGCTTTGAAAAGGGAAGAAGATATACCTGCTGCTGCTACAGATCAGGGATCAAGCAGATGATTTATCTCCTCCCCGTCAATTTCAGGGATCAACTGAGGATTTGTCTCCTCCCAGAAGAACTTTGTGTTCACCTTCTATTGACAAGAATGGGCGGCCTGTTATCAGCTAGGGATATGAGGGGGGAGATACACATGAAAAAATTGAACAACTATAGAAGAAACCAGCGATCCCTACCTCCTATGCTCGGGTCCGACTAGGGAGATGAGAGGAATCTGCCGCCGGAGAAGATGCCGCCGGAGAGATCTGCTAGGGGAAGATCCGAGAGTATCTATGTTGGAATCAAACAACTATTGAAGAAGAACCGGGATCTGCGCGAGGATCGCGTATTACGCCGGAGAGATCTGCTAGGGGAAGAAGAGAGGAATATGCCGTCGGAGAAGATGCCGCCGGAGAAGATGACGTCAGAGTAAGATCTGCTAGGGGAAGATGACGCCGGAGAGATCTGCTAGGGGAAAAACGCGATCGTCTGGAGTGCGGGGCTCCGGGCGGGGACGTCGCGATTTTGCCTACGCGGCGTTTGCTGGCGGCTCGAAAAAACAGCGGAAAAACAAACAGGTTATAACCGGGCGTTCCATTTGGGGAAAACGTGATGGAGCCAAAACGCCTTGCCAAACGAACCCATAATTTATAATTTATTCCGTTTAATCCATACATTATTAGAAAAGAAATAAATTAAAAAAACCAAGTTTTGAGTATCTCGCACCTAGTTCTAGGTGAGGGGAAAATACAACCGTATGATCTTAGATCTGACGGTAGGGAAAATACTGATATTATTTATTATTCATAAATACAACAATATTTAGAGCTATCAATGACTGAGATGCACTCCTCTCACCGTGATCTAGGTGTGAGATACTCACCTAAAATTTTTTCTTTTGATTTATGATCAAATCATTTGAACTCATTTCTAAATTTTAATATTTATTCTATCATCACAGATTATTATTCTCCAGTGCTTTTTCGGGGCCTTGAAGGAAAAAAAAGCCCGCCACAAATCCGTAGAATCAACATCTACCGCCGGTCCCGAACTTGTAATCTCCATATCCTCAGGACAGGAGTGATGGCCGAGAAGCCGACTAAAGTGCGCAGTGGCAGGAGAGGAGCAAAGAAGTGAGATCAATCTTTTCTCCAATGCCGGGCAGCATTCAAGTTACAGGTACTAATAATATCTCCTCCGACTTCTCTATTCCTCAGGTAGCCCTAAACTTCTTATCAGGTAACAGTCATCTTAGTTCGATTTTGCGTGCAGTTCTTGAGCTGGTGGATCTCCCCTCGCCCCCTCCGCTTAGTTCCCTCTCTTTAAAGGGTGCGCTGATACAATTATTCTGTTTTTCTTCAGCTGCATGTTTCATAATAGTATGATGTTCTTTGACAGTTTTCATGGGGAAGAGGGAGTACTACAATGTCGGGGGAGGAGAATTGTCTTTGTGAGTGATCTATTCTCTTATTTGTTGCTCTAAGGAGTTGCATCCTTTTCCAGCCATGAATTTTTTCTTTTATGCTTTTTCTGTAATTGAGACATTGGAAGCTAGGTTTGAGCTCTGTAAACTTTTAATTTCTACTTATCTAAATACGTCGCAGCTGTTTATGTAGACCAATGCCGCTACTCTGCTGGCTACCCTACCATCAAGCCACTGATCATTCAACAAGTAATATAAAATACTAAAATACCTTGACAACTATAATGAAATGTAAAGAGATGTTAGAGTCACAGGAAGATCAATCACTTCATTAGGATATATAGGTAAATGTAAGAATGAAGTGAAGATCATGGATGGAATTTTGATAGAAATTAGTTCTCTTCTGTTTTTAATTTTCTCTTTCTGAATTCTCTCTCCAACTCCTCCACAAGCCTTCTTCTCCAACAACCATTATCTCATAACAAATTGGTTCTCCACCATGGATCCTCCATATACACACATGAAGGAGCTTGCAATATTTCAAAAACTGCGTGCAAACAACAACACTAAAGTCTTTATCCCACCACAATGGGGTCAACTATATGGATCATTTGTCGCCATTGCACCCTATCTTTAGTCATAGTCTCATTAATGCCTAAATACATCACGTCTTTCCTTATAGTTTCATTCCAAGCCTTCTTTGGTCTACCCCTCCCCCGTTTAACATTCCTAGTAGCTAAAATCTCACAACGCCTAACATGTGCCTCTAATGGTCTCCTTTGTACGTGTCTGAACCATCTTAATCGAACTTCTCGCATCTTCTCTATAATTGGTGCCATTCATGTCTTATCCATGATACATTCATTCCTAAATTTATCTAGTCTCGTGTATCCACACATCCACATAAGCATTCTCATCACCGCAACTCCCATTTTTTGCTCATGTACATAATTCACTGCCCAACACTCAGGACTGATGAGTCCTGATTATATACACCTTCATGGACTCATCCGGGCCATTATTTAGTCAATATCACGCACTTTAGCCTTATTATAGTTTATAATTGATAACCCATGCTAGGTGCACATTTTGGCCCACTTTGGTGTGTTTTCGTGTTTATTTCCTTTCATAGTACTCATATGTTGTTAAGTGCCACTTTCGGTGGCTAGATCTGTGTTTGTGCTGGAATAGGAGGCGTGCAAGTGTTTCCGGTGCAATTCTGCACAGGAACACTGCGCACGATCACTTGTTCTAGTGCGCACGACCACCGGTCGTGCGCCACTGATCGTGCGCACTTAACCCCTTTTTACGAGTTCTGTCTGGTGCAGTGCGCACGACCATCAACTCCAGTGCGCACGACCACCGGTCGTGCGCCACTGTCCGTGCGCACTTAATAGTAATTTTATGAGTTCTGTCTCACCTATTGCGCACGACCACCGACGCTAGTGCGCACGATCAACGGTCGTGCGCCACTGGTCGTGCGAACATTTTATTTTATAATTTCATCTCTTGCAGGTTCTGTCCAGGCAGTGCGCACGTTCGCAGGATTCCAGTGCGCACGACCACTGGTCGTGCGCCAATGATCGTGCGCAGTGTTTAATCCAGCGCCTATTTAAGCGCCTGTTGCGATTTTAGGGCGGATTATTCATTCCGGGAGCGGGATTTCTGTTCCGTACGCCGCCGACCGCCCCCTTGGATCGCCCCTACTTCATCTCCTACGCAAGGGGAAGCTTCCTCGGTCCATTCCTAGACATTCTCCATCATCCGCAAGCCTCCAAGCAATCATTTTCGCTTTCCGCCCGGTGAGAAGAAGAAGAGACCTTGAGTCGAAGACGACGGAGCACGTAGGGAGATTGTGACAGCCCTCTACGCCGGAAGCATCGTCCGCCCGAGTCCGGAGGTAGCCCGACAACCTACCATTCCGGCCGTGAACGGCCGCTAGTCTTCACCACCGGTTATCTCCTTCCTCTTTCCTTGATTGTACCCCTTTGAATCTTTTACTAAATGAATATTGTGATATTTACTTGATGAGAATGAATGTTTCTGTGTTCTTATTCATGGGTTGGTTGTGATTCACCACGTTCAAGCGCACTCACTCACACACGCACGCAAGGTGTTTGCTCCGTGTTGGCACGCACTCACTCACACACGCACGCAAGGTGTTTGCTCCGTGTTGGCAAGAGCTAACGACGGTTGTGAAGAGGTGTTTGCGACCCTCACTCTCTCGCGCCTGAGTCCACTTCATTCGCCTCACGAAGCACGGCATCGTGGCCGTTGCATCCACCTCACGTTGCGAAGCGGTGTTCTCGACCCGCATCTCTTTTATTGTTGTTAAAATTAGGAAAACCAACCAAAAACCCCTCTTTGTGTTTGTGAAACGCTTGTGTAACAATATTCACTGCGCGATTCGATCACCCATCCTGCATTCCTCAAGAGACCGACATCCGGGGAATTTATTCTCCACAATTATTACTTGACAGCGACCGGTGCACTTGCCGACGCGCATCAAGGACCGTAGAGCGCCGTTGGTTTAATTGCAGTTCGGTAAAAGAACTACGTGCAGACATTTGGAATTAATTTGATAAGCGTCGTGCATTGTATATGGAGCTGTGTGCCTCCATAAAAGAAGACATCAAGTATGATTTTCAAGAATTTAAGGAAGAGCTATTAAAGATAAGTGATCTTTTGAAAAAAAAATTAGATGCTAACAAAGATTTCCATCACAAATTCAGGGAATTTTGAAATCTTGTCCTTACATTTATGAACATTAAAAAACTGGCAGAACAAGAAGCAGATGTCAGGCTCAGGCAGGAGAAGCAAATTCCTTAATCGGGACAACCCTTTCATCATATATCGATACAATAGGCACAATTACTTTCCTGTCAATCGGGGCATGCACATTTTGCATGCACAATCTCTTACACAGACTCTTTTTCGACATTCTTGTCAAGTTGGGGAAAAAGATTATGTTGATTCTGTTGATGGCATTATCATCACTGAGTTTGATGAAATTAGTATCTGTCGGCTCAATTATTATTTATACCAACAATTTCAGATCAAAGATTTAGGAAAGTTGAAATACTTCCTAGGAGTTGTAATTGCTAGGACCAACATATTTATATTCCAGAGGAAATATGTGTTGGATAAATTAGAAGAAGCATACCTTCTATGATCGAAGCCGCCTCATGCTCTTATGGATCCAATCCTTAAACTTGCTTCTAATTAGAGGGAGTCCTTTGGTTGCTCAGGATGATATCTAAGATTATTTGAGAAATAGAATTATCTCACATTCACATGACCAAATAGTTTAATTGTTGTTTGTGTGGTTAGTCAGTTTCTCAATTCTCTTTGTGAAGAACATTAAGAGGTTATAGTTCAGATCTCTTGATACTTGAAGGGTGCTCCTGATTGATGATTGTTGTTTCAAAATCGTGCTCCTATGCGAAGAACATTAACATTGCCCTCAAATTCTCTCGCTCCTCAGAAGCTTGCTCAACTTCTTTATTTACTTCTTGAACACTATCTGATATGATCTGCTCTTAGAACTTCTTCTCTCGCCTTATCAGAACTGTTAGCAACCTGCTCTTCTTGACTCTATCTTCTTCATTTACTTGCTCCTCTTGTGCTTTCTTTACCTGTTTAGTTTCAGTTCCCAATTCTAAGGATTTCATCTCCTCAATAGCTATCTCCAATCTAATTTCTTAGTCTTTTCCTAACTCCCCCTGAGTCTCAACAATCACTATTATATGAGTAGGAGATTCTGCTGGTTCTCTCATATCTTCATCTCTGTTAAGGCTCTCCCTCATATCTCCCCGTCTCTGCCAATGTGATGCCAATTATTCTTGATGGCACTCCTACGCCTATTGTTGGCGCCAACCCAAGTGGAGGACAAGTATTCAGTGCTATAGATTGCTAATTGAAGCACTTTCTGAACTTTCACCCACTGTTATTCAAAGGTGTTGGTTCGCCAATTGATGCAGAGTATTGATTGGGGATAATTAAATATCTTTTGATGGCGACTGAGACTCCTGAGGACTTGATGGTTACCTTTATAGTTTTCTTGTTGGATGGAGACGCAAAGGTGTGTCGGCAAGAGTATGCGAGACACTTTGGTGGCCGTCTCATGATGCAAATCACTATAGAAAAGTTCTCAGCAGGTTTTCTGAAGCTATATATCCCGACGGCGACACGACTGACATTGCTAGAGGAATTCTTGAGGTTAGTGTAGAGAAAGATGATTGTTGATTCCTATGTTCAGGAGTTCATAAGGTTGAGTATATATGCTAGCAATGTTGTCGGGGGTGACGAGGTGAAAGCTCACCATTTCTACGAGCGGTTGCGGGATTTCTACGAGCGGTTGCGGGATGATTTGAGAAAGCTACTAATAGGTCTTAAGCCGACGGGCTACAATGCACTTATGGAATCAGTTCGAACTTTAGAGCTTGACAACATGAGGATTCGACGACGTAAGAGATCGATGATGAAGAACACTGAGTCCAAGAACCCTTTGCCGCAAGAGAAATCTGAAGGATGTGGGTAGAAGATTTCTCATTCAGATAGTCCTGATGGTGTGAAGTTGATCATCTCATGATGGTTCACATCGTAAAGGACCACCCACTTATTACCAATGCAGCAATGTTGGACATATTGCGCTCCGCTGTCTCGGGCACCTCTGAGAAAAGAAGCGAATTAAGAACCGATGGTGGCCGCTAGGCTAAGCTTTGTGGACAAAGCGAAAGAGGTGAAGTCTATAACATCCCATTATGCTCCGCCCAAAAGTTGAGTGTTTGCCATTGGACTTATGGAGCTGAACATCTATCGGATGTTGTGATAAGTATAACTAGTAATATTATTTTATAGATAAAAAATTAAAATAAAAAGCTTATATATATATATATTTACTCTTAAGTGGTAGCCACTGTCTCAGTGGACCTCCTCTGAATGAAAAAGAGAATCAAGAACTGACGATGGCCGCCAGGCTAGGCTTTGTGGACAGCGAAAGAGGCAAAGTCTATAACACCCCATTATGCTCCTCCCAAACTTTGAGTGTTTGCCATTGGACTTCATGGAGCTGAACATCCATCGGATGTTGTGATAAGTATGACTTTCACTTTATTATGATTTACATTCTCTCATGCATTTGTTATGCCGATGTGTATCATAGACATAATTTCTTGCTTACGTTCCTTTGGTAACGTTTAAGGGAGATTTTGAGTTGGTACCCTTTGAGACGAATTTGACCTAGATATTAGAATGCCTAACGTTTTATTACTGAATGCTATAGGTTGATGTTGGTTTGTACCATCCATGGTTTAGAAGGTTTCTACCATGAATGGTTCATTTTAGAGTGCTTGAATTGCGTTAAATCGGGGACAAAAATTCTTTTAAGATGGGTAGAGTTGTAACGCAATATTTTCTTATTTTGGTTAGCTACTGTGTACCCTGTGCGCTGATATTGCACTTCTAGTACGTGTACCCAATTGTAGACTCTTCTCAAGTTACACGACCTGGTGGTACGTGTTCCCGTCTACGCATGCAGAAATATAAATACGTTTATATATCGGTAAGTGCACTGATCGCTCAAGTAATAAAATAGTGAGAAAGTATCGTATCCACAAGGATTAAATGTGTATGACGAAATAGTTCTTAAAATACAATTTATCTTAAGAATTGATAAAGTTGAGTAGTTTTGTAACTAATGAATTAAAAGACAACATTAAAACAACAATTTAAATTTAAATTTGATAAATACGATGATTTTGAGTTAGGGTGATTGTTTCATTATGTAATTGTTAGTTAAGATTAATCATGATTGAAATTATTATTTTTGAAAAGGTTTCTGCATAATTGACAACGAGATTTCCTAAGCAGGTCGAAACCCTTTGGTCCAGGTGAATTGATTATATTTCCCTAACCGACGACTGATAACTTTTAAAACTTGATACGTCGCTATTGTATATTATAATGATAAATTTGTGTATTCTTCTTCCACAAAGGCAAGCACACCAATCGTTTATAGTATATGATATACTAATATCAAGGTCGTAATTCACGGGGTCCTTGTGAATACCTTACTTCATTTCATTCCATTATTATACCTGAATTTATATGAATAATTAAGATATGTGAGACATGGCTAAGGATTCTGACTTCAAAACTATATGAAGATAACCTAAGTATATATTTAGTGAAAATACTTTGTTAGGACGATGTAATAAAAATAAATGCAACTTAATCATTTTAAAAATTTCTTTCTCATGATTGTATTTACTCTAGACCACGAGGGTTTCACACTACTTCGCACTCCTTGGGCCAGATTTTCGGAGACTAACTTTAGGGCCAGCTACTTGAGAACTCAACTCGCTGTGTAAACTTTCCCTAATGACATCCTATGGAAACAAATACTCATCCAATGGAAGGATTTAGCTCCTTATGGTAGCACTTAGAAAACATTGGAGGAAACCTGTTACGCGGATGCGGGTATTATTATTGTATTTCTTATTATTCTAGGTTTTTGGCATGTGAGCCCCCCTCCCTATATAAGGAGGTGGTTTGGGAGTAGAAGACATCTTTTGATCATTTAGGTTTTGAGCTCTCATTTGAGAGAGGGATCATAGGAGGACCCAACCTCCTTGATCTTGGCCGGAGTTCACTCCGGATTGTATCCGTGTTCTTGATTAATGCAATCTCGTCTCGTTCTTCCTTCTAAATCGTAACAAGTGGTCCGACCTGCCCTCTTCTGGCCGCGGTTTCCGCCGCCCGAACTCGTTCCGACGCCTCCTTCCCCGATCCCGTCCGCTCCGTTCCGCGCTCCGCATTCCGTCCGCTCCATTCCGCGCTCCGCTATTGCCGACTTTCGTTTCCTTCCCCGATCCCTCTCCCGCTCCAGATCGCGTCCGCGGTCCGCGCCCTCCCCGTTTCCCGTCCTACCACCGATCCTGCTTCCCCGTACCAGATCCGGCTGCCGCTCCAGCCCTCTTTCCGTACCAGCTCCGGCTTCCCCGTCGCCGCACAGCAGCCCGGCTGCCGCTCCAACCCTCTTCCTGTACCAGATCCGGCTTCCCCGTCGCCGCACAGCAGCCCGACTACCTCTCCAGCGCCCCCCAGTTCCCCCCCCCCCCTTTTTCGGTTTCTTGCGTGCATGCCACGTCGTTCCAGCCGTCTAATGGGCAACCCAGATCCCACGCCTTCTCACCCAACCACCGATCCCGCCATTCTTCGTCGCTTGGATGACCACGACAGTTCCATCGCGTCGCTGCAGGCCCTCATGTTACGCATGGATGCTAAGCTCGACTCCCTCCTGGCCGGCCGCCCTACCATCTCCGCAACGTCGGTGGCGGATCCGCCTCCCCTCCTCGTGACTCCCCCGGAACTGTTCCATGCAACAACCCCCCTGCCCGGGGTGTGCTCACCGGGCCCTCGTTCCTTGGATGTCCCCTCTTTCAACGACACCGATCCTATGGGATGGATTGCTCAGGCCGAACAGTTCTTCGAGATACAGCAGATCTCGGAGCCACAGAAGGTCAGCACGGCCTTGATCGGCATGGAGGGCTCCACCCTCCACTGGGTCCGCTGGCTCCGCCAATCCTCTCCCGGCCTCACCTGGACAGCCCTCACAGAGGTCCTCATTCAGCGGTTTGATCACCGTTACCCCGGCTCCATGATCGAACGCCTTTGCGGACTTCGTCAGACCGGCCCCATTGATTCGTACGTCGATGCGTACATCGAGTTGGTCACCCATGTTCCTGGTCTCCCACCCGACCATTACTTGGCCTACTTCATGCACGGCTTAAAACCCCACATCCGAGCCCGTCTCCGCACCCTGCAACCGTCAACTGTCCACCAAGCCATGAACCTCTCCCCACTGGTGGAAGCCGAATTCATGGCAACGTCCGAGGACCCTCCCTTCCCATCGCCTCCGTTCAACCCTTCCTACCAACCATATTTTCCTCCCCCATCTAAACCTCCACCATTGCCACCTCCTCCTCGACCAACCATTATGGGACCACGCAACAACCGTCATATCCCCACCCTCCGTCTTTCCAACCAAGAGTACAATGACTTGCGGAGCAAGGGTCTGTGCTACCGTTGCAAGCAACCCTACTCGCCTAATCATAATTGTCCTGCCAAAGAGTTCCGGGCCCTCATCGGGGATGATTTGGACGAGCTCGGTGCGGCTGTCTTGGACACCCTTCTGCTCAAGGATGTACCACCAGACGGAGATCCGGGCACCTCTGCGGCGGCCCACCAGCGGGCACATTACTACTAGATGGCGGGCGGTACTTCGACCTTGGGGTCAAGGTCGATTTTCTGGCGGGATGGATTGTTACGCGGACGCGCGTATTATTATTGTATTTCTTATTATTTTAGGTTTTTGGCATGTGAGCCCCCCTCCCTATATAAGGAGGTGGTTTGGGAGTAGAAGACATCTTTTGATCATTTAGGTTTTGGGCTCTCATTTGAGAGAGGGATCATAGAAGGACCCAGCCTCCTTGATCTTGGCCGGAGTTCACTCCGGATTGTATCCGTGTTCTTGATTAATGCAATCTTGTCTCGTTCTTCCTTCTAAATCGTAACAAAACCATAAAAAACAACTCAAATAGCATGTCATAAAATCTCATCTAAGAAACACTAGAAAAAAATCAGGTGGTTCAAATCTCACTCGAAATATCTATAGAAAAGAACAAAGATCATCCCAAAGACAACAATGAAGAATCAAGAAAAAGTTAATTACTTCCCTTCGCGGCAGAGAGTTGAGATCTCCCACAACCAACACTACGTCGGAAAGGCAAATGAAGCTAGTGTTTGAGTTAATAATGCCTTCTATAATCATTGTGGGTGATGCTCATTTCGAAGAGTGAGATGTTATAATGAAAAAATTCGGGGTCTAAGCAAATAACTCGATGCACATTTTCAATCCAGTGATCTAGAAAGAGGCACTGATTCAATGAACCAAGAAGTTTTCTCTATACAAGCTAAAACCAGAAGCCAAAGTCGATCAATAGAAAATCCCAAGCACGATAATGGCCAACCCAACAAAATGATTAAAATACCGTCTCAATTTTATGAGTTTAATATACAATTAGGCCAATGGATGGCTTGCAATGCGAGCTATTTAACTCTGTAAACACTACCCAATATGATGGACGGATTAATTAATCCAATTTTCTCTCAAATTCCCCCTCTCTCTCTCCCGTATTCACTTTAACCCCTAATCCTCTCTTCTCCCTTTCTCTGAAATCTCTGAGAGTTCACCCCCCCCGGCACAAGAGTAATAATAAAATATATATATATGCCTAGTACCGTTTTTATTCGAAAGGAAATACTGGAATTTTATTTATTTTCTTAATGTGGTGCAGTCCGATGATGTCTCTCCGAGAGAATCTAATTGTGGTGTTGCATGATGCAGTGGGAGAAGAAATTTTGAGAACAGGTTTTAGTTTTACAAATGAGTTGTGCAATTGAAGTTTGTAAGATAAAATTGAAGTTCTAAAATTAGTTTAATGTATTACCAGAATTGAGAACAAGGCTGTTGATTGAAAAAGGATTTTGGGATACTTTTTTCCCTCTTAAGGATGGAGGATCTCTCCATATGAAGCTGCAGTTTTCGCTCACTGCTGAAGATCGAAAGCGGATTCATGAAATGGTATTTTAAGCTAATCTATTAAAAGTTACAGCTTGTCTTAAAGTCCGAGTTCTTGTGGAAGTTTGTTTATTTAATTTAATTTGTACTTTAGTTTTATTGTTTTAGTTCTTTTAGGCTTGCCTATAAGAAATCACATTTCTATGATTGTTATCAGAGGGATTCTGCACTTAAGAAGAGACGAATGGAAAAGTCCATGACTAAGCATAGGAGGTCCCTTTCCGGTACTGTTGCATTACTTTAATTTTCTACTGGCAATTTACTGCAATAATTTTCTAATGTTGTTTTAAGATTTCAGACAACAGGATTGGGGACTCGGCTACGAAAACAATTTCTGAAAGTGTTACTGATGAAATTCTACTTGGCCATTCAGAGCTAACTAATCCAGTTAAGTATTCTCCTTGAGTAAAGTATTAATTTTCTATTGATGTCACGCTCAACCCAATAGAATGAAAGAATCAAGTCAATAGTGAAGGACGTACTGAAAGCTGTCTTTTCACCATAAAGTTCCAACCAAATTTTTTGTTTTCATTAAATAATATTACTCCTTTATAGTTATTGGAAAATATACAATAGAAGAATTAATACATATTGTTAGATTTACCTGTTTTTTTCCCGTATTTTCTGTATTTACAATGTTACCCGTGTTGTTGCTCTCTCCTATATGTATAGAAGAGAACCCCTCTTTCAAGTTAATATGATCATTTTATTTTCCTCAACATGGTATCAGAGCTCGACCTTGGCCGCGTAACCTAATCCCACGCTCGGCTGTCGTTTCCGCCATCCCGTCCGCCTTCTGCGCTCGTTTCTCTCCCTCGGGTTGAGGCCCCTCCGGTCTCAGCCGCGTCCGTTCCTCTCTCGTCGCAGCAGCCAGTCCGTCGAGGCCCCTCCCAGCCAGCCCGTCGTAGAGCTTCTCTTCCGTCGCAGTTTTTCTTCCCAGCGCCAGCCGGCGTCTCCTCTTCGGCATGTCTGCCGAAGTCCCTTCTGACGCCGGCTTGCTGTCATTCCTCCGGCGTCCCTTTCTCCTTGCGGAAATGTGCCGCTCCTTTTATGCGTGATGGCGATCTCCTGATTTTCACTCTTTCTATGAGTGCGATTCCCTCTCTTGCAACGTTGTGACTTCTTTTCTCAAGTTGCGATGTCCGACAGTGGTGACTCTCAGAATCTCTCCTACGACGGTGGTCTTCCTCCTACTCATGGCCCTATCCGTACCTCCCACGATCATGGGACTCCTCAAATTACTACCATTAAATTGGATGGGTCGAATTACCTTCCATGGGCTCGTTCCATCACTCTTGCCCTCAAGAGCTGCCATATGTTTGAATACGTGAGTGGTGCAAGCAAAGCTCCTGCCTCTACATTCGATGATTGGTCTCACTGGGAGTCGGAGAACTCCTTAGTGATGTCATGGCTAATCAATTCCAGCGAGGGTTAGTTATGATATGACCACAAACTGCATAACAATCCCTCTCCCCGGTCGTCCTAGCAGACTTCAGGGCGAGTCACCGCACACCTGCACGTAGAGCAAGTAACATGTGTCCAAAGCAGAAAGTAAAAGTTAAGTTACAGAAGGTGAAGGCTTATGTATCAATCAATCATCTAGGTTGGGCAATATATATAAAAGGAAACCTATGAATGCAATGCCATGATGGTTGGGTTCACCACAACTTCTTACTACATCACCGCATGTAACAGACATAACAATCATACCATTCACACAAGAATCTAGGAACTCGCGACCACCAATTCCAAACTTCAAGACATCAAGCAACGGGGAAAGTCTAGTGTCATCTTAACCTAGTGGTGGGCGGTCTATGATCATCTCAACCACTGAACATCATTATAAAAGGTCTAGGGTCATCTCGAGTATCATACAAGAATAAGAGATGTATTGAGTCATCTCATCTCTGGGAGGGAGGTCTAGGTTCATCTTAACCACCGAGCATCATGGTAGTGGAGGTGAAATGGTAGGAAGTCTAGGGTCACCTCCACTACCATAAAGCCTAGCACGAACAACACACATCCGATGTGCAATTCATGCATTCAATCTAGTCATGAAATGGGTTGTCCTCACGACCAATGCCAATGAACGATAACCATGCTCTAAACATCTACGCGTCGTGGAAACCACAATTTCTCTTTCTAACGTCCACCGACATGGAGATTTTCTAGGAATATCAAAGATCCCCCGAAATGCACAACCCCACATTTCATACGCCATTTATCCCGGAGACATTCTCCGGCACGCAAACTAGTGAAGTTTATAGGCAACGTCATATCAACATCACCGATTCGGGCCTGCGGCCAGGTAGGCTTCACACGTCATGCCTAATCCGAACTTGAATTTTCAGATTCTCTAATGCATTCATTCCGAGGACGCAATCCCATGCCTCGGGTTCTAACGAACCAAATGAGTTCATACCTTTCACTAATTAGTGAGAGGAGACTCTCCCAATGCAAAAAATCGAATGACATGGGCATACAAATGGTCCTAAGACTGGAGAGAGGAATCATTACCCTTGGAGCTCTCTTCGACGCCATGGAAACGTTGCAAAAGTGGGAGGAAAATGACCGGAATGAGAATCCATTCTCAAATTTAGCCAGACTCGTCAATCAGAGCTCCAAGTCGTCTCCAACGGTAAGATCTTCCAAAACCTAAGTCGTCGCCCTCATCTTCTCCTCTTTCGTTCTTGTACTCCCGAAAGAATGAAAAATGAGTCTTAATACTCCTCATCTTGACCTAAGAGGGATTAGGAGAAAGTTCCAACCCTTGGATCGGAATCCACTTGATCCATAGTTCCAAAACGAGCAAAATATTTAATTTCGCATTCTTGAGCTATCCGCACACAACTCCTTTGACCTAACATGTGCTCAATGATCGGCAATAAGCAGTCAAAGAATACTGATCGACCATAGACAGTCAACGATCACCGATCGGACCCAGCGGTCGCCGATCGGACCCAACGGTCGCCAATCGTCGATCAGACCCATCGGTCAACGATCATCGATCCACCATCCTCTTCTAGAGGGCAATTTCCTTGGCAGCTACAGGTTTGATGCACAAGATTGTTCGTAATGAAGGGCAAGCTAATACGTCTGCTCGATGGACTTCGAGCTATGATAAACCACCTCAGTACGAATGTCTGATCGAAGGCCAGACCGAAATCTGCAAGTGGTCATGGCTGGGTCCTCTCGGATATCGCTCCTCACAACTAACTCATCAAAGCGATCTCTGTACTCAGCGACGGACATGGATCCTTGCTGAAGGGAAAATAATTGGTCGAGCAAGCGACTCCGATACGACGAAGGAAGATACCTCTGACACAATGTACGCTTCATGTCCACCCAACTAGTGACGCGATGTAGACGGTCTCGCTCGCGTGTCCTCTCAACACTAGTCCAATATGCCCTCGCCTGATCTAAAAGCCTAAGTTTCGCAAACTTGACGCGACGCTCACCGAATACCTCAAAATGGTCAAAATAATACTCCATATCCACGAGCCAATAACTGAAAGATTCGGGACTCGATGAGCCGTCAAAGGAAGGGGCAACAGTACGAAACTGACTATCAAGATCTCTCTCGGAACGACGATCCTCATAATAATCATTCCTAAGGTAACCGAGTCGTGTCGAAGGATCGACACGATCCGCTCGCGTGTACGGATAAGAACGACGACAACCATCATACTGATCGTCTCTAGTGTAGTGGTCTCGTGTCGGTGGGTCAACACGATCTCTAAAAGTGGTGTGCTGCGATCGAGAATAATCGTCGTAGTAACGTGAAGATCTCCCTGACGGGGCTCTGTGAGAGCGGGTGCTAGTGGACTCGAGACCTCCAAAGTGAGGGGAGGAATAATCGTGATAATCGTGACACCTAGACATAATGAAAAACCTATAGACTCTACGACTGCGTATCAAAAGAGCGCGTAGCCTAGCTCTGATACCAATTGACGCAGGACGAATCTATAGGCGGCGGAAAATCCGCGACATAACCCTACATGCTATGCAAATCCGACAGTTAAATCATAATTAGATAATAAATTTAAATATCTCACGCACAATTAATTCACGGCAAAACACAAATAATTTATTAGTGCAAACAAGCGTAGGCTTTCCTCCGCGTGGAGGGCCAAAACACGAGCGCGCGGCGAATAAACCCTGCAAATCACAATAATAATCTAACAAACAACTACTATGCAAGATATTCAAAACAGGTACAAGATCCAATCCAATATAAATATGCTGAAAATAATAATCTAATACCAATAAGACTCACAAAGTAGTAGGCTGACCAAGACACTGAAGAATCCGGAGCCGAAGATGCTTGGATGACGATCCGAGGTGGAACCGAAGACGGGAAAGCGACGTAGGTGGCTGTCCTTGGCGGTGGAAGGTGAAAACAGACCGGAAATGGATGGATCCGGCCACGTGGGTAGAGATCCGGGCGGGGGTGGATAGATCCGATGATTTGAGAGCGGATCCGGGCTGGATTTGTCCAAATTTGGACTGATGTGGACAAGGAGGGGCTGGGGTGGTTCCACGTAGAGGTGAGGGGTGGTGGTGATCGGTTAGGGTTGGGGAATGAGCGTGGGGCTGCTGAAATGGGGATGGGAGGCTGGCTGGTTGGAGAAGGGGGCTGTGGGGGGGCGGCAGGTGTCTGGGAGGAGGGGCGGCATCGGGTTGAAGGGCTGGGAGGAGGGGTGGCAGCGGGATGAAGGCTAGGAGGAGGGCGGCTGGATGGCTACAGGAAGAGGGAAAGGGGTTTAGCAGGGGCGGCGGCTTGCTGGAGGAAACGGAGAGGCTGGCGGTGGAACAGAGGAGGGGAAACCTTATAAATGAACAGTACATTTCATTTTTGAATAGTGACACCTTCAAGGTTCCGGGCTGGAATTCTGGACAGCAAAATGGTGACTGATTTTGGGGCTGGGGAGGCTGAGAGAGAGGGCATGGGAGGGGGGAGAAGGAGCCTAGGGTTAGGGCAAACCTTGGGGGGGAAGATACAAACCTAGGAGTCGTCACCTAGGGTTCCACGGAGTCGGTACCGTGGTGGGATCGCGGGAATCCGGGAATACAATTCTCCAAACTCTGCAATGCCTCCAATCAGCCCACTACTCTCTTTTTTATAATAAAAGCAAAGCTAGGGCATCCCAATCAACGACTATGATTGGCCGGGGGAAAATCCACTTAAATACAACAATAATAAATCAAAATATATAAAGTAATATATGAAATCGACTCGCAACACGAATCCGAGCGCATCCACGGAGTCGGATCGTCGATCCGGGCACGCCATATATGGTAAGTCGCCAAATCAGCCCCGAATGGGCCCAAAGCTCGTCCTCGCCTCTGCTCCGCATCACTTAGCAGTTCTAGTATTACTAGTTTGGAGAAGTACAAATACTGTAGTTTGAAAAGTAAAAAAGTGAAAGATAGAGTCTTGAATAACAATGTAAATGACACTATTAATGTCTTTGGGAATCACACATGTCAGGTACTTGTCTAGGCACTCTATTATCTATGTTGTTATCACTTGAGATTGCTATTTACAATAAGAATTCCACTGTGGTTCTTGTCACGTATATACTTCATAAAAAAATAAATGGTTCTTCAATTGTTTCCCCTGACATCTGTAAATGTGATGTAGGGAGTTGGACCTTATTTAGGCCAGAGAGAGAAATTTCTTGCAAGAGGGATTGCCACAGGGGGTCCTCCCCGAAGTGCACTCACAGGAGAAAGACCTACGGGTAATTTAAAATTTGCACAAATCATGTCAAAGTCATTTTCTTCAGGGATGCTCTCTCAGGTCAGTTTAGAAGAAAAATTTAAACACGTAGAATCCTTTTTTCTCAAGAAGAAAGGTGAAGCACAAAATGTTATTCCTACAATGAATTATGGAATGCTAGTAAGCAAGGATCTCGAGATTGATAAGAGGACATGCAAGGTGGAAATTGGCTTGGAGGAGACCAAATTTAGTAAGAGCACAAGCTCACATACAGACCCTCCATATTCTGCACCATCTAATAGTTATATGACAATTGATAATGTTGATAAAACTGTTGATACTGGAAGATCTACTGTCTTGGTTGTATCTGCCGGAACTTCTGGTGTAAGAAAAGATTTTGCCACAGTTAATGTTGAGAAAGGTTCTTCCACTAGGCCAACGCTTTTAAATCGTAAAGCTGCTGGAGAAATGGAAAAGTTAAATATTATGCATAAGGAAGGTGCCAGCTTAGATATTAATGCAGCATCTGGTATTTTTTTGTCAAGGTATCCATCACATAGTGCAGAACTACGGGTATCTGGGGCTGAACTTAGTACAGTTGGTAAACACAGCGATAGTATAGATATGAGAGGTGATGGAAATGCAAATTTCTCTGGGGGAGTCAATAGAAAAAGAGAAGTTTTGGTTGTTAACAAAAACAAGAATGAACAAGTTGGTCTTAGGGGCAAATCTTTTCCTTTAAATAGCACTGTTGATGAATCAGAAATGATTGAGCACCCTTACCAGTGCAGCTCTTTAGTAGAAGTTTCAAGAAGAGCTAGTGATGAAAGTACGTCACAGAATTCTTCAAACGAACGGGATGCAAGTGATGAACCAAGTAATGCTGGTAATAAACACAACAGTAGAAATAACTCAGGTGATGGAAATGCAAGTTCCTCTGAAGAAGTCGATAGAAGAACAGAAACTCTAGGTGCTAATGAGAGCAATAATGAAGAACGAAGTCTTAGGGACAATTCTCTTACTTTAGATAAAATGCTTGATGATTCAGAAAAGTTTGAGCATCCTTGCCAGCATGGGTCTTCAGTTGAAGTTGCCAGAACAGTGAATGCTGATATTATGTCACTGATTCCTTCCTATGAACCTGCTTTCCCTGGAACCTCATATAAAAAAGCAGGAGAATTAAATTATTGTTACAACTCGGTATGCCATGTTGGACTCCTGGGTACCTGGACTCCACGACATCTATGTATCACTACAGGGAATAACCTGTTGAGAGATTTTATTGAATCCTTTACTGTCTCGGTGGAAACAGGTCTTAATGAAAATTCTTCCACGAGTGAAGCTGATGCTAAGGTCCGTCTTTCCTTCTCCTTAACAAGGCACATCATTTTGGTGCAAATTAAGTATTTGAAATGGCTGGCAATCGATGTATTATATGGTTCATATAATATATTATGTAGGGTGACTTGAGAAACTCAACGATGTTGGCTAAATTTTTTAATTTTACTATTATGAAGTTATATATCTTATCTTTTGTATGTATGCAGCTCCATATGAAGCACCGGTGCGGGTACTGGGTACGATACGTATCTGGTACTGTGGTACGAGAAAATAAAAAAAATAAGGATACGTGTGATACTTCGTAATTAAAATTGATTTACACACGCAATGTACATGTGCATGTATATATATACCACTTTTTTTCTTTAAAAAGAGGAAGAATATAAAGCATAGAAAGTAGAACACTACCAATTTAACAATCCAATTCACAAATACATAGTAAATAAACCAAATAATCAAATTCTTCGTAGTTATTACGATAAAAAGAAACTTAAATCTTGAGCATATTTTGTTACAATAATAAATAAACACTACTAGTTGCATTTATGAGTCAATTTTTTCTTTTCTAAATGGCATAAAGAAGTTTTTTGTTTACTTAGAAAAAAACGTACTTATATCACAATATGGAGAGCGGTCTGCCAAGTGCAAGCATATACGTAGATTAGAGTATCAACTGTATTCGCCGAGTATCGGGTACACGCCGGTACCTGAAACGTGCCCGGCATAGGTACGAGGCCCTCAGGGAAGTTTTAGTGCTTCATAGGTAAGACCTAAGTATTTCATTCAGTCCAGACCATATGATGATAATTGCTAATTATGTGCCTCAAATCCTAACCCAAGGAGACAACTAATTATGAACAAGACCCGCGGGGGCCAGGGATGCGACCCTGGCCGAAATTTTTAGGGCACACAGACGTGTGCCGAGGCCGTGTAGCAGTTGGGACCGTTCCAGAAGTCAGTGGACGCAACCAGAAGGAGGAGACGCGACGTTTTGATTCACACGCCTGGACCACACGGCCGTGTGCCGAGAGCGTGTGCCGTTCTGACGGTTCCATGACGGTTGCTAGACGGTTGTCGATGAAAAGACACGCTGATTGGGGCACATGCCCAAGGCACACGGGCGTGTGCTAAGGGCGTGTCAATTTTTTTCTTGTACGGAGTGTTATATAAACTCCGATCGTTCTGTCTTCTGTGTGGTACTTTTTCGAAGTAGTTCTGGGGGTTTGAGATTTCATCTGAATTCGGAAATCCGCCCATCTGTCTGTAACCGCCTCTGTTCTTGATAGTTAAAATCTAACCGTTGCTTCCCGTGGACGTAGCCCATCTTGGGGTGAACCGCGTAAATCTGTCTTCTGTGGTTGTTTATCTTTTGTGCCGTTTTTCATTCTACTCGTATTTCCGCAACAATAATAACTTATTATTGGCACGAGCTCAAATAATAAAGAAAACATTGATTTAAATAAAAGAAAAAGAGAAGGCAGGTTCAGGCTATCTTTTTTCAAGAATTCAATACGTCAAAGATTTGTTAACCAATGAAGATTTACATATATGAACATGTTCTATCATCCACTGTGATTATCATGCAGGCTTGCTAATTATGTCTCTCTACATTTCTTAAAATAATAGTAGGCTGAACAGATTCAATCTAAATACCCTTCTCATAAACTATTGGCAGAATTTGGTGGTTTTGGCGGTCTTTGTTTAACAATAAGTGATCTAGTGTGGAGACTCTTTGAACTTTATTTAAGAGGAGTGATCTAAGGCATTTTTAGTGGGCCCATGATCTTACTAAGCAAAGAGAAGCATATAGAGGCAAGCACATCATATGTCGCTTGATGCTACTTGTACTGCCCATCAAATGTGTGTTGACCAGTAAAACCAATCGTATGGCATGAGCCATTGAAGAGAAAATCGTATGCTTTGGAAGAAACCTGTACAATTTGGAAAGTGATTTTGATTGATAAAAAAGAATTTATTTCAACTAATCTACCCTCGGAGCAATCTGAAAAATATTGAACAGAGAAAAGGGGTTGATGCCCTTTTATAATGTAAATCGGATGTCCATTTTATGTTTCTGTTTTATGCCCTTACCTTCCTTGTGAATTGTACCTCTTTGGCCCCATCAAGTTTCCATTGTTTCTCTGACATGGAGGCATTTGTTATAAGAGGCTATGGACTCCTTTTTCTATCTGTCGTAGTCTGGAGTTTCAGTTCCAAACACATTTCACCTATGTAGCTTCAGAACCTGAAAATGAAACTTTTCTTATTTGAAAGCTCGAGGACATTTTCAGTTATTATCATAACCGGTGACCTTGTCTCGTGACACTGCTTCTCCATGCTATGCCATTTTGCTTCTTGTTCCATTGTTTTTTTCGTAATGCATTGATTACATCATTTCAACTTGTAAGGGAGGAAGAAAACATTTGGAGTATCGAAAGAGGAAATCACAATGAAAGGAGTGCTCTTGGGTTTGGTTTGAAGGTTACTGTTGTTTTAGGGTTTGTCCCTTGCACAACATCTTTGGATTACCAAACTATTGGGGTATAATTTTTCAGCTGAATACAAGGCAGGATCAACCAACAGAGGCCCTGACTCTTTATCCCGTAAAGAAGAGATTAGAATTTTTTTCATCCTCTCAGATCCACGATGGCTTGCCGCAGAGTCTATTCCGTAGGATGTCCACCAGGACTTTTACTATGAACTCAACATTTGCGAGTTACTTTATGTCTTAGATGCCCGACCACCTTTCTGTCTGGTTGACGAGATTGACTCCACTTCAAGAATTGTGTGATTGTAGCTGACAACTCCCTGTGGATGACAACCATAGTGCAGTTATGACAACCATAGCGCTGTTATGATGTCGGCTTATGGTGAGAATTCAGTAGCCGGAGATAGGACTTTGATTTATGTGAGAAAATGGATGTGGAAAATGGTGGAAATTGTCTTCGTGGCAAACCCTAATGTTAAGATTTCGTGAGGATGATTTGAATATTGCATGAAAGTATTTTATTTGATGAATGACATGAGAATTAGCACTGACGTGCTCGCCCAGCCTTCTCCTTCGCTGTAACGACTTCTTCGCCTTCTATAGCTCCTTTCCATTGCTGCCCGTTTCCCATGTACCTGGCATGTTTTCCTCTTAAGCCTGCCTGCTTGGGCATCCCACCACTAGTATAAATATGAGTGAACAATACCGAAAGGGTACGCAGAAAATTCGCCAAGCTGTCTGAAGATTTTGACGAGCTCATTTTTTATCCTCTCCAGTACGCGCGGTCTCTCTCCTCATTGTAACATTTTCGAATGCAAATCTTGTAATCCCAAATTCAATTAATGAAATAACGCTGAACTAAAGGTTCGTGTTGTACAACACCTGGTCTCGCCATCTGCGACATCCTTTTTCTCATCGTGCCACTCGTAGCCGAGAGTAATCTTCCACCTGCAGTACCCCCTAGTCATCCCATATTACTCTCGGGTGTGGACTTGAGGTAAGAGAGTTAAATGAAGGACAAGGGCATTGAGAGAGATTCTTGATCTTGTAGGGGAGAACCGACCCAGCGGTGCCTCCCTTGTAGAGTTCAGCGTTCTCACCCGGACACCTTATATCCTGTTCTGAATTGCAATCAGTAAAAAGCTTACTGTGATCTTCTTGCACACTCTAACATCCATCAGGCACTGATATTAGAGAAGGTTTTATGAATGGTATTTTTGCAAAAATTCTCCTCTTAACTGACCTGGGTTGTAATCATTATTCTTCACACTTAAAATTGATGCAGATAAACCTTCAATGAGGTAAAGTACACATTCACTTTGTTATATGCATTTTGAAACAAATTGCCTCCTTCCACTTCATCCATTTTTTGGGAATGGTTTAAGAATTTCTAGTTCTTTTGGCAAACTATATGGCAATGAACTGAAAATTTGGTGTTATATAAAGTTATTGCTGAGGTCATTTTGCACTTTTTGTAAATGTAATGTCATATTGATGGAATGGACTGCACGTAATTATTTAATGGTTTATTATAACGTACTAAAATAACTATTTAGTTTCTTGTAAATGCTACTTTTATTTCCACACTCGAATAATTTTATTGCAATATTTTGCATGTGTACTAATTTTAACGTGCATTGATATCTAGTATCATGGAAGAATAATTTGCTATTTTGTATGCATTGATAGCTAATTAGTAATTTGATACAGAAGCAGTAATATGGAGATACATACCTACAAGGCGATGAGAGTAAGGTCGGTCTTTCATCTGTAAATTCTTGCACTGAAAATCCACCAAGCAGTTTGAAATCAAATAGGAGGCTTGATTGAACAGGTAGTGCTCTCTATTGCTTTTCTGCTGGAATATGTGCCAAGGTGGAATAAAGAGCGTATACATATTTCATCTATCTTACTGTACAGTGCCTGATCAATCCAACTCCATTTGAAGCTAGGCTTCAATAGTTTGTCATGGTTCAAAATGTGCATGATAGGCTGTTCATCTTTCCTTGTACATTTCATATTTCTCATCCAAGAAATTCATTTTTGTTGTGCAAACTTATTTGCTAACATACAAAGGTGGCTGAAAAAAAAAGTCTTAAATGAAATGAAGGCTCCATCCAGTAGAAAGAGAAAATCAGAGAGGTAGAGAAATGAAAGAGTCTGAAATAAAGGTGGAATGTCTTAATGAGACGGAGCAAGAGGTAGCAAGAGTGAAGAATGCCGGAAGGTTAGGAGAAAGATGGTAGACCAAAAGGAATAAATCCAACACACAAGACTTTTCTCTAATCAATATTAAATGCATTCATGCAGAAATAACCTAAATTAATAAATCCAACACACGAGTTCTTCTCTCCTATGTGAGTCTAAACAAGATAATGATTCAAGATCCCTAAAAGAGTCACTACCAATCCCTTAATATAAGTGGGAGTAGGACATACATAGTTATGGAAATGCCCTGTGACTACATAGGTAGATAGGGGGACGTGTGGATGGCCTGAGAGTCGTCTTCATTTCAAGACTCCCCTCCTAAAAAAATGATCTTGTCCTCAAGGATGAAGCCCATAGAGGGGGTCAAATGATAGGGGGACATGCGAATGGCCCGCTAGAAAATACCCCAGATAATGGTCAAGGCATAGTCCGGTGATGTGCGTGGTGACCTCAATAAACTTGGTGATGTAAGTGGAGAAAGTGTCGGGCTGGAGAATGGAGCCGAGGAACTTGTAGGCATTGCCCGCTTGACGCGCGTCATAGTGGCGGATGAGTTCCTCTTTTAAGGTGGGACAAGAGAGATCAAAGACTTGTTGACATGTCCATCGCACCCAGTGAGCGCAGGTCCCTCCATATAGATAGTCTCCATAAGAATGTTTTGGTTGGCGGGGGTAGATTATATGTTGAAAAATTGCTCAGCGCAGACGATCCAACCAAGACGGTCGGCGCCATCGAACACTAGAATCTTAATCCAATGAAGGTGTGCCGAGAGGACGTCCATAGTAGGGTGTAGGAACCCCATGTAGTCAATGGTGGGCTGATTGGGGGGGGGGTGAGGTGTCGGTGGACAGTTGACAGACCTTACATAGTAGATGTGTGAAATCCTCTAATTGAGCTTCCAGTTGATCCAGGCGGGTGGAGTCAGTAGAAGCCGAAGCAGAAGAATCATCATTTTCGTGGAGAGCCATGGAACGGGTCCAAGGCATAAATTGGATGAGCCGGAGGGAGACGGTGGATTGCCGGATTGATTGGGGCGCATAACGGTCGTTGGATGTAGCGGGTAGAATTGTTGGGGCTGTTCTGAATGGTACGGTGCTTGCGGCAATTGGCGAGGACTGCGTTGAATGGCGGTAGGTGCTGGTGGACATCTGAAGCGGAGGCGTCAGAAGGGTGATTGAGGGTCGCATGGGCCACCAAATGAGATATGGAGTGAATGTCGCTGGAGCTGAAAGCGGAGGAGTTGCACGACTGACATCTTGGAGCAGGGAGCGCACGTTGCTGGCGGAAATCCACTGAAGGACGTTGATGGGGTACTGGGGAAGGTGCTCAGTGCGCAGAGGAGTGGAGCCGAAGGTGCAGGTTGAAGACGAGACTGGGAGCGAGCGGATAGCGACGTCGATGTCGCACGGGAGGTGGAAGAGGGTCGTAGGTGGGTCGAGTGCGTGAGGCGCTGGAGCTAGTGGTTATCGACGATGAAGGGGAAGGGCAGGGGCGTTGATGGCCCGCGACTTCACAGCTCTTTGGTCGGAGTTGGGCCATGAGACGTGCACGATGTAGCCTTAGGCAGCCGATCGAGATGTGAGGGAGGAAAGATAATTTTCTTTTTTGAGATCGAATGGAACCCTAATCGCGGTAGGTCAGACCAGTTGATAAGTACTCGCTATCTTCATACCTAATCCTGTAGATTAATACAACGCAAGATACAATCTCTCTAGGTACGCTTGATACCCAACTCTTGAGGGAAGGATCCCACTAAGAGTTCTTTTCTATTATGAGAGGTTGAACAAGACAAGGATTCAAGATCTCTAAAAGACTCGCTACCATTGTCTTATATAGGTGGGAATGAGACATAATTACTGAAATTTTCTAAACTATATAGGTAGATAGGGGGATGCGTGGATGGCCCGGGGAGTCATCTTTGCATCATCACGAGCCACTGCGCAGAGATAAAAAAAGATTGAACATGTGGTGTAGTGCACAATTCAGTAGCTCAGTTGAATTGTAGCTCTTGGTTTGTGGTTTAGATCTTTATTCGATAGACCATTTCACTGCTTGTGTCAGTTGGAGGAGGAAACTGAAATAATGTTAGTGCTTGGCTGCCATTGCAGATGTTTTTGTGAGAATTGAACATTGGCTATTCAAGCAAAGGAGGAGGTTAGCAAGCACAGCCAGGATTATCCTGAGAGAGAATCTTTCGAAGATGGAATTAACTGTCAAAGGATGTCGCAATTTGTACTGCATACAATGAATGAATAAAAGTGCCGATGAGGGCGACGTGCGAAAGATCAGTTGATGGAGGTCCTATCCGTGGTTGTGAGGAAGGAAGCCTCGAGGGCTCACACCAACAAAGAGTCGGGGGAAAGAAGATGATGTCGTAGCTGCAAAAAAGGTTAGTTCAAGCGGGACTTGCATGGATGGATCCTTTAGTAGAAGCAATGAGTGGGCTTGATAGAGACACTGCATCTTTTGAGGAGACAAATCAGGTGGTAAGCTGCGGGGCCATTGTCTTCAAATGCAGAGCACTAGCATAAGACATGCATAGTTAAACCATGTTTGCATCAATTGATTGGTGTTCACGTTGGAATTTGGAGCATATTGGACAAATGATCAAATGATGCCAGAGAAATCTGAGAAAGGAAGCTTCCTTGAAGAAATAGTCCTTCAACTTTGATACAAAACAACATTGAAGACGGAAATAGATAATTCTTGAGAGAAGCAGAGTATCTTGTATATGTGGAGAACCAAAGCAAAAAATTGATGAAAGAGTCCAGAGAAATGAACGAGTTGACTTATGGGAGGGATTTTGGAGGTATATAAGGAAGATAACCTTAGACATTATAAAAATCAAAGAAGTTAGGGTGGATGTGATTTGTAAATTAATATTCATTATTCATCCATGCAGAAAGACTCTTAAAGCCTTCATTTTTAAAATTGGGTTGACCCCTAAAGGTTAAATTCATAAATATTCATTGTTCATTATCAATTACCTTATTCCTATTATTTGGAATTGATTTTATGAGTCCTTATTTTTCATCCATTCCTAATTAGTGTTGCTTGTCATGTTAAACATAAACTATGCAAATCATCTTGACAACTTTTTCTAATAACTTTATGTTCTACCTCTTCTCTTGCCTAATCCTTCAACACTAACTCTACTACTTATTTTTCTAACTTTCATTATATATGCCCAAATCATATAAGACTCCATTCGTTTGGCAGGAATTGAGATGCAGAAATTGGAATTGACCCAATTACAATTTTCGCAAGAATTGAAATTGAAGTCAATTCCAATTCTGATGTTTGGCTGCATGCTGGAATTCTATCACATGAATTAGAATTGGTAATTTCACAGTTCGGCTGTAAGTTAGAATTCAGTGGATGAAATTACAATTTTAAATTTAAAACAGTGACAGAATAAAAATATCACGATAAAATAAGATCCATAAATTTAAAAATGTTAGAATATTATCTTTATTATAGTGTAACACCTCTATATATAGAGGGTTTAGTATTGAAATAGAAATATACGTTTTTCCCTTTCATCATGGTATCAGAGGCGCGACCCGCGACCTAACTCCGCTTCCGCCGTCTCGTCCTCCCGCGACCTAACTCCGCTTCCGCCGTCTCGTCCTCCCGCGTCCGCCAGCGCCCGCTCCCGCCTCCGTCTCTCGCCAGCGCTCTCTCTCGCGCTCGACCCCCGCCGTTCCCGCTCCAGCCCGCTCGAGCCTCGCCCGCTCCGTCAGGAGTCCAGCGACCGCTCCGTCGCTCCCGTTCCCAGCCTCTCCCGCTCCAGCGCCGGGAGTCCCGCTCCAGCATCGCCCGCCTCTTCTTCTCCTTCCAATGGCGCCGGCACCCTGCTCTTGAGATGCCTCTCTCTCCGGCGCCACCTCTCCTCGTGATGTTTGGCTGGATGGCTTTCTTTGCCTCTTGATGCCCTAATTTCGTTATCTTTTCCCTTTCCGGATTTCTATTCCGGTTTCTGCTTCTGAGCCATGGGATCTAGCGGTTCGGATTCTCCCCCCTTTCTACCGGAGTTACTCCACCTCCTCCTTCCGGTGGTCCTCCTTCGCCGGTCGTCTACCGTGGAACCACTGACCATCATACCTCTCAGATCACTACTATCCGGCTTGATGACTCCAATTACCTCTCATGATCTCGTTCTATTACCCTGACACTCAAAAGTCGGCGCCTCTTTGGCTGTCTCCGGCCACATGAGGGAACCGGATAGGACTTCTCCTGAGTGGCCCCAGTGGGAGTCTGAGAATTCCTTGGTCATGTCTTGGCTCATTAACTCGATGCAGGAGTCCATTGCCCGCAACTATCTGTTTCTGGACAATGCTACTGATATTTGGCGCCGTGCGGAGTCTACTTACTCTCGCCGTGGCAATGCTGCCCAAATCTTCCAGTTGCGTCGCAAGATCTGCTTACTCAGGCAGGGTGATCGTCATCCTTCAGCATACTACTTGGAGTTCACGCAACTTTACCAAGAGTATGATCATTTTGATCCTCTTGTTTTCGCTAGCCCTGTTGATGAGGCGATGGTTAGAGCCAGGGATGACCGCAATCGCATATTTGAATTTCTTCATGGATTGCACCGCGACTTCGATCAGATCAGCGTTCAGATTCTGGGACGCTCAC
This sequence comes from Dactylorhiza incarnata, assembly GCA_033032865.1. Classification (NCBI taxonomy): domain Eukaryota; kingdom Viridiplantae; phylum Streptophyta; class Magnoliopsida; order Asparagales; family Orchidaceae; genus Dactylorhiza; species Dactylorhiza incarnata. Next base: position 647,619 of record JAWHQI010000517.1, read on the forward strand.
CGATACCTTCTCTTCCTGAGGTCTACAGTTTAGTGCAACAGGAATCTGATCGCCGTCAGACTCTCCTTCCTGACTCTGTGCCGGAGAGCTCTGCCCTTGCCGCTTCTACCCCCTCTCTCCTTGGTATGCGTCCACGGGATCTCAAGTCGAAGAGTTCTGATAAGGATCATCTCCTATGTGATTATTGTGGTAAGAATCGCCACACTCGGGATACCTGCTTCAGGCTTCATGGGTTCCCTACCCCAAGAGGGAGTGCTCCACCTCGTGGTGGTCGTGGTTCTGGACGCTTCTCTGGACGTCATGCTGCTCCACGTGCTGCCCACCTTACTGATGCTGCTACCGACATCTCTTAGGGTTACTCTGTTCCTGATGCCTCTGCCACTCTTGGTGGCTTTACTGCGGATGAAATGTTGGCTCTCCGACGCATGATGCAGGGCCTTTCTATGGAGCCTTCTGCCTCTTCCTCCTACGCTCACACGGGACTGCCAGGTGCCCATTCTGCTGTTTCTCCTCCATCCACTCAGTGGGTCATTGACTCTGGGGCCACGGATCATATGACCGGGTCCTCTACAGGTTTTGTCTCCTATACTCCTCTCTCTGGGCGTGACAAGGTGAGCATTGCTGATGGTTCCCTTTCCTCTATTGCTGGGAAGGGCACCATCCCCTGCTCCTCTCTTCCCTTGTCCTCTGTTCTTCACGTTCCCACATTTACTCGTAACCTTCTTTCCATCAGTCACTTAACTAACTCCATGCATTGCTCTGTGACCTTTCTTCCGTCTTCTTGTGTTTTTCAGGACCTGACGACGGGGAAGGTGATTGGCTCTGGTAGCATGGTGAATGGTCTCTATGTGCTCGACTCTGGCGCACCTCTTCCTCCTCTCGCTCTCCACTCCAGCACTGTCCATCCGTTGTACTCCTGGCATTGTCGCCTAGGACACCCCTCTATCCCTGTTATGAAGTTGTTGTTTCCTACTATGCCTACTGCTACTTTTGAGACTTTTGTGTGTGATGTCTGTAGCTTAAACAAACATATTCGTACTTCATTTAAGCATGTTTCGTTACCTAGTTCTATTCCTTTTGCTACTATTCATACGGATGTCTGGGGTCCGTGTCAGGTCCCTTCGATTTCTGGTTGTGTGTGGTTCGTTACGTTCATTGATTGCTTCTCTCGTACTACATGGTTGTATTTGATGCGTCACAAAAGTGATGTTTTTTCTATTTTTCGCAGATTTCATAATATGATCTCCAACCAGTTTCAATCCGAAATTAAAATTCTTCGTAGTGACAATGGCCGCAAATACATTGATTCGCAGTTTGAGCACTATCTTGCTGATCATGGCATTCTCCACCAGACTACCTGTGCCTATTCCCCAGCACAAAATGGTGTTGCTGAGCGAAAAAACCGCCATCTCCTGGAGGTTGCTCGGTGTCTATTGTCCACCATGCATCTCCCAAAATTTTATTGGGGCGATGTTGTTCTTACTGCTGCATACCTCATCAATCGTATGCCCACACGTGTTCTGGGGAATTCCACCCCCCCTCGCTACTCTCCATGTCCTTCCTACTCGACTTCCACCTAGAGTGTTTGGCTGTGTGTGTTTTGCTCATATACACCACCCTCGCCCATCCAAACTTGATCCTCGTGCTCTCAAGTGCGTCTTCATTGGTTACTCCCCGACGCAAAATGGGTACAAGTGCTTTCATCCTCCTACCAGGAAAGTGTTTGTCAGTATGGATGTCACATTCCGTGAATCCGAGCCCTATTACCCTCCAGCTGATGCCATCTCCACCACTGTATTCCCCCCTTCGGGCGTCTCCTCTGTTCCTCTCCCTATACCTCCATCGTACTCCTCACTTCAGGGGGAGACTTCAGTGGAAGTGGAAGTGAGTCCTCCTATACCGGTTGAGATTCCAGTGGAAGTGAGTCCTCCTATACCGGTTGAGACTCCAGTGGAAGTGAGTCCACCTTCACCTCCGCCCTTGCAGGTATATACTCGTCGTGTAAAGAGGACAAGCACACAAGATCCAGCTATGCTACCAGGACAGTCAGTGGATCCTGACTCAGGGCCTTCTGATTCTCCAATTGCCATTCGAAAAGGTATCCGGTCTTGTACTCGCCATCCTCTATCAAACTATGTATCTTATGATTCTCTTTCTCCTTCCTACAAGACCTTTGTCTCTTCCCTTGCTGCTTTTTCCATACCTGTTTCGTGGCAGCAGGCTCTTGAGGTCCCTGTGTGGCGTGAGACGATGGTTGAGGAAATGAAGGCTCTAGAGAAGAACCATACTTGGGATTTGGTTCCTCTTCCCCACGGGAAAAAACTTGTTGGGTGCAAGTGGATGTTCTCGGTGAAACAGAACCCCCAAGGGATTGTCGAAAGATGTAAAGCGAGGTTGGTTGCAAGAGGGTATACTCAAACCCATGGCATCGACTATCAGGAGACGTTTGCTCCGGTGGCCAAGATGAATACAGTCAGGGTCTTACTATCCGTTGCTGCGTGCAAAAATTGGGACCTATTACAGCTGGATGTGAAGAATGCCTTCCTCCATGGTGACTTGGAAGAGGAGGTCTATATGGCTCCCCCTCCAGGTCTTACTCCAGGTAATGCGGCAGGAAAAGTATGCAAGTTGTTAAAGGCTCTATATGGGCTAAAGCAGTCCCCGAGAGCATGGTTTGGTTGCTTCCATAAGGCTATGGTTTCGTTTGGATATAGTCAGAGCAACGCCGATCATACGTTGTTCATCAAACATAGGCTTGGGAAAACTACTGCTCTCATTGTGTATGTTGATGATATCGTTATAACAGGTGATGTGGAGGAAATTCAGAATTTGAAGGGAAAGCTGGCTAGAGAGTTTGAGGTCAAGGACCTGGGAAAACTCAGGTACTTCTTGGGAATTGAAGTTGCTAGATCAAAGCAGGGGATATTTGTCTCTCAGCGGAAGTACACGTTAGATCTTCTTGAAAAAATGGGGATGAGCGGATGCAGACCTGCTGAGACTCCGATTGAAACAAATCACCGACTGGGATGTGATGATGGAGGGGATATTGAAGATATCCCAGGATTCCAGAGACTAGTGGGGAGGCTGATATACCTGTCCCATACTCGCCCAGATATCTCCTATGCGGTGAGTGTGGTGAGCCAGTACATGCACGCTCCTAAGACCCGACATATGGATGCTGCACATAGGATTCTACGGTACCTCAAGTCTTCACCAGGAAGGGGCATCCTGTTTGCTCAAAATACTGATCTAAAGATTGAAGTCTATACTGATGCTGATTAGGCCGGGTCCGTTGACGATAGGCGATCTACTTCTGGATACTGCTCTCTTGTTGGAGGCAACCTTGTTACCTGGAGGAGCAAGAAACAACAAGTTGTGGCGCGATCTAGTGCTGAGGCCGAGTTTAGAGCTATGGCCCAGGGGGTCTGTGAAGGTTTATGGCTTCGGGCTCTACTGAGGGATCTTGGCCTTGTGGAAGAAGGGCCCATCCGGCTGTATTGTGACAACAAGTCAGCCATCAGTATTGCACACAATCCCGTTCAACATGACCGAACGAAACACATTGAGGTGGATCGACACTTTATCAAGGAAAACATTGAAAGAAGAATTGTGTGTACTCCCTTTGTGCCCTCCAACAGGCAGCTAGCGGACATTCTCACGAAAGGACTGAGTGGGAACATATTTAGCATGATTGTGAACAAGTTGGGCATGATTGATATCTTCCGCCCAACTTGAGGGGGAGTGTTAGAATATTATCTTTATTATAGTGTAACACCTATATATATAGAGGGTTTAGTATTGAAATAGAAATATACATTTTTCCCTTTCATCAAAAAACATAGAAATAAAATTCACAGATTTAAATAAAATCCACATAACAAAAAATCAGGATAAATAAAGCCCACAAAATAAAGTCCACAGATTTAAAAATATGTAAATAAAGTCCGCAGATTTAAAAACATGTAAATAAAGTCCACAGAATAAAAACATAAAATCACATAAAATCAATAGAGTAAATGTTTGCATAGTCAGGTCCTCCTGATTGACACCGACAATGTCATGAACACGTCGCTCTTTGTGTCGTCAACACTTAGTATATCAATGACCTGTATGATCTCGAGCTCAGTCAGATCTGTAATAGCTGCAATGACCGCATATATTCTGTCTGCTCTTGAGATCGGTGGTGTAGGCTGAGAAGTCACACTGCTCTCCTGTTCCATGTTTCTTGCAATTGCAGAAACAACATCCGCAATAATATCTACCGCAACTGCTTTCTTCTTCTTGGGTTGTGGCTCGACCTCCTCGACCACATTGTTGTCCACCGAATCATCAATGTGGATTTCGTTCATTGCCTCAGATGCAGTGACAGTCAACCCCACATATCATAGCTAAGTCGCCCCAATTCATGATCACCTTGCCGCGATAGTGTTTTACAGTCGGGTGTGCCTACAAATTTAGTTTAGATTAGAAACATAAATTTTTAAAATGTCTAAACATGTAATAAATAGATAAAATAAAATATTACCTGAACATAATTGGCCCAAACATCTTCATTGCCTACCTTCACAACATTGCGCTCCCAATCCCAACCAAATCCACTAGTCCTCGCAAAATTGTCCACCATTTTTTAAGGAGTCTGAATGTCCTCTCAATAACATTTCTCTCTTTTGAGTGTCGGAGATTAAATAATTTTTTATAGTTGGTGGGATTGTTGCCTTGCGCGGACCACTCCTTTAGGTGATATGTGGTTGACCAATATGGAGCAAAATATCCACAAAAAACCACACAAACACGCACACATACAAACACATACAAATACACAACAGACACATACAAACACAATTTCATACACACATACATACACACCCAACCACATTTTATCCACAAAAAACCACACACACATACATACGCATACATACACATACAAATACACAACACACACATACACATAAATACACACACACATACACAGACAATTTCATGCACACACAAACATACATAAAATTTCATACACACACGTACATACACACAACCATATTTTTATCCACAAAAAACCACACACTTTGAATATCTATGCATACAATCACATTTCCATCCACTTACATCCACAAAACCCCATAATCACTCATAAAAATCACAAACATAACTCCCCATTAGTGTGATCTGTTTGGAAGGGTCTAATTTCACTTTGATGCAACTGGGCTTGCTGATTTGCTGATTAATTTGTCTCATTTTGTGATTTCGCAAGATTTTATGATGTGAAAATATATTAATCATCATTTTTTTGAGAAAGCAAAAATGAGGACTAAAGTTGAGGATTCCAAAGAAATACCACATACTTAAAAATAAACATTGTCCCCAATATTTGCAAAATATGAGAGAGAGAGAAGAAAATCATTTAAAGACTAGTTTTGAAAAACAAAAATAAAAATACATGAAATGGAATTTTCATAGAATAAAAACTACAAAACATAAAAAAAACTAAGATAACCAAGGGGTGTCTCCCAAGAGTATTTTGTTTAACGTCGGTGAGCTCAACAAAAATGATTAAAATAGTATTGAAAGTGCACAGATAATTCCCTTAATTCACGCTGAGGTGAATTTGTCGATGTTTGTTGCCCGTCGACTCCTCCGTTATAATCTTGATTCTTCATTTGGTCGTCGGCTTGAAATTGTGAATCTGAATTACTTATACATACCTTAGGTAATTCGCTGTAGATGAGTGACATATAGATTGTCGAAGACATGTTGCTGCAACGACTCATTAACTAAAGTTAAAGCATGATTATAAGAAGAATAAAAAACAAACGAGCAAGAAAATTTTCCACAAGGAGTTTCTTGTGAAAATAAAAGAAAAGCAAAATTATAACATTTTGTTTTTATAAATTTTTGGGTAAACAAAGAAATAAGGAATTAAGATCAAAGGGGCCAGCCAATGATAAGAAGGTAAGAGAAGGCTTGAAAGGCTCAAACTTGTAATAAAAAATTGCCTAGATCATATCCTAAAACCTAACATTGATTAACAAATTCTGCATCGAGAGTATATAGAATAAATTTTAGTTTACCATGAGACTAAAGTGATTCTAAAGATAAAATAATCATTCCCTAGACTTCTTTAGCAAGATTACTACAGTTGTGAAAAATACAATTCTTAAAAGCGGATGAAAACTAAGAAATTTTCTAAAACTTCTAATTCATAAAGAACTTGTCATTTCAAATTCATCAAAATTTAAATTAAGTTTGAATGAAAATAAGACACAACAAGACAAGATTACATTAAAAAAATTATTGAAAAATTTATATATAAAATTTGATAAACGATATTCTACCAATACTATTTAATTTCTAGAAAGAAAAAGAAAAATAGGGAAAATTTGCATGATGCCTAGAAAATATATCATATTTAATATAATTTTTTTTAATGATTTTTATTGTTTTTTTATGTTTTTTTCATGAAGATAATAATTGTTATTATTCTTGGACTTCCCAAGGAATACTCAATGACAGACTCTCACTGGTACTAAGTGGTTTGTGGGATGATACCCCAATATAGCCATTTCGCAAGAGTTTATGATGTGAAAATAAATTAATCATCATTTTTTTAAAGCAAAAATGAGGACTAAAAATGAGGATTCCAACGGAATACCCCATACTTAAAAGAAACATTGTCTCCAATGTTTGCAAAATAGGAGAGAGAGAGAGAGAAGAAAATCATGTAAAGACTAGTTTTGAAAATAAAAATAAAAATTCATGAAAGGGAATTTGCATAGAACAAAAACTACAAAACATTAAAATGAAAAACTAAGATACCCAAGGGATGCCTCTCAAGAGTGTTTTGTTTAATATCGGCGATCTCGACCCAAACGATTAACTAAATAGATATTTATATTGAAAGTGCACAGACAACTCCCTTAATTCACGCTGAGGTGAAAATATCGATGTCCGGTGCCCGGTGACTCCTCTATGTTGTCGATTCTTCTCTTGTCCGTCAACTTGAAATTGTGAATCTGAATGACCAATACCTTATGTAATTCAGATTGCTTGAGATGAGCGACAAATGAATCTTCAAAGACATTGTGCTGCAACGACTCATCAACTAAGATAAAATCATTAGTGTAAAAAGAATAAAAACAAATGAGTTAGAAATTTTTTTACAAAGAGTTTCTTGTGAAAATAAAAGATTAAGCTCCGGTTGTTCAATTTCAAAATAAAAGTTGTTATCCGAAAATTCATTTGGTGTACCAATGGTATTAAATTCATGGGATACAATATTTTCATGATCCTCATTTTCAAAAGAAAATTTTGGGGTATGTGAAGATTCATGAGAAATAGGAGTGAATTCTGACGAAGTAGATTTAAAATAATTATTTTCAATTACTACTTCCAGTGTACCCATAGCTTTTTGGAATTCTTGACAATTTTTTTCTTGATCTTCTTCTTCAAAATATACTATGGGAGTGCATGAAGATTCATACGCCTCCATAGATAATTGGTCAATCAAACATTGAAAAAGAGACTAGAATTTGTAACGCTCTCATCTATACTTTGGGAGTAACTATTTAATTGATCTGTGTTATTGCGCGAGCTCTGCCAAATTAGATGTGGAGCTTTATGGATCTAATGTGGAGGAATAGAGATCATGGTGAAAATAATTTTCTTCTAGTGAATATGAATTATTCGGGTGATCTTGCCACCGCGAATAATCAAAATTCGAACAAAAAGAAAATGGTTCAAAGTGATGATCCCTAGAAGAATTTGTGTTATTATAAGAATGAGAAGAATTATTCGAGTGACCTTGCCACCACAAATTTGTGCAAGAGAAAATTTTATGGAAGAATTATTACTATTAGAAAAATTAGAATAAATTAGATGACATTCCTCACTAATATGATTATTTCGTCCATAATATTTACAGAAATTATGAAATCTAGGTGCGGCTTTCATATTTTCAATTTGGTTTGTAAGAGCGGTAACCTTAGCTTGCAAATTTGATAACATATTTATAAATGAAAACAAAACAACCATTACTTAGATTAGTGGAATTCTAGAAAAAGGAAAATGAAAATAATAAAAGAAAAAGAGAATTGGGGGTTAGGAATAAAGAAAATTAAAGTTTAAGAAAAAGATAAATTAATAGCGCATTTGCTTACAAAGTATCAACAAAATAATTCCCGACAATGACGCCAAAAACTTGATATGCTAAAAGTGTATTCGGAAATATAATTCGATAAGGAAAGTATACTATACTATCATATTATACTACAGAATATTAAAAGGATAGTATGAAGTGTCATATTTTTTTGGGTTTGTTGATTACCCATACTCATAAAATTACTATTATTTTATCTTAATCAAATAGTTTGGTAATTTGAAATAAAAGAAAAGATTTAGAGAGAGAAATAAGAGAAAATGAAGTGCTTGATCTAGAATCCCAATAAAAGAATTAATAAAACTCAAATTGATTCATAAGCATATTAGTAGATAATCTTGACCTTGGAGGTTCCTAAATTATGACAGCGTCTCGCTAGAGGAATACTACCACCTAATCTTAGACTGGTCGATCGAAATTCATTTCTATAATCGACAACCCTAAGAAGTTCTTTACGAGGTGAGCCCATCTATTGGATTTGACTCTAATCCAGAAGATTTATGTCATTCATAAGTACAACCTTAATTACCGAAGGCCTAGCGACCATACTATAACTTAACTAGTCATTTAAACCTCCTTGCCCCTACTCCCAGGATGAAATGTAATTATCTTGAGATGGCGAGTCTAAACCTAACTTCATAATAATTGAACTTCCTATGAAGAAGGTTATGCATAAGTGAAAAAAAAAGTTATGCGCAAGTGAGATAAGTATTACTCGAAGTTCCTGATGGAACTTATAGCTGTAGGGTTCATACGAACGACTTGGTTGTGATACCGTAAGTCCATCTAATTAAGTAAATCAAGAAGATTCAACTAAACCCTAAGAGGACCAATTCCATTACTAATGTTCTGGGGGATTGAGAAGAAGCTTACATACATACTTGCACTCTAGCTAGATGCTTCATGGTTAGTATGTGGTACTTTCATGATACTGAGGTAATGAGGTAGTGCTTGGAATAGTATATGATTATTAAGGAATTATGTGTGTTTTGCTATGGCGTGTCTTTCATCCTCTCGGCTAGGTCGCATTGGCGAGAGATACTTGACGACTCTTTCGTCCTAGAGGTAAGAACCCCTTAAATCCTAGGTGTTAGCATCTCTTGGGGTTATACTCTGCTACAGGCCGTTGTTACTATACGAATGCATGTTGGACGCAACGATGTCTTCTACATAAATAGTACGTTGAGATGTACATGGGGGCCTAGGTTCGTAGTGTGAAACCAACCTAGAAGTGGTGGGAGACTTCTCCATTGTCACTATTTTGTCACGATGGTGAAGCCCGTGAGGTTTGCTACCCACTTAACAGATGTCAAACTATGTCAACATATGGATGTTATAACAGATCGTGAGAATCTGTAATTTATAATGAATATTGGCTTAAATATTACCTGCTCAAGTAGTTAGTTGTTACTTACTTGCCTTAGCATAGTTTATTTATAATAAAACATATAAATTATATTAAATTTTATATGATTGCTCACTGCTTCCTTTCTGCTCTTAGTTTTTATACATATGCTGCATGCATACTGACTGTGCTTCTGCTATTCTAACTCTTTGCAGGCGGGGGCCCGACCTCTCCCCGAGTATTTAGGTTTCTTTGGGGGTAACAGCAGAACCGCTTAGTCTTTTTGACTAATTATTACATCGACACCACCCAGGAGCCGCAACAAATCGAGATGATGTCGGAGCCTGATGAGATACCTGCTCTTGAGCCAGTTTCCCTTTTACTGATATGACTGGGCATAAGCCCCCAACCCAGTCTACTTTTGGGCGGGGGCTTACGTAGAAAATGTCCCAACTCCGCACCCAGTAAAAAGGAAAAGTTGAAGGTATTGTAAGTGTAAGTTCTCTAAGTTGTGGATACTATGACGAGAAGAGAAGGGCGACACAAGCGGCGAGGCCAGATTTCGCATAGCATGAATCCTTTACATGTGCGTGATTTTATTGATCGATTGAACAATTACATCAAGATTACAATTTTGATGCTCCAGAGAGTACTCGCAGACTCTATTGGAGGGTATGCGAGTATAGGGGAGATCTTGGCCCAAGCTTTGATGCCCTTACGACTACAATTTATGGCCTATTTATAGGGCTAAATTTTCTGTGTTGAGCGCATATGGAGCATGATGCGCGATTTAAATGAATTTATTTGTTTTTTATTTTTATTTTTTTAAAGAAATAAATAATGAAATATTAATCTATGTATTTTTATGATCATTCTAAGTACTCATGCTTATATTTTGGGATAAAAATGTACAAAAATAAAAAAAAGGTCTAAAAGCACAGTTCATTACAACTGTATATGATGTTACAACTATATTTTTGAAAGGGAATAAAGACCCGCAGGAGACTCTTCATGCGCTCAACGCACAGAAAATTCTCTCTATTTATAGGCCTTGGCTGTCGTGAGAAATCGGCGAAAAGACTAGCTGCCTAATTACATGATGGGGCAAAGTGAAGAAAAAAACACTACATACAATGGATGGCCAAAAATGGTTTGCGAATACTTTGGGAGTGGTAGTGAGTATGTTGGAATATCTGCGAATACGATGAGAGTGGTGGCAAATACGCTTGAGGATCGTCCATAAGGGCGGCAAATTCTCTCATGTGGTTTTGGCGAGCTTGCGGCTCTCATTCTGGGAAGCCTAAAAAAATATCTCAATAGTGGTAGGCAAAACAGGAAGAGTTACTGCAAGTTCGTCAAAACCATCACCAATTATTGACATCACAGGTTGTATCATCTAAGGATTCTAAAATATAACTTTCTACAATAAGCTATAAGAATTTACCGCAAGCGGAAATGTAATCGATAAGCAACAGTAATGTAGTGTCACCAATACACATGTACAAAGATCCATCTAAAATGAGACATCATTAAATATCCATCAACATTAAAGTTCAAGTCCTTACATCAATTGCATAGAATAATAATAATATATAAGAAAAAATTTGGCTCGCATGCCACAAAATTCAAGGAGTTAGCTAATAAGGAAGCCATAATAGTAGCATCGTCAAGCACAATCATGATTTTTATTTAGGGTTTAGGGTTTAGCAAGAAGCTTTGGGATACCATTTAAATCCAGCAACTAAAAATGTTAAAATAAAGTGTGAGAAAATACTCAATGAGTGTTCCCCTCACTCCAAAATTTCATAATGCCCTAAAATCTCGATTCATTATTGATCTTGTGTTTTCCTCTAGGATTTTTTCATTCTCTCACTAGGTTCTTAAATGTTAGTGTCTTGACTTTGAAAGACACTAACATTTAAGGAGGGGTTTAACCCCTCCATGTTCAGGAGGGGACCCCTCCTGAACAGTCGAATCATGACAGACTATGATTGAGCTCCACCTAACTATGGCGAGGTAATTAACCATGCCCTAAAGAGTTTGCTCCTAAGTAAAATTCATTAGTAATCTCACTTTTAATGTTATTCCTTTTCCATTATTCATGTTCTTGCAATTTTTTATCACTTAAGCATTCTATTTTAGATGAGGACTTGCTAGTTCAAAATTTGGACTCAACTCCAATGTGTTTATTTAAGCATTTTTGGAACTCCGCGAGGATTAAAATAAATTCCAAATAATATGTATATTGTTGTTTAGTCATTTAATTTATGTATTTGACTCCAACATTAAGTTTAATAAGCTCATGGGGCTTACGAAATCATCAAACAGCAATAAGGGTTGTTGATTGGTCTTTTAATTTATTATGTATTTGTCTTAAAACATTAAGCTTAATAAGCTCCAGAGGCTTAAGAAATCTTCAAACAACAGTAAGGGTTGTTGGTAGCTCTCTTAAATTGGTGTGACCTACTCAAATGTTGGATTTAATATGCTCTCGGGACTTAAATAATTCTCCAACAACAACAATCAGGGTTACTTGTGGTCTTCTACATGACAGATTTTGTGTAAAATATAGTTTCAAGGTGTGACTAAAGCTTTTAAAATTTCAAAATAGCAATATAGGATTGTTGTTTTGTCAATTGTTTCATATGAATTGCGTGAAATCAATGAGTTCTTAGCTCTAATTATCTAGCATAAAGAACTAAGTTAATTAGGCTTCATATTGCGTAATAAATATGCTTGACTAAGGAAATTATGGATAACGCACAGGATGAACAAGAGGCATGAAATTTGTTTTACCACTACATGACCACAAATTTTTCGTGTATTATCATCTTATCATTTTAATAGAAATATCTTCTACACTCGAGATTCTACGAAGAAATATTGGATAATGCACTAGAAGATTTCAGTTTTCATTATCCATCTTAATTTGACATGGATTGTACGAACATACAACAAATATTTCTAATATACTTAAAACATTTATAATTTCATAAGGATAATAAATAGAGGCACATATGGCTTGCATGATGTTCATTCGTAATAAAAAAAATAGTATGAAAATCTCTCTGAAATTTGAAATGGCAGTATGCTAACATATTATGTGTAACATTTCACCTGTACACGTAATATAGCATCGGGCCACCACAACATACTACATACACAAGTAAACACTATAAAGAGGCACAGAATAAACACCACAATTCAAAGGTAAACGCTAGTGGATGCATAGTCTAACATCATGAATGTCCACTATCCTTGAAATGAAAGTACTAATTGGTCTTATTGTCTTACATCATATCATATCATATCAAAAGAGAATAAATAGTACAAGCATGCAAATGTACAAAAAAATCTTTATTCATCGGCTCGCAGGCCGGAAAGCAAAAGTAGAAAAGGCAGCTTTGTGCTTTTAACCCACCAAGCTTCGTTTCACACTACGCTACCTGCAACAAACACAGGTCAGAGGACGAGGGTCAACTATAAGCTGACCACAAACCACGTAATGATCCCTCCCCTCAGCTATCCTAGCATACTCCGGGGCGAGTCACTGTACACCTGCAAGTACGCACGTAGCATGCAATATGTTCAAAACTGAAAGTAAAGCTAAGGTACACAAGGTCAAGGCTCATGCACAATCAATCTTCTAGGTTGAGCAATATTTTAAAGTAAATCTATGTATGCAACTTCATGATAGTTGGGTTCACCCGAAGGCTCACAACAATTGTCTATCAGATACTATATGAAGCTAGCAAAGCAATCACATATTCATCAAAGGGGTCGTGCGTACTCATGACCACACAACTTCATGATCTTATGGCATGCACAACATTCATTCGATGAGGAGGTGTAGGTTCATCTCACTCACGAGTATCTCGAAAGGAGGTGTAGGTTCGTCTCTCATTCATCAAACATTGTGAGGTTAAGGTTCAACCTCTTTTCTCTCTCCTGAGAAACCAAAAAGCGGGTCATCTGAAGCTGATACCCTCTTTGCCTCCACCGTCATCGCATCGAAAGGCTTCTTGAAGATGACGTTAACGGAGCTCTCTTTATCCACCAGGATCTGAGAAACTGTGAAGTTCTCGATCGCCGACTGGATGACGACAACGTCATGGAAGGGGTTCTCGTTCCCCAACATATCCCCTGCTAAAAAGGTGATCTCCCACCGCGAGGGGGGTACCTGGGACGTCGATGCAACACTTTGGCGATAGATCGCATGGAGACATCCTTTTTTTTGAATCCCCTATGCCTGCTCCTCCGTGGATGACGTCTATTCTCCCTCGCGTACCAACACCCACCCATTGCATTTCAAACAGGACTTGGGACAACGCCTCGAGCGCTGCAAGTCCACTTAAGCCCATACTTCTGCAAGGTCGATATCGAGATCAGCTCCCCACTTGTATGTTGACCTTCAGATCCCTCAAGAGCCTCTCCCTCCTGAATGTTTGCATGACCCAATTAGGGCTTGGGACGACGCCTCGGGAAAATAGCGAGTCCATTTAAGCCCGCACTTCTACAAGTTCGCCCGAAATCATCTCCTCACTTGTAAGTTGGCCTTCATACCCCTCGAGAACCTCTCCCAAATGTTTTTTGTGATTCGAATGGGGGGGGGGGGGGGGGGGGGGCAAAGTCTCGAGTACCACAAGTTCACTTAAGTCCAGTCCTCTGCAAGTTCAGTCGAGATCAGCTCCCACTTGTAAGTTGGCCCTCGGACTCCTCAAGTATCCCTCCCCTGGAAGTAAAATGGAAAAACAAAGCTCCTAAGAGCCTAATGATTTTTTTTCAAACATCATTAAAGCAAAAAATAAGTCGCCCGGAACCTCGTGACGTGACCTTCCAAGGATCCTCGACGTACTAGCCAGAAGGAGGTGGCGAGTAACCCTCTGAACTCGAGGTCGAACCGACATCCACCGCGAAGATCTCGGGTAGGAGATCCTCGGCCTTCAATGCCTCGTCCTCCTTAGAAAGGTGGCTGTTGTCGATCCTCAGCTTGGCGAGTACCAAGTCGCCCACGCTAGTCACGATCTGCTAGCGCATCTCGGTTAACTCCATGTATGACATTTGGATCGCCTTCCCGCTGTTGGAGGTGCCGACTTCGGGGGCCCGCCGCGCAGAAGCCTGAGATTCCAGCTCGACAATACAGGCGTGGGCCGACTCCAACGCCGTCTGACTATCCTCAGATTCCTTCTCTATTTAGAGATCTTCTTCATCGCAACGAGCTCGGCCTCCTACGAGTAAGGAAAACTGCCAAACATCATTGGTAATATCCCAGAGGAAGCACGTGGGGATAAAAGTAAAGAAGCGAACTTCTACCAAAGCAACCTCATAATCCTTTGCAATGACTCCCGAAGGATCTCAGAAGGAACACCAAGGCCCCCCCCCCCCCCCCCCCCCCCCCCCCCCCCCCCCCCCCCCATATCCGGAGTCTCCTCGCCAAGATGGCTGGAAGACCCTTCAGCACTTCACGGATGCTGGAGGAGTAGCCTCGCCGGCCGAAGGAAAGGTGGTTATTGGAACCACACACACCTGTAGAAAGAGGCGAGTCAGAACACGCTAAGAGACAAGTCAATTCTTAAAGACAACTCGCTCATATTTACCCTCGCCGGGCTTAATGTAGAGGAGTTGGTCGACCTGCTGACGGAAGCAAGCGACGTCAAATTTCTTCTGCTTTAGCGATTTCTGTAGATCTAGTCGTTGCCTGGTCTAAAGAGGGGGGGGGGGGGGGGGGGGGGGGGAAGACTTCAGGACCCACCTGTTGTGGCCGGTGAGGAATGTTGCTGAAGTCGCCTTTTACAAAACGAACCTCTCATTCCAATGATGGACTTTGTTGGAGGTGCCCATGAGCGAGCAGGTGCGGCTGTCAAAGTAGGCGTCACCCTCCTTCAGCGAGCCCATATTAAAGATTTTACAGAATGAGGTGAGGTCAAACGTGATCCCCTCCGCGACCAATAAACACAAGTATCAGACGATGATCGTGATACCGTTGGTGTTGATTTGCGCTAGGACCAGCCCATAATAGCGGAGAATTTGGCAGATCTACGGCCATAAAGGAAGACGCAGGCCGACGTCAAAGTGCTGAAGAGGGAAGGCGAGTTGATTAGCAAAAAACGAGTTTATGAACTCGCCTTTGATGGGCAACCTCGCATTATAACCCTCTGGATGAAAGTGTTCTGAACGACTCCAACTCGGCCTCTTGAGTGATCGACTTCATGAATATAGTGGCCAAAAATTTCTTCGCGCTATGAAGGCGAAGCGCACCCGCATCCTCTAAAAGCGACATTAAGAGCGAGAATGAAATTTGATCTCAACTCACATGAATCAACTCACAAATGATCAAGCACGAAAGAGCTGTGTCATTTTCGAACCCCATCCCTCTTATTTATATAACGGGGAAGGGGAGACTGGTCGCGAAGCAAGCGCAGTGGAGATCGGTGACCCGAGGGACTCTCTGCTCGACAACTCCTCGCGAGTTGAAATCACTGCGCCCACAAAAACAACTCGCTTTCTTCAAAATATTACCCGAGCATATTCCATCTAGCATTTGAGAAAATAATTTGACTCGCACAAAGAAGCAATTCAAGAACACTCGCGGCGCCCGACCCAAAACAGGAAAACATCAAATGAACAAATCGGGAGAATCAACTCGCAAACAAGCATAGCCACCAAACTACTGGAGTTCGCAGATTGTGCAAAGACTTATCGAAGTACATATAGCACACGCCATACAAAAGTTTAAAAATACAAATGAGTCAAAGCATGGGAAAGTTTCCACGATGTTGCGAGGTTTGCGCGTGGTGACCCTACCATCCCAGCTCGCGCGCCATCCGCAATACCTCGTTCGCCCTCGCCATATGCTTCTCGTCCGACGAATGTGGTCCTCTATTCGTGCAAGGGTACCGACTGCGCCCATGTTCGCCCGGATCCCGCGAATGTCATCTTGAAGCAAATCATGCCTATACTCCAGGTCGGTGGCGCGCCTTTCCAGTTTGTTGATAGCGAAGTATCTCTCCTCAGCGCTCTCTAGTCGCCGCACAAATTCTTCGGATGTGGATACTTGCATCTCGAGCGTTGTGAGGCGGAGATTAGGCTCACACGCTATGAGTCGATCAACTTTGGTTTCGAGTTCGAGGTAAGCGGAGGCGAGCCTAGACTAGAACTCGCCCAACGGCGTGCTGATAGCGTCAATAAAGGCGGCACCAGAAGAAGTGGCGCGACCTATAGAAGAACATGTTAGAACATGAATCTCGCAGCAAATGGAGCAAGGGAGCCAAAGGAGAAATACCAAGGTGAGAAGCGTGTGGCCTCAGCTCGCGACGAGGAGAGTCACGGTGCGGAGGAGTTCGGCGAGGCGAACCCCGCCGGTTCCCTGACCGGTCCCTACGACGAATCCGATCTTGAGGAGGCGACTAAGGTCGCGAGGTTTCAGGTCGCCGAAGAGTTGGGTCCACAGTTGGGTCTATGTGGGCTTTTCCGTGGTTAAGCGACCTTTGAGAACCCCCACTATCTGGGGGCACGAACATGGAGGTTCGTTCACCGCTTCTGTTGAGGGAAGTCGACGCGGGAGGAGGATTCTGGATTGCAGCAGAAGATGGCCGCATACCAGCAGGAACGGGAGGCGGCGGAGGTAAAGAAGTCGAGGCGAGAAAAACGGACATTTAAATAAAACCTCAATTCGATATTTTATAATATCTCCGACATCCGACATTTAAAAACTCAATTCGATATGTCGTTGACATTCGATATTTCCAACTTTGCTTATGCTTCTGTGAGACTTGTCAATTATTCACCCTTGTGGTGGGACCCTACCACGGACCCTCGTTGTGCGGGGATGCTTTGTGCACCAGGTTGCCCTTCTAAGGGTCGTGGAACTTCGGGCAGACAACAAGCATATCAAATTATGAATACTATTAACGGAAAAGAATAGGAATTTAGGATATTGAAATAAATTACTTAATTGACAACAAAATGCCCAGAGAGTTTGTCTAAGAATTAAATAAAACCTCTGGCTGATGATTGTACCTTGATAAAGTTTGCTGTGGTGAACAGGTATTTTGGAAGACAGACTCCTCCTAAACATAAATATTATGGTCCCTTCTTCCACTGCGGCAAACGTTGAACAACAATCTGAAAGAAAAAACTGGAATAAATATATATATGCAATGTCAAACCCTAACCTATTGACTTAAATATGGACTCTAATCAACCCAATAGGCCTTTTAACTTTAAAATCAAGTCTGTGAGATTAGATAAAATTGATAATAGTCTGCTAATTAGCCCATAACATTACTAGGCTCTAACATTACTGGGCTCAGAGTACCCAAAAGTATAGATTCGGCTGCTTTTCTTTAGTTTTTTTTTCCTCTTTCGTTTCTCTCCTCTCCCTCTTTCTTCTTTTTATGTGGCTGCTTATAATTTATTAGTTTGCTTATTTCAGCCTTTTACTCTCTCTCTCCTCTTCCTCAACAATATGAACTATAAATATAGTTTGAAGTGACAAATCTCGAAACATGTTGATCATTTGAACATCAATGCTCATGACAATTTTTCTAGGTGATATCGCTTCTACAGCTCTTATACAGGCTATCAGCCTAATCACAAATGAACCAAGAACAAACTCAGAAGGGTAGCCATATAATGTAACTTGCATCCCACTACTCAGCCTTAACTAAGTTTCTGTTAACCATGTTAATGTTTTTTTTACTTTCAGATTGAATTTATGTTACCAAATGAATAAGAAAATTTTTCATCTTGTTGAGCATATGTAACACAGAATAAGAGTGATATCGAACAATGACCCTAAACTATTTAACGTAAAATTTGCTTTAAAATATATGAAACTGGAGGTCTGATAAGTACCTTTCCAGAATTTCTCTTATCTCCTACAACAATTTGACAAGCAAGTCTCCAAGATTCGGGCTTCTGTAATTATTTTAATGTACAAGTAAAATAGAAGCAATTATTACAAAAAAAATAGTTTGTTTGGAGATAAAATATTCAAGCATAAATGATATGTTGTAAGAGCACACCTTCTTCAAATACTTCTTCTCAGTGTCAGTCCTTTCATTCAGTAGATCCTTTCCATTAACAATCTGTAAAATTAGAAGAAGGAAACTGGAAATTTCCAAATTCTCTAAAGAGACACTTAGATCTGCCGAACGATGTATTGGTAAATGCTTCTAGCTCGTTACTCCTTATTAAGGAAAGTGAGAACGACCAATGATCAAGTACCCAATTGGAATTAAGACCACTATCATGAGCTGAGTAATTAAGATAGCAGCAACAATTATAGTGAAATGAGTAACTCAGATCGTGGTCAATTTTATGTCTCCAGCTACGATACTAGCAGTTGGCCAATGGTTGAACAATTAGGCGCGTGCTACATTTATTTACCTCTATTGTACAACTATTGTACACAATGACTCTTATACTAAGAATATAACTACATTTATTTACATCTAATACTCGCTCTCAAGTTGTTGAGTATGCGTCCGCAAAACCCAGCTTGTTACATATGCAGTCAATTTTGGGGGTCCTCGGTTTGATTAGCATATTTCCTTGGACAAAGCTTAATAAGGTCAAACAAAGTGGCAGTAGATCTCAATGTGCCTAGTTTTTTCATGTAACACGAGTGATGTAATATGCACTGCAGCCTGTTATCACACAAAAACTTTATGGGCTTACTCTGCAGAAACCGCAGCTCAGCAACAGTGTTAACAATTTTATCCCGCATGTGGTTAATGTCTAACACGGAATTCAATTTCTGCATTCGACCTTGTCACTACTGACTCTTTCTTACTTTTCTATGAAACTTTCAATTTCAAAACGGGAATAAATAAGACATTAGAGTCTTTTTGGCATGGTGTGCGGTCATGAATGCGGTGATTATGAATCATCGTTCGTGAACTCCCGGCTTCACCCAAGAAACTTCATCCACTTTCATGTTCAAAATTAGTATTTTTTTCTTGGTGGCGGTCATAACCGTGGTCAAGTCAAACACATATCTAATGACGGTGGTGTTTTTGTCCAAACTCACCAGAGCAAAAATGAAGCGTCAAACAGGCCCTTAATGAAGTCAAAGCCCCGATGGCCATCGCAAACAGATTTGGGCTATGTATGGCATGCCGGTAGTGGTCGTGAACGCGGCGGTTACAAACTGTCGTTCGTGAACACCCGACCTCACCTAAGGAACTTCATTCACTGCTATGTTCAAAACTAATTTTCTTTCCTTGGTAGCGGTCATAACCGTAAACATACATTTTATGATGGTGACATTTTTATCCAAACTCAACGGAGCAAAAAAGTCGCACCAAACCGAGCCTTTGTTAATTAAGATATAGAGGATCTGTAAGTTTTAAGGGCATGGAGAGAAGATATATAGTTGTAGTTTTGTATATCTCCTCTCAATATATTAGCTCTCTCTTCCCTAAATCATCTTGAGTAATGCGTGTTAGAAATTTTAAATTAAAACATTTATTTAATAATGTTTTATTGGAGCTTGTATGGTATTTGATGTTTGAGCTCTACATTGTTGATGGAAAAGCTCATAACCAAGAATGGAGGAAACTTCAAATAGGTGGAGGGAAACCTCTTCATGAAAGAGGATGACCTTTAGTCTCACCTTGTCTATCTCGACTTATGTAAATGTGTATATAAACTATTTCACTTATCCTTATTTGTTCAAGAAGGTGGGTTGATTATAGTAGGCCAACTCACTAAAACATCATGGATTAGTGATGAGTTCTTAAAAAGTGAATCCTGCGCGGCTAATTACCTCCACTATGCATGTCCCGCAGCTTCCACCTCCACCGCAGTTCATTAGTTTACCCTGCACGAGATGTGAAGAGGAGGAATGCATTTCTATGAACAAAGTTGAAGGGATAATCAACTTCCAAAACGAAATCGCAAGCACTCATTTTCAATCCCTTGCGTAAATGCGGAATTAGATGGGGAATTACTTACATACGCGGCGTAGAGCTCGATCTTGTTGTCAATCATAATATTTCGGAGAAGCTTCTCCCCGCTGCCAGCGCTTGCCCTATCAACCAGATAAGACCCATCCGCTTCTGCCTTGGGCTACAAATTCAAATCTCCAAATTATAGTTATATATATGTCGGGCGAGAAGCTCGACAGATGAGGCGGTGCTTCTTTACCCCAATGAACTCGAGCTCGATGATGCTCTTCACTGGCTCCGGTGAGGGATTCAAGTTTGAACAAGCGCACATCACGCTCTTTCTTCTTCTTCTTCTGCTGGGACATCGATCGCTGTTCATAGGAATGCTGGAGAGAGACTTTGGGGATGGGGTTGAGCGACTTTGGGGCTTCGCGGGGAGGTAGAAGGCGAAACAATTTGCCAGTTCCATTTTTCCCTCTTCTTTGATCGATCTGTGATAAGGCGATCTCACGGGGCAGCCTATGCACGGCAGATGCTCCTCCCCAGGAAGAAGGCAACCATGGATAATGATTTACGCTGACTCCCCTGTTTATTTCTTCATTTTTGAAATATTATGCATTGTTTAAAAAGAAATTACACCCAGAGGTAAAAACTTTCTCTGTTTTATGAAATAAGTCTTATTTTTTTTTGCTTGATTTTAATCCCCAAACTTTAAAAAATATTGAAATCAGTCCCTGTACAAACTCTGTTAAAATAAATTAACGGAAACTTGAATTAGCCGCTAAAGCTTCATCGCCAGAGTTGATTCATTTATTCCGGCGCAGTCAATCGCGCAACACTCCGCGTTGCTCTCGTTGTCACATGCGTCGTTCTTGTTGTTGCCACACTCCCTCGTTTGTCGAAGAAATGCTGCATTTATCCATGGATGTGATACAAATCAGTAGACCTCCGGGTGCAAATGAAGGAGTGAAAGAGGGCACAGGTCCGTTTGCATGGGGGAGAAAAAAAGTTCCCGGCAGCCAATGCCGGAGATATCAGCTCCAGCTGCTATAAAACTAACTCCGACATTGGCACAACGTCGGGGAAAACTTTAAAAACGATTGAAATCAGTCTTCTTCCTGCAGTCGTTGTCTATGTTGGGTCCCAGCTTCGAACACCTTCTCTTGTTTCCACCGGCCTTCGCCTTGCTCTAGAGGAGCAAAAGCGCAGGCATATCAAGAAAGAACAACCCTATTCTTTCTTCTTGGCCTTCTACTCGGAAGATCTCGTCGCGCAGATTAATCAAGAGAAGAATGAGATTGACGGCGAGCAGGCTTTTTCCGTTAATTTTACAAACGGAGTTTTGGTAGGGACTGATTTCAAATATTTTAAGAACTTTAGGATCAAATTTAATAAAAAAAACTTAAAGACTGATTTCATATAGTATAGGGACTGTTTTCACTTTTTATGTGAGGACCTTGACCACAGCCTGGCGCACCAGCGCTGCCTTTCGTCCCAGGCCCTCACATGGGCCGCAGCCCATGCCACCCCAATCCCTCTCCGAGCCTATTCGGCCACGGCGGGTTGTTGGAGACCGCAATCTCCCTTTGATAAGAAGTGATCCAGTTAAGCGCCTCTACGAGGACTTCTCAGGAGGTGAGCTCAATTGGTGATGAGAAGTGAAAGAACTCTATAGTTAAGCGTGCTCGGATGAGAGCAATTCTGGGATGGGTGACCTCCTGTGAAGTCCCCGTAGATGCGCTTAACTGGATCACTTCTCATCAAAGGGAGGCTGCGGTCTCCAACAACCCGCCGTGGCCGAATAGGCGCGGAGAGAGGTTGAGGTGACATGGGCTGCGGCCCATATGAGAGTCTGAGACGAAAGACAGCGGTGGTGCGCCAGACTGTGGTCTGTGTACTCAGATACCAAACAAAAATACTAAACAAAACCCGAGGCAAAGCCCGTACATGAAGACTCCGTCGTCCCCATTCTCCCTCCCTCGCTCATTCCCATCGCTGTAGAGTGCTGCAATGGCGTCTCCCCCCGATCTGAAATCCGGGGCAACCCTAAGAAACGCCTTCGGTGGCGTTTTGGCTCTCTTTATTATCATCCTTATTGGAGTCCTCGCCTTCTCGATCCGTCTCTTCTCAGTAAGGCCCGCTGCCCTTCATTTTCCTTCGTTTCAATTAAACCATAGATCCGATCTGTAGTCTTCTTTTATAAAATCTTGGATAAATTTGGCATCCTTTTCTCTTACTCGAAAGCTGCGTTACTGCGTGGATTCATTTCTCAGGTTATAAAGTACGAGAGCGTGATCCACGAGTTTGATCCCTATTTTAACTACAGAGTTACTCAGGTTTGTTACATTTCAATTCATCTCCTTTCTTGTATCGGTCTGCGTCCGCTACCTCTTTTTCTTTTTCTCTCTTTCTAAGCTTAGGTTTAGATTCCTGGGAATTTCGCAGGCTGCAGCGGTTTACATTTCTGTGTTTTGACGTATTGAAATATCAATGAAACCCGTCGGCTGAAGCGAATTGTAATAGTTGCATTTTATGGTTTAAGTTTGTCACCTGATCGTTGACTTCAGCAGTTCATGCGAATTCTTGATTTCTGGTAGAATATAGTTTATTGCCTTGAGATCGAAGCTTGTATAGCCATGGTGTGGGGTAAAGTGCTCTATAGGTGGAATGCTAAAGATAAGATCATGCTTACACGATCTTGTACATTTGCCTGATATTGACATAATCTTTGTTTATAGTGGATATAAAGTAATTTGAAAATTTACTGTAACCTTTTTAGTTTATCCCAAAAAGTGTGGAATGCAAATATTCATATATATATGTATATATGTGAAATATTCAATGTATTTATCCTATTTGTAATGTCTCTACTATGATATCTAACTACACTTTTTCTCCTTTTTAGTTTCTTACAAAAAATGGAATTTATGAGTTTTGGAATTGGTTTGATGATCGAACCTGGTATTATCTCCAACTACTTGAGTGTTGTTTTAAAATTATATCATAACAGCAAGGAATACAATTTGTTTTTATTCATCTGAATCCTCATTACTCAGGTATCCCCTTGGTCGTGTTATTGGTGGAACTGTTTATCCCGGGCTGACACTAACAGCAGGCACCATGTGGTGGTATGATTTAGATGTAGTGAAATTGTTGATCGATATGAAATCCAACATGATAATCCAGCCTTATTTTACATCTTAATGAGTCTTTTCTTTGTTCATCATAGGATTCTTAATTCTCTTAACATTCCTCTGTCAGTGAAGACTGTTTGCGTCTTCACCGCTCCAATATTCTCTGCCGCAGCAGCTTGGGCTACATACCTTCTAACAAAGGTTATTTTTTGGACAGTATCTTTGCATCTCCATTTCTATTGTACCTGCAATAATCCTTAGTACTTTGTTTTTCTATTTTCTTATGCATTCATATGCTTCTTGTAGGAGGTTAAAGGTACAGGAGCTGGATTGACTGCTGCAATTCTCTTAGCAATTGTAAGAGGGCAATGCCATTCTGTTTTAGCACTCCATAATTGTAAAAAATGAAAACTTAATCGGGGTTGATTTTCATTGGTCATATCCACTATATGCCCCTCTTATGAGAGAAGGATGTTATTGGCTCATGCTTTACGTACTCTAGAGAATGAAATGAACTTTTCGTCATACTGTTCATCTAATAAACAATAAGAACGGTGTGCTGAATTACACTATAATGCTCTATGTTTTCTTTTATCGTCAACTAAATTTAAGTATATAGCACTAATTTTCCATCAACGAGATGTCTGCTTAGTTAGAAGTTGGTTCTTTATCTTGTGTTCTCCTTCAATGTTTCTCATCAAGTATGGATTTGATGGTGTCAATTCTAGTAAAATAATAAATAAACTCCAGATAACCTAAAATCTATGACTTTGTAGCTACAACATATAAGTTGCGAGAGGACAATGTTAGGGAAATATGATGTGCAGCTATTTGTAAAATCTTGTTGAAAATAATTGGAATTTAATATACATATCCCAGGTGGCGTTCTATAATTAATATTGTTCAAAAGCTGAGAATGAAATTTCTTTATGGAGCTGACTAAAGTTGGAAGTTACATTTTTAGCTATTCCAATTGATTCTATTGAGATCCTGAGTATGAAGATGAAGAATGACACAAGAAGCTTGCTCTCAATTGTTGAGATAAACCAGATGAGCAGTTGGAAAAACTCCGTGCAACAAGTTATTTGATGCCCTTGCAATAATCTTGACGTCTTGAACAATTATAGTGAAAAACCATTTTAATATGAAAATTTTACACCCTTTCATTCATCACTTTTTGCCTAATTTCCCACAAGAAACAATAAAATTTACCTACATTAACATTTTACTTGATATGCTATATTGCCACTTTTACTAAATCAATCTAGTTATCTTCAGTTTCTCTATTGCTTTATTAATTTATTCCTTTCTTCTTTTTCTTGTGGAATTTGTGCTACATTCGAAATCATTATAACTATGTCTTTACTTTTCCATTTTAAATTAGAGAAATATATTATGTTGAAGATACTTATTTCATTGTCTCATGCTTACATAGAAAGAGTTATAAAATGCCTAACTTAGAAATATATTGAAGTCTAAATCTCTATATACAAGGGAGTAAATAATAACTCATAACTTTGCATCCAATTATCATATAACAATAAATGAAACTAGTTATGGAAATAATATTGCAACACTCCTTAAATATTCATCATACCCAGCTTATCTATGAAAGTGTCCAAATTGGGTTTGTGAACTCCTTTTGTCAGAACCCACAAATTGTTAGTTGGATGACATGTAGATCATTTATACAATCTCAGCTTGTTTCTATCGTAAAATCCTGGCCTGCATCACATGTTTAGTTCTATCATGGTGGGAAGTGTTGTGCAATGCTTATAGAAGCTTTGCTATCACAGCAGAGCTTCACAGGAAGATGCATGACCATCCTTAACTTTTTATGTTCTTTTTTGCCACATTTAGTCAAAGGTTCCATGGGCAAGTTCCATGGGGGGAAGTTACTGTTTCTTGATTTCGTAGTATAGTACAACATCCTCCAGTTTAACGTCTGTCATCACCTGATCTTGCGCTAGCAACATCAATAAATGCAACTATATTTCTATCTTCACCTTTAACAAAAAAAAGTAATATGATACAACTCTTATCATGGTTTGAGTGTGTTGCAGAAAGATGTAAGAAAATGTCTGATGCTAGATCAAGAGTTGCAGGGTTTATATCTTGGGCCCCCACAGATATAATTGAGACAGATCGAATATCACGGATGGAGTGATTTTATTGATACAAAGCTCTTGATACTTGTGGAAATCCATAGCATATCTGATTTTAAATTTTATTTTCCAAATTCTCTTGATTATTTTTGCCCATTTTTTGCGATGTCTGTCATGTATTTGTTTTTCTATGTGACATGAATGTGTTATAGTGCAGGAAACTTTTGCCTGCAATTTATTATATCCTTGTTTTATTTCCATTTTATATGTAGGTCCCCTCTTATATGTCACGATCCGTGGCTGGAAGTTATGACAATGAAGCTGTTGCAATATTTGCTTTAATATTCACCTTTTTCCTTTATATAAAGGTAAGCGTGGGATAAGGAGTTGGAACATTATATCTGATGATTTTTTGAATTCTGTTGTTCCTATGCTAACTATAAGATGTTATCAATTCAAAAAACTTACCATGTATCACATTATATTTTTAAGCAATGTTTGCTGTTATTGGTCAGACGCTGAACACAGGATCACTTTTTTATGCCACGCTAAATGCTCTATCATATTTTTATATGGTAAGCATGCAATCTTTGGGTGCATTTTATTGTTTATGGATCACAGTGAATGTAAGGCACTTCTTTTTGTCAGGTGTGTTCTTGGGGAGGTTACACATTCATCATAAACCTAATTCCAATGCATGTTCTTCTATGTATTGTGATGGGTCGGTACTCATCTCGATTATACATTGCCTATGCCCCTCTTGTAAGTGGTTTCTGAATCAATATTTTCATTTTTTGTACTTCTTAATCATCATATTATTGGGAGAACAAAGACAGCTTGTGGATAAAAATTTTCTGGTGTCTGATGATGCAGGTTGTTTTGGGCACTCTTCTGGCTGCTTTGGTGCCTGTGGTTGGTTTTAATGCTGTAATGACTTCAGAGCATTTTGCCTCCTTTTTGGTATGTTTTATGGTGATCAAGAATATAAATCATAGGGGTCTCAATACACGTAGGGGTCTCAATATACGCTGGGGTTGCATGTGGGTGTGGGGCGTTGGTTAGGAAAAGAATGTGTGATAAAACAATTATAATAGTTTTCATATAGAACCATCAATATCAATCAATTGAATTTGATGACATTTATATTGTTATGCATTAGTACGTGTTTTACTTACGCTGATTGATGATATACTTAATTTGACTGATGATGTACTTATTTTGAATGATGATATACTTAATTTGACTTATGATATACTTAATTTGCAGGTCTTCATTATTATCCACGTGGTGGCCTTTGTTTCTTTTATCAGAGGGATACTTTCACCTAAGATGTTTAAAGTAGCTATAACTCTTGTTTTGACTGTTGGAATGTAAGTGATTTGCTTATGAATTATCAATATATATTATTTAAAGATTTATCATTCTAATTACGGCTTGTTCAATAGACACATTTTAACTATTTGGGGTGGGTGGGCTATAGTAATCCTTAGCTTACCTTCTTGTTAAGAGCTGCATGTAACATTACATTTAACCCTTGTTTGGAATTTCACCATAGGGAGGTTGTTTGGAATTCACTATAGCGCAGTTGTTTGGAATTTAACTTTAGTGCGTCTGTTTTTGGAATTTCACTATAATGCTGTAGGTTACAATATGAACTACTCTTGGTATTCACAGCCAAATCGAGTCTTTATGAGCTGTCTAAATTGTAAAAACACATGGAATACCTTATCCTTTATATGCAGTAGTACTTACAAAATATGATCGTTGTAACCATCAACTAAAAGTATAGGTGACATCCTTAAAGAGTCAATTCAAAAAGTTTTTTTTACTGATAGAATTAGTACACTTGGCAATTGATCTCATGATTGATACATGTATCACAAACATATTGTTTCTTATCCTGATTAACATTAAGCTGAAAATGATTGACAATTTAAGTAGTTTATGTCTTAAGGGATGATGCTAGGTAATCCATAGTAACAATATGCCCGACATTAGCCTCAGGATTATTATTCTCCTGATTAATATGCTACAAAGCATTATCATCATCTGAGATGTGGAGGTGACATGGTATTCTTTAACACTCCCTTGCAATTGAGCCTTCACTATTCATTGATCCTTAGCAGAGAAATTTGATGGATGATAACACAAACAATTGATTGATGAAACTTGAAGGAAATGAATCCTCAAACTGATAATAATTTCGTAGCAGTAACAGGAACATGCAATACACTTCTCAAAGCAAAGCTACAATTATTCTTATAAGAGAAGTATCAGTGAGTGTGAGAAATATGCAAACATTTTCTATTGCCAATGCATCTGTTGTGAGCCTCCCTCTTGGACCTCGTGACCGGCGGAGGAGCAATGGCGGAGGAGGAGGAACGCGGCACTGATCGGGAGGGCGTACCTGCGCGGGATTGCGGCTAGGGCAAACTCACGATTTTTCCGTGGGTTAGAGAGAGAGAGAGAGAGAGGGAGAAGGGAAATAAGAGAGAGAGAGAGAGTTTTAGTTCTAATTTTCTTGTTACCCACAAAGCCCAACCGGACACTATTTAAGTTCGCAAACACACCCCCCATTTGGGCTTACAACAATGGGCACAAAACTTTATAAAAACACCACAAAATAACACAACATAAAGTTAAAGATACGAAGATAACTGGCGTTGTCATGCCCCATAACATCGCCGCCCCTGTCCGAAGACAGCCTGTCCTCAAGCTGGATCGAAGTGTCTTCTAGTTTCTTCTTCGCCCGTCGTGTCATCATCGGGTGGATCATCTACCTCGAGCCAGAATAAGCGTTTGCAGCGATGTCCCGACGTAAAATGTTCATCACAATTGTAGCACAAGCCTTTCTCGCGCCGCGCGGCCATCTCGGGGCGGGACAAACGACGACGAACAGTTGGCCGCGGAGGATCGTCCTGGAATGGAGCCTTGTCCGGCAAGCTGGCTAGAGAGTAAGTGCCCTGATAGTCCCGACGTCCCAAGGGCGGGCGATCTAGTAGCAATCTCCGTTCACAATCCCTGGCGAGACTCATAGCTGTGTTGAGATCACGTGGCAGAAGGAATTCCACATCCCATCGTAGTCGCTCGTGAAGGCCCGCGGTGAAGAGGGGAACTTGTTGCTCCGGTAAGACGGACGTTGCCCTAGACAGAAGAATTTGGAATTGCTCTAGATAGGTGTCGATGAAGCCGTCCTGTTTGAGGTTGACCAGATCGCCGAGCGGGTTTCCTTGTAGGGCAGGACCAAACCTCAGGGTGCATGCCGTACTGAATTCTGCCCACGAAATGTTGGGGTGTTCCCGCAGAAGTTGGGTGAACCACAATTGCGCTGGGCCAAGTAAGTGGAAGGAGGCAATGCTGATGCGTTCTTCATCTGGCGTGCGCTGGTTGGCGAAGAAAATATCACAACGGGTTAGCCACGGCAGAGGATCGTCGCGGCCCTCGTAGATGGGAAAATCCATCAGGATAGTTCGAGCGTAGGCGGGGTAGTCCGCGCCCGTGGGAGCGGCGGAGTCCACCCGGCTTGTCGATGGGTGATCGGCCTTGTTCTTAGGCATAGGAGACGACACCCCTTGGAGGGCGTCCAAGCGTGCGTTGAGGGCGTCCAGTTTGGAGTTCTGAGTCGCGAACATGGTTTGGAAGAGGTCCATGATCTCGGCGAGAGAGGGAGGACTGCCCGCCATCTGTAGTGGGGCTGGTCGGAACGCCGATGGAGTTGGAAGCAGGCCGGCGGGGCTGGGAGAAGAGCCAGCAAGGGTGCGGGGACGTTGGGTATTGTTCGCGAGGCTGGGAGAGGGGGCGGTTTGGTGCCGCGAGTCGTCGGGAGAACGGCGCTGGGCGTGACGAGCGGGCGAAGGGCTGGAGAGGACGCCGACGGCTAGCTCTGATAACAGTTTGTTGTGAGCCTCCCCCTTGGACCTCGTGACCGGCGGAGGAGCAATGGCGGAGGAGGAACGCGGCGCTGATCGGGAGGGCGTACATGCGCGGGATTGCGGCTAGGGCAAACTCACGGTTTTTCCGTGGGTTAGATTGAGAGAGAGAGGGAGAAGGGAAATAAGAGAGAGAGAGAGTTTTAGTTCTAATTTTCTTGTTACCCACAAAGCCCAACCGGACACTATTTAAGTTCGCAAACATGCCCCCCATTTGGGCTTACAACAATGGGCACAAAACTTTATAAATAATACCACAAAATAACACAACATAAAGTTAAAGATACGAAGATAACTGGCGTCGTCATGCCCGATAACATCATCATCTAAATAGAACCACTCCTACAATCTAGTGTTCCCCCAGTTGTTGAGCTATAACTGAAGAAGGATGAGGACAATCGCTGGAAATGTTACCTGAGTTCTTGCAGTTGTTAGCGAGCCTTATGCAGATAACTTGGTTCCTCATGAAGACCATTACTACTACTGGAACCATTACTACTACCAGAAGAAGGCTTCTTCTTTTCAAATCCACAACCAGAATGGAAATCTAAATTCTTCCTCTTGCCAATTGATGGATGAGCCTGGGTGTCGGTCAACCTGCTCATGCTCAAACATCCTCACAACCTTGATTAAAGCCTCACAGCTCACCATGAATAGAATCTAGAACCGCAGATTTGAACTCAAAAAACACAAGAGTGCTAAACATGCATAATTTTTTTCTCAATGGACTATGACGCATTTTTTCTCAATGGACTATGACGCAGGAAGGTGAACTGACACTAATGCACGCCTATGTGAGTGGTGCGAGGTTGATCGAAATGAACCTAATTTATATGACGCGTGTGTGATTCAAATTAATCTGGAATTAGATTGAGCAATAAAGCTATATAGGATTAGCAACACGCCACAATGTTTTCAAGGATTTTCAGTTAATTTAGCAAGACTGATTTTCCTTCGCACAAAGTGTTATCGAGTAAAACTTTCACAAATAAGTTTTTATAGAGTAATAAGAAATTAAACAATAGTGCTAACAAATCGAAGTTCCCAAATAGTATGCAATATTCATCCAAATATTCAATATTAAAGAGATAACACTATAAGAGTTACTCAAGAGTACGAGGATCTGGCAGCGGTAGAGGGTGGAGATCCGTGAGAAGAGGAAGCGATTGTAATGAGACTCGACAGAGGGTGGCCTGAACTGTAGCAGAAAAATGAAACGGGATGGATTTCACGGAGGTGGTCTCTGGCAGAATTGCGACCATGAAGGCGCAAAGGGTTGAACAGAAGGTCAGACGACGCAAACACAGGTGGCGGAAAGGGACGGTGGTTGTGGTGGTTCCAGGGTAGGGTGTGCAGTTGCGGTGTTTTCGAAAGCAGATCTTGCAGTTGTCGGCAAGGGTGAAGTCCGTGCGAGTAGCGAATGGTGTGAAAAAGACGACGCGTTTGCGGTGTGGGCTTGGCGACGTGGCTGGCATGCGTGAAATTGATTAAGGGATTTTCGGCTTTCAGTAGGATCGAGAGGACTTCGTTTACAATATTTCGTTGCAGAGAAGGAGAGGGATGGGCGATTATGGATGTAACGAGTGGGGGAGGGGATGTCGTGCAGGAGAGGGGTTACAAAGTAGGGAAAGAAACTGAAAACTAAAATAATTAACCGGATCGTCGCACCTCGTGATCTCGCGGGTCGCACAACGATATGATTGTCGACTCTAGATTTTCAGAAGGCTAACAATGCCTCTCAATGACAATAATCACCCTTATTTATAATAAAAGGTGGCTTGAGCACCCAACGTGAACGA
Organism: Dactylorhiza incarnata; assembly: GCA_033032865.1. Taxonomy (NCBI): domain Eukaryota; kingdom Viridiplantae; phylum Streptophyta; class Magnoliopsida; order Asparagales; family Orchidaceae; genus Dactylorhiza; species Dactylorhiza incarnata. The sequence goes on from JAWHQI010000517.1 coordinate 678,972, forward strand.
CTTTGATTGGCCGTTACGCCCAGTGTCCGATTAATACTAAATTAAGTAAAAATAAATAAAAGAAAATACATAGAAATAGTAAAACGGTGCTCTGGACGCGTCGTGATTTCAGATCGCCGATTCGATCAACGACTCTTGCACGAGTACATAAATGCTGGCCCCGCCGAGTGGTGGCCCGATCTCCACTGTTGATTCTATGGTAGATCCCCATCAACTCGCTCCGATTGAAAATCATTCATCTTTGATGAATGGAGATGATCGTATTGACGCCGAAGATTCGTGAAAAATCTATCAAGCTCTGTCGAAGATATCCGAGTGTCGTCAAAGGTGGGGCGTTCACTTTAATGCACCAAGTATCAGGAAGATAGGCCGTCTGGGGTGGTGGCGCACTCGTATGCCACAATGTCAACAATACTCTCATCTCTCACTTCTTGTGTTGGTGGATCTAAAAGAACTTGTGGAATTATATGGGGTGCAGGCAAGTCCGTAGGTGCTCGTCTTAGGTGTCCGAGGTAAGAATTATAGGGGGTGCAGGAGATGGCGCAAGAAATTTGTTCTAAATTTGTTTATGATCCTATAAGGACCCATTCGTTTAGGTTATGACTTTGTAGCGGCTCCTTTTGGGAGCTTTTCCACGTGAACTGACCATGACCTGCTTGCTTACCTGAAAATGCTGCTCACGCTTGTGCTCATCTGGCTGTGCCTTATATAATTCATTACTGCTAACAATTTTCTTCTGAATCAATTCATGTATTTCATGCATGTGATTGATGAAGGACTCAACGGACTCACTAAGACGTGACTCTAGGGGAACAAGAGCAAGGCCAATAGGCGTCCTAGGCTTAACCCTAACACTATATGAAATGGACTTATGCCAGTAAACCTTTTGATGGAGCTATTGTACGCGAACTCGGCTACAGGCAACACAAAATTTCAAATCGAAGGATGTTGATGTAAACAACCACCCAAGAGTTTTATATTAAATTTGAGTAAATATAGTAGAAATCAAATTATAGCGAGGAGCGCACGTTCGAATCGTGAGTAAATAGATTTAGGTGATTAACCTAAGCCTAGCATGTCGCTCTTAAGTATCCAACATTTGAGCGGCGAATATCACGAAATTAAAATTCACAGGCGTGAGTAAAAAAAGAGAAGAACGTGAGAATAATTCAAGTTAACAACAAGCAAACACAGAGTTGGGGCAAGCTCTGAATTATAAAGATCAAATAAACACAACATAAATTTTATTTTAACTTGATGTTGGCGAGAGAATCGGTAGGAGGTATACCAGTCGGTGACGAGTTCGGCGTCGGAACCAATCCAAACCAGGAAAAGGAATCTAGCTGAATAAAAAGAGGAGGGCACTGCTGGACGGAGAAGACATGTTGGCAGTCGGCTGAGGCTTATCAGGACTCTTGTTGATGTCGTCGGAAGGTGGGAAAGGCTCGGTCACGGCAGCCCACGGAGGCTGACGACGGTGGAGACAGAGCTCTGGAAGAAGGCGGTGAGAATCGACGAGCTCCTGTGGGCGGGACGTCGTATCCGACGCTAGAGTCGTTGAGATCGACGGGCACTGGAAGAAAAGGTGAGTGTCTGAGCCCTAGGGGGCGCGAGGGAGGTCCTGGCGAACCTGGTGGAGAACGATGATCGGCTGGGAGCGAGACAAAGGCGTCGCAAGGAGTTGTCAGGCCGGACTTAGGAAAAAAAATAGAGAAGACTCCTTTTCCCCCTATTTTCAAGCCCTCTAAAGAGAGGGGGAAGAAAAGGTTTTTAAATGAAATCACTTGTGGCTTTGTGGGGTTTGAAAGGAAATAGGTTTTTTGGAAGGAAATAGCTTTTTAGAAGGAAATAGCTTTTGGGTTAATTTGGATGGGGATTTTAGGAGGAGATAAATTCATTACCATAAACAAAATGAATATCCATTAATTTGGATGGGGATTTTAGGAAATAGCTTTTTAGAAGGAAATAGCTTTTGGGTTATTTTCCTCCTTATTTATTTCCAAAAATTAAAGATACGATATTTCTTAAATTTTAGGATGATATTTTAATTATATATATATATTTTAGTGCTTGCCCAAACTAACGCTACGCCTAATTTGACAGACCATTTTATTCAAAGTCTTATTAGCTGGTCATACCAATAAGCCGCAATAATTAGTGTAAATGAAATGCGTGAAACAAAAATGGGTACATGAGCACGACTAACGTGTAAATATGCGAAGACATGTGATGCGTAGAATAAATATTGCGTAGATTAAGTTGAAGATGCAAGCTGACTTACATCAATTCCCCCGGGCTTAAGAGAGCTCGACCTCATCGAGACTGTGATATAACATGCTACCGTGATGTTAGGATGTTCATCTGATGGTCCATAAGTAAACTGTACTAATCTGCTGTCGTCATGCCTCTGAATAATCAAGAATTGAACGCTCTTAGAAAATTTTTAGTTGATTTTATGAAAACAATAATTAAATTTTTTTGTAAACTTGAGGCAATACCCGAGTGAGTAGAAAGACATTTTAAAAAAAATAATAAATTTGATTTGATTTTTTTTTTGTGAATAAAGATTTAAATTAATAGTAAATTTAATAAAACATTTTTTTTGAAAATAGATAAAAAAATTCTTTAAAAATTTATTATTATTATTATTTTGAAAACCGGATTGTTTGATTAGCGGTAGGAGCGAGCCAAACCTATCTCTGATACCAAACTGATGTTGGCCAAAACTAGGATTTCTGAAAACAATCTAATTTTAAGACGATTAATTTTATTTTGACATAGGCCGAGGGGGCCAAATTGAATTTTGCGTGCGAATTCACACTTTCGACGTTTAAACTTTGAAAACTGTTAATTGTTATTTGAGAAAAATTTCTTTGAGCGTTTCACTAATTGAACTGTGATGAGATTCGTAGATCCAAAAGCAAAATCACACGTAACAATTTATGAATAAGCGGCAACAAAAGCAGTGCGAACGTAAAGATAAGTTATTAATTATTTAGTTAGGATGCATAAATTTAAAGCAGACTATTCCGAGCAAGGATACGGGAAAGGATATGCAGAGAAGAGAAGGTCCAGTCCAGAATTTGTCTCGCAGTGACTGGGCGGCCGACCGTTGGCAAGTTGACGGAGTGAAAGCTCGCAGTTGACGAAACTTACAGACGGTCGGGTTCGGGATGGGATGCCGGAGTGGGAGCTGAGGTCGACGACACAAAACGTAAACCAGGTCGTCAGAATAGAGTTTCAGTGTCGACGATGACCTGGCGAGCGGGATCCGAGTTGGGACTGACGGCGGTGGCAGGAATTTTAGTGGGGACTCCGATCGACGTGGATGGCGGTGCTGACGGCCGCGGAAGTCGGCGTTGGATGGAGATCTGGCGGGAGTTCTTCGTATGCAGTCGGTGACTGTTTCTGGCGGCAAAGGGGGAGGCGGAAGTGATCGGCAATGGCAGAGAAACGAAGCACCGTTTCTCTGCTATGTCCGATTTTTCTCTTTTCTCCTTCATCATGCTTTGATTAAATAGATGAAATTGGAATCTTTCCAAATAGTTCTTTGCCAGAATAGATTTGGTATTTTGGGCAGAAATTATCTTTTAACATATTTTCCACTGGTCATTTATTTCTTGCTCAATAATATTTGTCCTTTGTCCCAATTTGGGTCTTTATATATATTCTTTTATGATGAATAACTTGAGCATCTTTGAATTTGATCTTTCCCTAATTAGATTTATGCATTTTAAATAACTTGTGCTTGCCTTTACTGTCCTAACTACTAAAATTACCGGACCATTTACTTAGGGTCTCATCGGGTGGTCAAACCCACGAGCCGAAAAACTCCAAATAACAACGGTTGCATGAAAAAAGAAATCCATGATATAAAATAAATAAATGCGCGATAAAGATATATGACGCATGTTGCATGCGTCTTTGGATGCAACAAAGGGTGCATCAAATAATTACTCATAAAATTAATAAATTGGAAATTATTTCGATTATTTCTTTTAATTTAAAAATAAATTTGATTGAATTCTAAAAATTACTTAATTATGTAATCATAAAATTTAGAATAGCTAACTCGATATTGTTTTTATATTTATAAAATAATCAAATGATATTAATTTACTCAAATTTTTGGAGTGTTACACCTACAATGATTCTCCTTTCTCAAAATCCACTTGTTGGATAGATGGAGAGAGAAAAATGAAAAGAAATAATGAGAAGTTACTGTAAGTTTAAGTTTTATAATGGAAATCCTAAAATTTAACTGCTAATTACACTACAACATTTTCGGCCTTTAATAACACTTCAGAAATGTTGCCTAAAACTGCAAACTATTGTCCAAACATAAATAACTGTTGCCATAGGGTAGTGCCTATGCCCGCGTTACCTATTCTCAAAGGCAACATTTTTTCATACTTTTAGGCAACACTATAAAAAAATGTTGCCTTTACCCTTAATTAAGGCAACAGTTTTTAGGTAAATCTATTGCATCTTTTTTGAAATGTTGTCTTTATATGTTACATTTAATAAATGTTGCTAAAAGTATCTAATAAATAAAAAAAATTAAAATTTAACAAAAGCATACCCAAAAGTACACCGGAGTTCCTAGTAAAATGAAAAACATGAAATACAAGTCGCACATCCAAAAAGTACACGAATGCCAAAATTAATCAACAATTAATATGTAGAGTTTAAACAAAATTTGAATATATATTAATCATGATCAATTATACAATGTTATATGCATCTTTTAATTATAGTCTACCAAATTACATAAAAAATAACTAGTCGACCCAGACGCCATTAGCAAAGCTCAGTCGGGGCCCGCCCGATGGAGACCCATCCGCTAAGACGAGGTCGACGATCAGGGATGAGAGTGCTCTGAGGTCCGCATCGGAGCCGGAGCGGAGTACGGACAGGAACTGCTGCTGCGTTTCGCCTTTCGATCCGGCGGCGACGAGGGCGCGGGCGGCGTGGATCGAGGAGGGGTGTTACCGAATAGAAGGGAGATCGGGGAAGAGAGGAAGAATCCGGCGAGGGGGGAGGGCCGGCGGTGGCGAGCGAGAAGAAGAGAGGAGGGAAAATAGATGAACTAGGGAGCAACCCTAGGAACTTTCATACAAATCAAGCATGCTCTACAACTCTAACTCCTCCCTCTTATATAGATGAGGGAGGGCACACAAATTAAGACACTAATTAAGACAATACATTTAATACATTTAATTATTACTTAATATTAATTAAATATCATTTAATTAATATTAAATAACACATAATTTAAAAGGGAAAATTATGGCGGCTCCCAATTGCGCGCTCCATAAATTACGACGATCGGGATCCACGGCGGCTTCCATATGTGCGGCTTCCACTTGAATGAACGTGTATATGTACCGGCATGTGTAGACGTAACATTCCATCGCTCTTGAAAATCGACCTTGCCCCCAAGGTCGAGTCGTGAAAATGTCACGGGGCGGAGAGACGTGTGGGAAATGAGAAACATGTGTAACCAAAAATTGTAAACGGATGGGGGACTATGTTCTTGGGGGAAAGAGAACAATATGGGGTGCGGATAGTAGAGGGTGTGAGTGTAGGGTGGAAAATTTGATTCAAAGAGGAAAGAGGAGGGCTGATGTAAAATGTGATTGGGCGGCAGGAGGGAGGAGGGATTAATTATGAATGGCGATTGGGACGAAATGATGGTAGAGAGAGAGGAAAGGCCAAAAGACAAATAATAAGGAAAAGTAAAAGGAGAGGTAAGGATGGGGCACGGTTTGGAGAGTGAGAGTGAGGTAGACGGGACAAGAGAGGATGGAAGACAAGTTAATTTGGAAGTTTGTGGCAGCTGTTGGTGTGGAAAAGTGGGGCTCCAATATGCGGTGGAATTGGTGGAGGGTGAGATTGTGGGTGTGTGTGAGGGGTGGGGGCAGCTCAGAGAAAGAAAATGATAACAGGAATTGATGTGACAACACAATAAAAGAGAGGTGATGTTGGCCTTGGCAGCTTGTGGAGGGGAGACAAACAGATCTGATGGAGGCTGCTGTGTGTGGGGCCTGGTGGCAAGAGGACAGATGGCAGGGGAACCAGCGCGTGGCTCGATGGCTGGGGAAAAGGAGGCACGACAGTCGGCATTAATGGGGAGGGTGGGTTTGCACTGCGGGAGGGAGACGAGCGGCGAGGCCGTTCTTGAATCGGGGCCGCTGGCCTGCGAGTCGGGTGCGAGAAGGAGCTGGCGGTCGGAGGCTGTTCTGGGGTTGCTGTGGCCGGAAGCGCTGTTGAAGCTGGCTGGCGGAGGTGGCGCGGGAGTCGTGGTGCTGGAAGGTGCGACGGCTGCTGCTCGACGCGGGAGGTGCGGCGGTAACGGGCTTCCGATAGGGGCGACGGTAGCGGTCTGGGTAGCGCGGGGGGTGACGCTGGGCGACAGCGGCTGTTGTTCGACGTCGGCATGGGACTGCGGGGCTTGCTACTGCGGGGCTTGCTGCTCGACGCAGGAAGTGGACACGCGGGGGTGCTGCTCGGCGGTGGATTGCAGTCTCGTCGACGTATGTGGGGCATTCTTCTCGACGCTGGCAGGGGAGGATTCGTCCTCCGGTGTGACAGCCAGCACGACCGCTGATCGACGCAGGATGGCCAGCGGCGGCGGTGGTCGCTGCTGCTCCACGCTAAAAGGTGGCGGTAGCCGGACGCAGGAAGGGGAGTGTGGGGTGAGCTGTTCGACGCAGGAAGAGGACGATGCGGAAGACTGCGCGGTGGTTTGCTGAGATACTTGCTCGAGGGGTGGCGGAGAGGCGTGATCAAGGGCGCTGGTGATGCGGAGGACTTCTGCGGCCGACGGAATTTGGATGGGAGGTGCAGCGGCAGCTGTGCGGGCTGTACCGGCAGGGGCGTGTGCTGCGGCTGTCGGATATGAAGCAGGAGGACAGCCGAGTCGATCGAGGTGGGCGTGGATTTGAGCGCTTATGGAGAGGAACTGTTGATGCGTGGCCTGGAGGCGGGCTATCGGGTCGAGCGTGTCAACGGCGGGAGGGAGGGCTGTTGGAGCCGTGGGGGGAAATGATGGTTGAGCGAAAACACCCGGCGGCACGAGGGCGGGCGGAGCGGCAGGTCGGACCATTGTTACCGAATAGAAGGGAGATCGGGGAAGAGAGGAAGAATCCGGCGAGGGGGGAGGGCCGGCGGTGGCGAGCGAGAAGAAGAGAGGAGGGAAAATAGATGAACTAGGGAGCAACCCTAGGAACTTTCATACAAATCAAGCATGCTCTACAACTCTAACTCCTCCCTCTTATATAGATGAGGGAGGGCACACAAATTAAGACACTAATTAAGACAATACATTTAATACATTTAATTATTACTTAATATTAATTAAATATCATTTAATTAATATTAAATAACACATAATTTAAAAGGGAAAATTATGGCGGCTCCCAATTGCGCGCTCCATAAATTACGACGATCGGGATCCACGGCGGCTTCCATATGTGCGGCTTCCACTTGAATGAACGTGCTATATCAATTCCAAGCAGGGTTGCTTTGTTGCAGCATAGTCTTAAGCACACTTTTTAAATTATTAAGTGTATCTTCTATATTATGCATTTTTGCATTCAATACAACCACCTCTTCATTATGCACTTTCTTCAAAGCTGTAATCTCTTCTTTTCGCTTCAAAGCCGTTTGTGTAATACCTTTCCCAAAGCAACTCATTGATCCAGGATGTTCTTTCCCAAACTCAGGTTTAAATGCTTCTACGTTACTTTCTTCATTATTCATAATATCTTGAAGTTGAGACTGATAACAAATTGAATTTTTAGTTTCCAAATAAAAAAAATAAGCAAATTATATTTGATCTTAATAAAAAAAAATAACTCACAATTGCATTGTTGGTTTCTAAGTCCAGCTCCTTTCCATTAATTCTTTTTCGAGTTTGAATAAAAACTTCAGCTTGAGTGGGGTCTCTCTTCTCTTTTAAACGCTACAAATGCATAATAAACATTACACCCCATAAATGAAGGACGCGAAGAGATGAGAAGGATGTGAAGGATGTGAGTGGAATGTATTACCATTCTTTCTCGAATTATAGCAAAGGTTTTGGGGCCCATTCAATGCCTCCACTTCTGTGTAGCTCTACTTTGAGTATTCCTTCTGCTGATTGACTACACATTAACAGTAAATTAAAAAATATGAGAAAAAGTACATAATTATATATTCTATACTATTAACAATTAAAAAAAACTAATAATCTTACTTGTATAGTTTCCAAACTCCAAAAATTGCAAAGCTTTTTAAATTCAGACTCCGACATCTTTGGAGGACGATTTTTGATCCTATCAGTCATGTTGGAATACTTCAAAAAATGATTCTTCTTAATTATGTGTTTATAACATCTCCAAGCATCTCTAACAGTAATCTTTACCCAATTTTTTGTCTCATCTGGCAAAATAAACTTTGACTACAAAATCCAAAATAAAAATAGGTGTTTGAATCTAATAATTATACAAATAAAATAAGGAAAATATAATATATGTACGCTTACCATTGTATAATTCCATACACGCTCTATGTTGTCATTTGACATGGCTGTCCAGCTTGTGTAAATTAAAGGACAAAATGCTGAATTTCTAGCCAGTGTGCCCAAGAAGAGAGATAAGTCTGATACTACACGATCAGTAGGTCCTATAGGCTGACCGTGTTCATTTACAGTCACTTCTTCTCGCTCCTCCATAGTTCTTGTATGAATATTTTTGCACATTGTTTTTCCACGAGTTCTTTTAATCGTTGCTCCTATTTTCAATATCTAGCCGTTAGCATAAATAAATAATTAAAACAACTCAATCTAAAATAAATATACACAAGAAGGAAGATAATTATCTGCATACCAGTTTCTTTATATGGTTCTTCAACTTCAACTTTTTGATTGATAGCTCCATTAACTAGAAGTAACTCATTTCTCCCACTAAGCTCAACATCTATTTGTCTAGATGGTGGCTGATTTTGAATCACTTTTACTTGAGGCTGATTTTGATTCACTTTAATTGGAGGCTGAATTTGAACATGTTGGTTACTTCCTTCATGACAAACCTCATAGACTCCAACAAAATCATCAATCAACATTGATGGGCATCTCTTGTTCCTTTTTACCTGTTCAACTTTATTTTTAGCCATATTTTTGTCTAACTTGTCAACCTTTTGAATAATTTTTTTATTGTTATCTCGAAGCCTTTTATGCAAGATATCAGCTTTCTCTTGCTTAACTTGACGAAATTTCCTCGCTAACTCTGCACTGGACCTTGCTTGGATAGCCAAATCAAAACCACTTGTTGCTTTCTTCATTCCCGTAGTTATGAAATCAAATCATTAAACGCAATTTAAGATTCAATATGCATGTGTGCAATAAATCGAAAAAAAACTATTTAATAAATAAACAAGCATTACCTTGTCTGTATTATCACTAAAAATAGAGTCAGAATCACTATCATTTTCACTTTCAAAAATGGTCTCATTGTCGAGCTCCTTGTGTTGAACATGGATTTTAGATAAAGGCATTTCAATAATATCATCTGGTACATCTTCCCTAGTCAAATCAACTTCACAATCATCTTCTGATATAGCAATATTTATTGGAATTTCAGGTGCTTCTTGAGTATTTGAATTTGTATTATCTCCCATATCAAATGAGTCCCTTGGAAGTATTTTCAAAACATACTGCTTATTTTTATTAAAAGGATCTTCGACAAAGAAGCATTGTTGCACTTGAGATGCTAGGACAAATGGATCATTCTTGTAACATTCTTTATTAAAATAAATGCATGTCATCTCATATTTGTCTTCTTCAGCCTCAAACCAAACACATTTGAACAACACATGATTCAAATGCCCATAATAATCTAACTCTAAGATATTAGTTATTGCTCCATAATATGTCATACAAATCTTTTCAGGATTTTCATCCTTAACACTTTTGAAGCTTCTAGTTACCGCTTCTAAAGTGACACCACTGTTTTGGGTTTTTCGTCTTGCATCGCGTTGTCTTGTATGAAATCTATATCCATTAATAAGATAGCCAGAATACATTTTTGAAATATTATTTGGTCCCCGAGACAACTCTTTTATCAAATCAGGTACATCATCCTTCATGACTCATGTTTCAAACCATTGAATGAAATCATCTCTTTGGCTTTTACCTTTTCTCCATGTACTTCTTTTTTTGAAATTCTAAAGATAAATCTCACGTTCTCTACAAAATAAATAAGTCATTACTAATACAAATGTAAAATTTATTTTTTAAAATATTATGATAAGTAAATGACGATAGTACCTGATGTAATCTTCAACTCCATCAGAATGTAACCATGGGCTTGGTTTTGTAACTTATGATCAAGAGAAATGAGATTCGTCCCCCCAATAGGATGGCCGGTGTTAGAAAATTCATTACTATTTCGTGTCACTCTATTCATCCGTGTATCAACACCACTGGATAGATATCGAGAACAAAATGTCAAAGACTCCTTCGCCAAATATGCTTCAACAATAGAGCCTTCTGGGCGACTCTTATTACGAACAAATGATTTTAATTCACCCAAATTTCTTTCCATATAGTACATCCATCGAAATTGAACCGGCCCGCCTAATCTAACCTCATTTGCTAGGTGAATAGGTAAATGGACCATTATGTCAAAAAAACTAGGAGGAAAGATTCTCTCAAACTGGCAAAGTGTTTCAGCAATCTCTACTTCCAAATGATCTAAACTTCTCACTTCAATAACCTTTTGACATAAACAACGAAAGAAGGAACATAGTCTAATCAATGGAATTGCAACTTGATTGGGGGTTATACCTCTTATTGCTATTTGTAGCAAGTAATGTAGTATAATATGAGCATCGTGACTTTTGTACCCGGATATTTTTCCTTCATCAACATCCACACATCGAGAAATATTAGAGGCTATACCATCAGGAAATTTTACATTCCTTAAAACACCACAAAAGATGGATTTCTCATTTTTTGTTAGGGAGAAACAAGCTTTTGGGAGTTGAGTTTTCTTACCATCACTTGTTGCCTTCAATCTCTAAGAGAGTCCCAATTATATTATCACATATGTTTTTCTCAATGTGCATGACATCAAAATTATGGCGTAAAGTATTACCATTCCAATATGGTAACTGCCAAAAGATGGATTTTTTCTTCCATGGACCAAACTTTTTCTTCTTATCATTCTCCTTAAATATGTCAAAAAAATCTTGTAAATCTTCTAAAATTCTTTTTGAATTTAGCAAGGAAGGTGCGGACCTATAGTCTGTCATTCCATTAAAAGAAACTTTATCAGACCGCCACTCATGATTTGCATTCAAAAATACTCGATGACCCATGTAGCACATCTTCCGACTATGTTTCAAATAACTAGAAGATGTTTCATAATTACAAGCAGGGCATGCCAACCTTCCTTTAGTGCTCCAACCAGATAACGTTGCATATGCAGGGTAGTCACTAATTGTCCACAAAAGAGCAGCACACATTTGAAATGTTTGATTTTTGAAAACATCATATGTTTCTACCCCGACATCCCACAATATCTTTAGCTCCTCAATTAGTGGTTGTAGGTACACATCAATAGCATTTCCAGGTGATCGCGGTCCAGGAATAAGCAAAGACATCATAAAATTTTCTGGCTTCGCGCATAAATTTGGAGGATAATTATATATTGTTAATACCACATGCCATGTGCTATGTGACAGACTCATATTGCTAAATGGATTAAACCCATCACTAGCCAATCCAAGCCTTACATTACGAGAATCAAGAGCAAAATCTGGGTGATTCACATCAAAGTCTTTCCATGATTGTCCATCAGCAGGATGTCTTAGCTTACCATCTTTTGAACGCTCTTCTGCATGCCAACTCATTGAATCAGCAGTTTTTGAACACATGTAGAGTCTTTTTAGTCTTGGAATTAAAGGAAAATGTCTCAACATTTTTGCGAAAATTTTATGAGTTTCCTTAGATATCTCAGACTCGCAATTCACTTCAGGATATACAATCCACCGAGATTCGCCACAAACATGACATTTATCATCCTTCTCATGTAATTTCCAAAATAACATGCAATTATTAGGACATGCATCAATCTTTTTATAATCTAAGCCCAGGTCTCTTATCATAGATTTTGTTTTATTAAAAGAGATAGGGATATTCAAGTCAAGGTATAGCCTCTTTCAATAACTCTAAGAGAGATGTGAATGATGCATTGCTCCATCCATGAAGACATTTCAGTAGATGCATCCGAATAGTGAAAGATAATGTAGAGAATTTTTTACAACCAGAATATAATTCTTTATTTGCTTCCTCAACAAGCTTATAAAATTTCTTTGCATCTTCATTTAGGCCTTCATGCACTCCATCTTCTTTAGACGCATCTTTAAATGTCTCAAATAATAAGCCATCAATGTCATCAGATGAGACATCATCATTAGTATCTTGATCAAGATCCATACGTTTAATGTCTTCTCCATGGAAAATCCAATCGTTGTAGCCTTTCACAAATCCTTTACTTACCAAATGGTCGAACACCATGTCTCTTTTCCCCCAAATACCATTACAACATATAACACATGGACATAAAATCTCTTCTCCTTCGAACAACCCTTTACTGAACGCAACATCCAAGAAATATTTAACGCCATTAATATAATCTTCACCATAACGAGGCAAATTAATCCAATCCTTTCTCATCATATTTTGTTTAAAGTACCTAAACAAAATAAATACATTATATTGAATTACATTATAAAGTAAAATTTACAAAAGTAGAGTTAAAATTTGAATAAGCAAAAAAATTGAAATAAAAAGCACAAGATACCAAATCTAATAAAACACCTTTGGAAAAAAATTGAATGTGATAATAGACAAAATCAAACTCGTAGGCTTAGACTAATAAACGTACAGGAGAGCTAAAGTAATTTGTATTGTAAATTGAATTGAAAAGCCGGATGAACATTCATCAAGAATTACTAAGTTGCATTAAAATAAAAGGTAAACAAAGAAAAAACTGCATACTAAAAACCTAATCTCAATAACAAATTGATCTACACTTTGCAAACATCATGTAATCTAAAATAAGTTTGATCCCCACATGCACGATGCTTTCAGGTAGACCAATAATGAACTAATACACTAACCATTTTAACATCCAAGATAAAAACTCAATACAAATGTTTAAAATTTCCTTATGCACAAACAAAAGTGTTATTATAATCACGAAACTCCAAAACTAAATACTAACAGGACAATATGCTTAATCATGTAGTAAGTCATGAACAAATCATAGGAATTAGTGCTTAAAATAGAATTGATGCGAATAAACAAAAGTGTTATTATAATCACGAAACTCCAAAACTGAATACTAACAGGACAAGATGCTTAATCATGTAGTAAGTCATGAACAAATCATAGGAATTAGTGCTTAAAATAGAATTGATGCGAATAAAAAATTATGTCTATTGAACATCTCTAAAAGCTTAATCGAGATGACAAACAAGTTGGATAGATAAAACTGGATTAAGCAATATCATCATCAAATAACAAATCTATTCACATGTTCACATATTCGTAATGGTAAGAGTAAACAATGTTGGATATTCAGTCATTCGTGGCCATGTTTTAATGGCTATCCGGCCAAAATTTCAAAAGAGATTCTCAAATTAAACAAGTTCTTTTATGCGATAAATTTTGTAACTAAGTTTTGTCAGAACCACCATTTCAGTGAACTGCACTAAGTGCTACACATAACACGTGTAATTGACATAAATCATATGCTATCAATTTATTTTAGTTGTTATATGTGGGCAATTTGAAATTTATTAACCCTTTAAATTTCTATTTTACAATCTCAATAAAAAGGACTTTTCTTTTTCTTTTTCTTTTGTTCTCTTACTTCCCTAATAGACGAGTCATTACATATTATTACTGAATTATCGGAGACAAGCAGCCCCATGGTGTTTAGGCTGGATTGTTTGTGCTTGAATTTGAAAGGCCATACGTATTTTCTTCCATAAATATGTCTAATCTGTCCCTAAAAAGAAGCTACCCCATTAATTATAACTTTTGTACTTACAAAGCATAACTTTTGAACTTTCAAAGTATAATGTCTATTTATAACTTTTTGAACTTTCAAACCTAAACCCGTATACCATAATAGCTCGGCGCACTTATCCATTCCATAAATTTAACTCCTATATCTGTCTAATTTGCATGTTGCTTATTTTAATTAAGCAGCATAGCATCAAGTTTATATAAGACGGAGTAAATCAACTGCAAAAGAAAGTGTACATTCTTTTGCGCATTACATCAAACATGTAATTGGCAGTTCAAGATATTAACGGTTATAGCCCTACATTCTTTTGTTTGAATGAATTTTCGAAGCAAAACTTGATGACGATTCACCATAGGGCTCAAAAATGGTTACAGCTTGTAGGTATCTCATTTTCAAAGGATTTTGATGTAAACTATAAAAATATTTTCTTCAGAGAGAAACAAAGAAAAAAATACCCCGGATGAACCATTCAGAGAGAAACAAAGTACCAAATAAAAACAACAAAAACACACCTTTTCTTCAGATTCATCCTCCCAAAACCCCTACCAAACGCAGAAGATTAATTCCATAAAACAGAAACATAGATCTTACTCAGACAGCAATTAATTATCAGCAAAGTCCTCCTTTCTTCTCCCCTGAGGTCGGGCTTCAGTGGTAGCCTGTGCGACGGCGAAGGCGAGGCTTCGGTGGTAGCCCGTGCGACGGCGAAGGTGAGGCTTCGATGGTAGCACGTGTGACGGCGCAAGCGAGGCTTCAGTGGTAGCCCGTGAGACGGCAAGGGCGAGGCTTCCGTGGTAGCGCGTGAGATGGTGACGACGACGGCGAGGCTTCGGTGGTAGCCCGTGCGAGTGCGAGGTCTTCGGGAGTTAGCAGGGTCGGGATTTAGGGTGAGCGCCGGTTTTAATTTTATTAGGGCAGTGATCGAGCGCGCTGGTTATTCAAGGAAGCGGGAATTAAAATGAGCGAAAATTTAATTATAAAATTAATTAAGGGTAAGCCTCCACATTATCAAATCATGAGTTAAGAGTTGAATCGTTATCAAATTAATTTTGTGATCAATTTATTAATCAGAAGGAACATTTGTTAAGAGTTGTAAAATTATGTTTTATAAGACAACATATTATAATTGTTGCTTAAAGTGCGTCGATAAATATGACATTTAGGAATTGTTCCCAAAAATGGATAAGGGAACATTTACTAAATGTTACCTCCAAAATGTTGCTTAAACCTGTTACTTTGTTGCAATAATTATAAACTGTTTCCTATTTTATGTTTAGACAACAGTTTATACATGTTGTCAAATTAAGTGTTGCTAAAGACAAAAAATGTTGTAGTGTTAGCCACCAATCAAATGCTATCTTAAAATATAAAACACAACGGTTAGTTCTATTGTTCACGGTGATGATCAACCTGTTAACTAAAACAAATTTATATTCTCGTGCTTTTGAACATATGAAAATGAACATTCTTATATGAAATATTGATGGAATACACAAATTCCAAATCATATGTACGATCCTTGGTCCAAATATAATTTGATGTTTTATAAAATTTAAAAATCAGATACGTAATATTACATAATTCATAATATATGTAGGCCCTAACCTTTTTTTTTCTCATAGTAGTTTCCTAGACAACGATTGCAATTTGATAAATCCTACCATTCATTTCCTCAAGTATTCATCGTTCATACTATTCGTTTGTAGAATTGATACAAGATATCTAAACTATAACATTTACATGATATTTACGAACTGGCTATTATAATCTTGACATGCACACAGTATGTTTTTACGTTGTTCTAGTACCTTAAGTCCTTAAATTGCCTTTTTATGAATATGGTTGTATTATTTTTCTTCATTTTACTAACCTAAGTCCTTTAATTTATTTTCATGAATATGAGATGCAAATATTAGTAGATATCTGATTAAAATTGTTTTTCCAATGTCAGTGCTGTTTGTGTAGGAGCTATAGCAATACTCGCGGCACTCGTCGCCTCCAGCCCCACTAAAGGATGGAGTGGGCGGAGCTTGAGCCTTCTTGACCCGTATGAACCCTTTGTTTAGTTTCATGTTCATTCCGCTCTGTAGTTAAGCTGTATACATCTGTTATGAAACTCATTTTCATGGTAGTTTTCCCCAAGTAAACTGTATGCATATCATTTCTTGCCAGGTATGATAGTCATCATAAATCATCTTGTACTTGGCATTTTTCCCCATCATAAATCATCCTGTATTTATCATTAACAAATAAAGGCAAGTAGTCGATGTTTTATGCTATTTTGACATGTAATTGAAATTATACAGTTCAAATGTATGAATGTGGAGTTGTGAACTAATTTTTTGAGTATTGATATTGATGACTTCAATTCTTGTTATCATCTTGTGCTTAGAGGAGGTGTATTGGGGAATTAGGCCTTAATTTAAGGATTGATAGTGTAGATATTCCTATTTTGATAACAACAAATCTGTGATGCAGTGCATTCATTTTGACATTTAAGATTGAATATGATGATTTGATTTGCAAAATGCGACACATATAGTACGATTTAAGAAAAGATCCACTAAATTGTATTCTTAAAACACAGGCTTATGCTTCAGCACTTAAATAAACAAAAAATAATAATCTTAGTCACAATTCAATGAAGTGAAATACAATTTGACACTAGTGGAGAAGGAGAATATTATGGGTTTTCGTGACAAGTTATTTGATATTTCTTTGTGTCTTTATGTCGCGTTCCTATTTAGTTCGTCCTCTTTATTTGAGACCATGCATGTCGCTTATTTTCAATTAGGTCCGTCGCTTATTTCCAACTGTCTGTTGTATTCCTATTTAAAAACCCTCTTGGATCTTATAATGTATGCAAGAATTAATCTTTGTGAGATTTTGGTAGCTCTCTCTTCTAATGAGCAAGCCCCGCATAGCCAGCTGCGGTTCCGGCTCCACGACATCCTCCTTCGCCGTCGTCATCTTCGTCTCCGGCCTTCCTCCGACTAGGCCCATAACAACTTGGTATCAGAGCCAGGTTATCCTCCTCTTTCGCGAACGCTCTCCCGGACGATCTCCGAAACCGCTGCCATTTTGATCCAGCCGAACCTAGGTTATTTTCTGCGTCTGTTAGCGACATCCTTCCTTGGCTCTCCCTCCTGCACTCATTCATCCACAGTCGCCCGTGAGGCCGTCTGCCTCGCTCTTCTCCTTCACGAACGACGAGCCCGTCTGCCTCGTCAACCGTGCCATCCGCTCGCTTCTTCGTCTTCATTCGACAAACCAGCGATCCCGAAGCCCCTCCTCTGCTTCGTCGAACCCCACAACAACTGTCTCTCTCTCGATCCACTCCCTCGTCATCATATGCAACACAGTCGAAGGAACGGCTTGCGCCCGCGCTTGTCTCGCTCGACGCGCGCTAGGGAAGGACACCACAACGTTTCTCTCTTGATCGTTTCCACAGTCGTCGTCCGCAACATCGCCAAAGGAAATTCGCGTGCGGCTGCGTCATTCTCGCGCGCTGCGTCTCTGCGGAAGAAAACACGCCATTGGTTTCTTGTTTCGAACCGTAAGTCAAGCGACAGTTTTGGAAACCACAGTTATTGATGAGTTGACGCCTTCATTTCGTTTTGCCCAGCCGAGACTTACAAAACTCAGGGGACAGTTTTGGAATTAATAAATTCCTTGGGATTTATTAATTCTCGGAACCACAACAGCCTTGGGAGCTTCTTTTGTATCAATATAGGGAAGCGTCGCGGGTCACGTGGCACGCCAAATTCGCGTTCGTCCGCTCCGCTCACCCATACGAACTCAAACCGACCTGTAACTCGCTCAATATCCCCTACCCAGCACAACATGGGCGACTCCTCTGATCAGCTCAACCAACGTCTGATCATGGTGCAGACCTTCATGGCACAACAAACTGCCATTGCGGAACGTCATCAAGAGGCCATTACTACACTCTCCAAGCACCTCGATGATCTCTCCACCACTCCGCACACGAGCACGCTTGTAACAGTCAGCACCACAACCACTAACAACTCTCGTACGCCCTTAGGTTGGCTCACCGAGTGCGGACAATTCTTTGACCACCAACACATTCCTGTTGCTGAGCGGCTTCCCCTGGCTTTCTTCCATCTTCTCGACTCCGCTCTGCTTTGGGCCACTTGTTTCCTCATCGATCAGCCTGGACTGACGTGAGAAAATTTCAAGCGCTTCTGCAACCTACGTTTTGGCCCTCCCTTCTGCAATCCTCTCGGTGCCCTCATGACACTACGTCAGACGGGATCTGTGGATGATTTTCTGGACCAGTTTCAGCTTACCCCAGAGTTGCAGGTAGCCATCTTCATCGCCGAACTTCGCGACCTTCTGCGACTTGATGTCGAATTTGAGGCCCCTCCTAACTTAGTAATTGTTATGAGTCTGGTCTGGTTGTGTGACCGTCGCCTCTAACGGGCACAGGAGGCCTATCCGCCCACCGACACAGGCATTCAGCAAGGCCGTCCCGAGGGTCATCCAGCCCCACCAGTCCGTCGACTATCTCAGGCTGATAGGATGGAACGGCGCGCGCAAGGCTTATGTTATGATTGTGACGAGCAGTACACTCGCGACCACAGGTGCAAATGACTTTTCTATCTGCACGTTGAGGACTCTGATGATGAAGGTGTCGGCTAAGACGAACACCAATGATCTCCCTCTAGCTTGGGGTCAAGCTCTTTTTCCAAGGTGGGAGAGATGTTATGGGTTTTTGTGACAAGTTATTTGATATTTATTTGTGTCTTTATGTCACGTTCCTATTTAATTCCTAAATCATAAAATTATTGCGATAAAGCTGATGATGGTAATGAGGATTATATTTGTTCATAATACAAGTTACAACAACACTCAAGCCTTTATCCCACCATAGTGGAGTCGGCTATATGGATCATTTGTCTCCATTGCGCCCTATATTTAGTCATAATCTCACTAATGCCTAAGTACATCATGTCTTTCCTTATTGTTTCGTTCCAAGTCTTTTTTGGTCTACCCCTCCCCCGTTTAACATGCCTAGTAGCTAAACTCTCACAACTCCTAACATGTGTCGCTAATGGTCTCCTTTGTATGTGTCCGAACCATCTTAATTGAGCTTCTCGTATTTTCTCTACAATTGATGCCACTCCTGTCTTATCCCTTGATACATTCATTCCTAATTTTATCCGGTCTCGTGTCCACACATCCACCTAAGCATTCTTATCTCCACAACTCCCATTTTTGCTCATATACATAATTCACTGCCCAACACTCAAAACCGTAGAACATCGCTGGTCTAATTGCAGTACGGTAAAATTTGCCAATAAGTTTTAGTGGTACTTTAAGATCACATAAAACTGGAAATCCCTAAAACTCTAAACCCTATTTGTTTATAATAATGTCTAAAAATGTTGAAACTTGAAAGTAAGTACTGTAAACTAATAACTCCTTACTTTGATGTCTCCATTTCATCCATTCGTCTCTCTTCAGCTTATCCTTTGCTGCTTCTATTTATTTTGGGATCACCTTATTATTTTCCAAAGTCTCTTCATCAGTTATGAAGAGATTTCTTATCGAGATCTTTATGAGTATGGCAGACCCTAGGATTACTTTCAAAACAACCTAAAATAATTTTTGTACCCAATAACATTTGGTCCTCTAAAGTTAGCGGGCTGGGATTTCCAATTATTTCTTGGAGCATACCCTTATCAAAATAGGCATTGGGATTATGCTAATAATCCCTAGCGAAATGTCCCACCTTGCCATAACAAAAGCAAGATAATACATTGTAGGTGTTCTCCTTCTTTGAGGAGTAAAGAACATTGAGAGTACATGATTTTTAGTTTGATCCATATTCGTCGGCCAAGTATATAATCAATGATTACTGGTTGACAATCGTCAGTCGACATTGCTTCACTATTGTTGGTGAAATCGTCAAGCATCGATCAAAGTTTGACGAGCGGCAGTTGACGAAACATATGTTGGACAATGATTTGTTATCGACAACCTAGGTAGAAATACAAGATTCTGTCTTCTCATTGGTTCTTCTCTTCACGTGAGGAACATCAACATTTCTCGAAACAGGAGGTGGACGACAATGATTTATTGTGGAAGAGGCTTAGTGGCTTAGGAAGGTTTCATGCATAACACCCTCACGTAGTTCAACAACATTTCAGAAGTACGTTCGACACTCATGATATGATGCAAACAAAGCAATAGTAATAAGATTGGTACCATAACAAAAATAACTAAAGCGTTCAACAAAAATAATAGATTAGGGCAAAGGTTGATAAAATACTTCAAAATCTGATTCATAAAGCCAATTAAAATTTGTAAAATATAAAACATTTGAATAACTGATATGCCCTGAAAAGAAATGTCCGAAGACTGTCAGCCCATCTAGTGAGAAAGAAAAACTCTTCTTTCCGGTGACACAACGGGCACCAACAGTCCGTCAAAATAACCGATATGCCCTGAAAAGAAATGTCCGAAGACTGTCCGCGAACACTCCAGGAGTGGAGGTGCTCGCGACCACAACGGGCACCAAAAGGTGTCCGCGAACACTCATGGAGGGGAGGTGCTCGCGGCCACGGCGGGCACCAAATGGTGTCTGCGAACACTCCCGGAGGGGAGGTGCTCCCGGCCATGGAGGGCATCAAAAGGTGCCCGCGAACCCTCCCGAAGGGAAGGTGCTTGTGGCCACGACGTGGAAAACCACTTAGGCTGAGACAGACACCTGGATCTGTTATCCCAGAGGAGGTGATTACTTACTTTGGGGTGAACACATCCCCACATTTTTTCAAGTTTCTAAAAAACTTCGAAAAAAATAAAACTTAACCACAAATGTCACGATCCACCTCCTCTGAAGATAGAAAAACCTATGTATATATATATAAAGGGCATGCAAGTACCTGTGAGAACTTCCTGGTACCTGTGTATTCCTGCACTAGAGGGAACATAAGCCATAGATACAAAGTGATGGAAATATGCGAGTACCTGGGGTGAGGAGAACTCCCGAACACTTATTTTATTCCTGCATAGGAATGCTAAAACAGATATAGTGTGAAACATAAGATGTCCGAACCTAAAGAGAACTTGCGGTCACCTATTTTATTCCTGCACTAGAATGTCAAAACTGGTGAAATAGGAATGTAAAGCCCGAGTACCTGAGGAGAACTCACGAACACCTGTTTTACTTATACAGAGGAGAAATGTCAAAACAAGTATATATGAAAATGTAATGCGCGAGTACATGAGGAGAACTCACGAACACATGTTCTATTTCTACAAAACAAAATGCTAAAATAGGTATAATGTGAAATATAAAACGCGAGTACCTGAGGAGGGGAGTACTTGTGTACACCAGTTCTATTTTTACAAAAGAAATTCTAAAACAAGTATAATATGAAATATAAAGCTCGAGTACCTGAAGACAACTCGCGGACACCTGTTTATTTCTGCAAAGGAGAAATGTCAAGACAGACGTATGAAAATATAAAATGTGAGTACCTGAAGAGAACTCATGTACACCTATTTATTTCTGCAAATGAGAAATGTCAAAACATGCATATGACAATATAAAGTGCGAGTACCCGAAGAGAACTCGCGAACACCTGTTTATTTCTGCAAAGGGGAAATGTTGAAACAGGTATATGAAAATATAAAACGCAAGTACTTGGAGAGAACTCGCGGGTACCTGTTTTATTTCTGCAAATGAGAAATGTCAAAACAGGTATATGAAAATATAAAGCGCGTGTAGTTGATGAGAACTCGCGAACACCTGTTTTACTTATACAGAGGGGAAATGTCAAAACAAGTATATATGAAAATGTAATACGTGAGTACCTGAGAACTCGTGAACACCTGTTTTACTTCTATAAAGGAGAAACGTCAAAACAGGTATATGAAAATATAAAGCCCGAGTACTTGAAGAGAACTCGCATGCATCTGTTTATTTCTGCAAAGGAGAAATGACAAAATAGGTATATGAAAATATAATGCGCGAGTACTTGAAGAGAACTCACAAACACCTGTTTTACTTCTACAGAGGGGCAATGTCAAAACAGGCATATATTAAAATATAATGCACGAGTACCTGAGAAGAACTCACGAACACCTGTTCTATTTCTACAAAAGAAATGCTAAATCAGGTATAAATATGAAATATAAAGCGCAAGTACCTGAGGAGGGGAGTACTCATGTACACCTGTTCTATTTCTGCAAAGGAGAAATATCAAGACAGGCGTATGAAAATATAAAACGCGAGTGTTTGAAGAGAACTCACGGACATCTGATTATTTCTGCAATGGAGAAATTTCAAAACAGGTATGTGAAAGTATAAAGTACGAGTACTTGAAGAGAACTCGCGAACACCTGTTTTGCTTTACAGAGGGGAAATGTCAAAACATGTATCTATGAAAATGTAATGTGCGAGTACCTGAGAAGAACTCGCGAACACCTGTTCTACTTCTAAAGAGGAGAAATGTCAGAACAAGTATATATGAAAATGCAATACACGAGTACATAAGGAGAACTCGCGAACATTCGTTTTACTTCTACATAGCAGAAATGTCAAAACAGGTATATATGAAAATTCAATATGCGAGTACCTGAGGAGAACTCGCAAATACCTATTTTATTTCTACAAAAAAATGCCAGAACAGGTATAATATGAAATATAAAACGCGAGTACCTGAGGAGGGGAGAACTCCCATACATCTGTTCTATTTCTACAAAAGAAATGCTAGAAGCAACATGTGTATATGTTTAAAAGAGATGTCAGGAACTTGATGGTACCTATTTACTGCCTATACTAGAAGGTAAGAGATAGACATTCATAGAAAAGGGAATGTATGGGTACCTCAAGAAGACTTGTTGATATTTGCTTCATCCATATGCTTGAAGAACACACGAAATAACATTTGCGAGTAGAGGAGATTTGAATACCGCTCGCGGTTACTCATCCTGGTTGATAGATTTGATATGGAACGGATGACATCTTAATATAAATATTGTAATAATGTCTCTGAGTACTTCAGTGGAAAACATGTCATTATGGTAACCATATATTTGTATACGCCTAAATCAATGAAAGATGCGACTCCCAGTATATTGAAGGATGTGAATCCAATCTAGTTATATACCATTTTGACTCTTATCTGTTCTATGCGGCTTATGTATTTGTACCGGCGAGTGCATTTTTAACATGTAGTAGTACTTATGGAATTGTAGTATACCATTGATGTATGACGCTGGCAGACATGACATCTGTAACCGCGACATGTAAACATATTATAGAATGCTATTAAAAAGGTATAGTGTGCGCCTACAAGAATCCAATCACGGGTATTTGAGGACTCAAGAGATATCCGTTCGTTAGTGATGACTATTAGAAGCTCCCCCGCATAGAATTCAAACTTATGCGGCATGGCGTGCATGAACCGCACATGGTAGATAAAGGATCCACAATTATTTCATCATCATGAGTTGACAATGTACTCCTTGTGCGAACATGATTTACCGCACAGTTCCCATGTTGTATGTGCATGTCTTGAATGCAATGAACAAGTCTTCATGATAGATAAGCATGTGCGGACTCTGTCTGAGTAACCACACATTTATAATGAATTTGTGCATTGCCTCTACATTGGAGAAGACTTGTAATAGATAAGTCCTGAGCAGTCATCCTAATGCATAACTGCCTGTTATAGCAATCCTCTTCATGGGTATTTTGATGTTGCGTAAGGAACCCGAAGAATTTACTTCTGAGAATATGGGAACAAGCCGAGTTATTGCCGACATTATAGGACCGTCCCCGAGATTTGAGAAAAGATGCTAAGTTAGGACGGGGCCATGGGTTGGTAGTCTTTTCAAATAAAAACTTAGCGGGACAAGGCCATAAGATGACAGTCCTCTCAAAATGGCAAATAGCATGACAAGTCCATAAGTTGGTAGTCCCCTTTTTAAAGTTCCACCAGACAAGGCCAAGGGCTGGCAGTCCTTACAGGTTATATACGACAAGGAAGGCTGACAATCCTTTATCGGGGGAACTGTAAGGGGTCTCGAGGGTCAGAGGCTAGAATTAACCGGTTGAGTAGGTGTCCAATGACATTGCTTTCCCAGAAAGGTTATCGTAGTTATAACGATATCTTCGTTGGTGCATGACAGAGCTGGAACATTCACCTAACCTCCCTTGATGCAAAGGTGTTTCAGATGTCGACGGAGATCCGGAATCCTAAAGTTCACTTCACTAGATTGGTCGAGTTCCCACTACACGACGCGAAATCTCCCCGCTTACACGTGGTCTTGATGGTATTATGCAGGTGGTCTTCAATTCGAGGTGGTTCAAGTAGGATCTGGCGATTATCCCCCGTGGATTCATTTATTTTACTTGCTCTTTGATTAATGCAACGTGTATGCATGACTAAGAAATGAATAGACATGACGAAAGGATATTTTATCATGGATAAAGCCTTTTAAGATCATCGTCACTCCAGGTTTTGGATGTCTCCCCCATCGTCTGGGGATACTTGTAGTTACGGGAGAGTGCCTTGCTCGATCGTTTATAGCCCAATGGTATCCATTTGAAATTGATTCCTGTAAACATTTGAATGGAATACAAGTACAAGAGTAATTGAAATATAGTTTTTTGTAGATGAATCTAATCATCGAGAAACCTCACTAGCAATCGTAGTTCTGAGCGAGTATTTATTCTTGCTAGAAAATATTTGTTGTTGAATTTTCAGGCAATGTATTCTTGTAGTTTGACATATTTTGGCACTTTCTCCACTAAACTTCGAAGAGTTCGACGCTTCTAAAAATCAGGCTTCGTTTAAATAATTCGAAAAACTCCCTCCATAGATATAATTAGATATGTATACTCTTTTTGAGAATGATTTTACTTTCGTGCATGAGGAGGAGCATACGACCTGCTAGGATGAGCCTGAGTAGATGCAAATGACCTGCCTTGTAGCATAGGTTGTGGAGATATATCTGAAGTTAAAGTACAAGGCTCTGACAGTCTTGTTTGTCACAGATGGACGTTGATGACGAGAGTACATTGCGTGTTGGGGCATTAGCGGATAGAACTCTTGAAGAAATTCAGAAATATGGTTTACATAACCAGCAAAAGTGCAATCATGAAGAGAATTTCCTTTCATTGACGTATCACTTGAGCAAGACAGGAGGTGAGACTTGGGTTTGTATTTACTCCTTCGATGAAGTGGTTAACTCTACTAATAAGGTTTTCATAGTGCTTAGGAGGCTCGCGGCTCACTTCAAATTTGAATAGTCCTTCTTGCAGTTCGCATACTAAAGCAACTTGATGCATTTTCTTGCTTGATTTGGAAGAGTGCTAGAGGATCTCTGTTTCGCTTCTTCGAGGTGGCAATGTTAAGACTAATCCCCAACTCTCCAATTAAGGGGCAAAGACAACAACTTGCATCGAATGATATCAGATGGGTCTCGAAGAAGGATGGCAGACTCAAAATCTTATAAATGACAGGTCGGGTCTTCTTTTTCTGTGATCCGAGGAAGACGGGGAACCTTAAACCCAACTGGAGCTTGTTTCCAACGGATGACATCTGAAAAGGGCGATGAATTTTCTTCTTCTATTGAAGGATATACAAGTTCATTTACTCTACAAGGATGAGTACTTGGACAAGTATTCTATATCACCTTAAGGTGCTCGCTAGCAGGCCTGGAGAACTCCTTTGCATCAGTCCACAACATACGCCCAACATGGTTATTGGATGACTTATCTTCAGCAGTTGTCGCAGCTTTATTCATAAAATCAACTTGACTTGTCTCTTGAGGCGAGCAACCTTGGTTAGTAGGAGGTTGAAGTTGCTTCTTTGAACATGTATTTCTGGTTCACTGGAAGGATTTTTTGATGACTTCCTTGACAAATCTATCAAGAGAAAAGCCAAAAGAGAAAAATTGTGATAACTTTTAAATAGGGCTGAATTTGAGCGATCTGAGCGCGCAAAATGAACTTGAACGGATAAAACCGATTCACCAATGGATGGACAACTCTGAGCCGGTTCCGTAAAGGTAGTATGAGTGAAAATCGAACGGCCGTGTCAAAAGTTATGATCGTTTGAGGTTTGAATGTCATTTTGAGCTAAATCTTGCATCTTCATTACGACTTGCTGTGCATCGACCACTTAAGATCTGAAGGTCGTGTGTTGTGTGTTGATACCAAATGTGCCATCAGGTCCACGTCATTCGAACTGAAGGGTAGAGGGTAGCTGTTGAGCGGACGGTTACTTCGAGTTGCGAAAGAATAAGCACAAGAGAGGGTGCCGTGGACGGCTACACATGGCTTCCCTCAATAGGCAACTCCTTTGTTGCGGGTGATTTTATTAATATAAAGCTTATATTACATCAAGGGTTACATTAAGCTCGGAATACATCTGGTTAGATGAAGAAAACAGTAAAAAGTAGCTCGATGAAGTCTCACGATCACTGAGGACAGGTCGCCCAAGCTGTGTTCGCGACCTCAAAAATAGTGTTCGCTTAAACTCTTGTGTTCGCACCTGCTCTTGAGAGCTCGCCAATTTGTTGCCCTCCGGCCCTGCCTGCTCTTGGTCTGGATTTTGCCACTATTTATAGAATCAGGGCTGCCCGGACAGGCAGGCTCAAGAATCTCGGGCTTCCCAAAAAAGGGAGGCCGAGCGATCACCAAAAGGATTCCGCACGAACTCTCGGATGGGAGGCCGCGCGAACATGATGGACACCAAAATGTGTCCGTGAACACTCGGCCACGACAGGCACCAAAAGGTGTCCATGAATAGTCCCGGAGGGGAGGTGCTTGTGGTCATGACGAGCACCAAAAGGTGTCTGCAAACACTCCCGGAGGGGAGGTGCACACGGCCACGACGGGCACCGAAAGATGTTCGCGAACAATTTCAAAGGGGAGGTTGTCACAACCCGCATTTTTCCACGAATTTAATAAATATTATCAGAGCAAGGGGAAAATACGCGTCATAATGCCACGTCCAACAGGCCATACAAAAGAGTGCTAGACAGGAAAACAAGATTTCAGATGGTTTTAACCACAACTCAAGACGAGAGAATCAATAAGCACGAGATTCAACATTTAAACCTAAGATCAACATTCAACTTACAACAAGGTTGAAGATTTCAGCAAGTCGACACTGTGCAAGGCTTGGTGTCAGAACAAGACAAAGATAAGCTTAACACGAAGGCCAAACACCAGAATAAAACTCAACAGGTCAAAAGAAAAACACTCGGAGCATTAGACAACATAGATCAAAATATTCAAGAAATACTCGCCAAAACTATCTCAGAATATTTGAGGAATTAACTCAATATACATGACGAAATAACACGAAGAATGAACCATTAACATCACGGGACACAACAAGACACGACTTCACCAAAAGACTCAACCAATGAGCTTAAAATGCCCAACAATATAATTTAAGATACCCGAGCCCACACGGCAAAAAGGGCCAAAAAGCATTGGTAAAACAATTCAAAATACACGACAAAGCCGGCAGGAAAAGATTTATCAAAGTCGACCGGAAGCTAACAAAATCGACGGGAAACCTTATAGAAAAGTCGATGGGAAAATCTGCCCAAAATCGACGGGAAAAGCTTAAGAAAATCGACGGGAAAAGGCTTAGTCAAAATCGACTGGCTGTCCCGTCGATCGGCGGGAGGTCCCGTCGATCGGCGGGAAGACCTGCCGATTCTGACTTAAAGGGCAGAAGACAACAAAACAATCGGCGGGAAAGCTTAAGTTATAATCGATGGGAAGACTGCTCGATATCGACGGGAAGCCTACTCGATATCGACGGGAAAAGGCTTTGTATAGAAAGTCAAGTAAAAGTCGACGGGAAGATACTTCGAAGAAGAAATCGACGGGAAACTTCTTCAAGGAAGAATCAACGAGAAAAGGTGTCGATCGGCGGGACGTGTGCCGATCGACTGGACTGAAGTAGAAAATCCAGGAAAACTAAGTAAAAATTCGACTGGAAGGCTAGAAGAGGGCCCGATCGACGGGACGGGAGCCTGATCGACGGGCGTCCCGTCGATTTTTACTTAGAAAACTCGACAGAACACGATCACCCTGCCCTCTCCCGTCGATCGACGGGACGGGGTGCCGATCGACGGGAAGGCTTTACAAACAGAATTTCCAGGAAAAACTAAGGCAAAAGAAAATCGACTGGACAGACTCCTGCAAAGGAAAAATTCCAGAATTAAGCTAAGTAGAATACTTTGATAGGAAACGTAAGCTTGAAATCAAACCATTCAGATTTCAGCAAAATAAAGAGCACTTAAACAAAAGTATAAAGAGAAGGGAGAAGAGATAACAGCAAGGGTAAGAGACCAAAAAGATCCTTATGAAAGAAAAATCATTCAACCCAACAAAGAAGGAAAAACCGCTAATTGCAGCCCACCCACAAAAATAACCTCTTATATCTACCAAAATTTACTCAACCCTTAGATCACAGAGGAAAAAACATCTAATTGCTCATACCTAAGATCAGAAACTCTACCCACAACAAACATAGAGAAGAACCAAGCTACAAGCAATAAAGGAAAAGAAATACAAAAAAAGCCTCGACAAGGGAAGAAGCTAGACATGAAAACAAGGAAAATTCCAACCATTAGGGTTTAGCTTGACGATAAAACTCGACGAAACACGAAAAACTTACCGCACGCACAAAGATCTCGGCGAGAGCTCTCCAAAACTACGCTCTGGCGACGAAACCGAGCTCTCGAGCTCCCTCGACGACCAACGGGAGGAAGAGAAAACCCTCTTTCTCTCTCTCTCGAACTCTCTGTCTCGATAATCAGGGAAGAAGAAGAATAGAAGAAAGATATTTATATCTAATATATATATATAAATCGATAGTGGAGGAATAGAATACTATATATATATTTAGACAGAGACGGAGGAAGACAGCCAAGCTAAATAATAATATAATAATAAGAAGAAGAAAAGAAGGTCGAACCAACGGTCGCCGATTCCAACGAAATTCGCCCCGATCACGAACACCGACGCTACGAATCCAACGGAGAAGTCGAAATCAAATTCCGACGAGCCAAACTCAAGATATAAATTTTTGAAGTTTTCGGCGAAGATAATTAAACAAGTCTTTGAAAAATCACCGGGGCTCTAAACACGCTCAGATCGCAACGAAACTTCAACGAGTCTTTCTAAAATTAATTAACTTAATTCCCTAACGTAAAATTTCCCAAATCCGGCACGCTCCCAAATTTGGTCGAATTGACCGAACGAACGCGAAAACGCGCAGATGACGACGCACTGCTAACTTCGCACTAACGTAACGCCCTTACGTCAAAAATGACGTCAAAGAAGGATTAAAATAATTCCTGAAAAATCAGGGGCGTTATAGTCACCCCACCAAAAAAGAAGTTTCGTCCCGAAACTTAGAACCGAAACTTAGAATACAAACGAATCCAAAAGGTTAAAGGAAGAGATAAACTAACACTCGCTGGATAGAAACGCTAACCGACGAGGGCTAGAAAAACAGATGCAGATAAGATTTCTTCTTAGCACTCAAAATAGATCACCCGGTCCCTGATCAAAATTCACGACAAAGGCTCCGAAATCCAACACCTCCAAATTAACCTCAGCGAGGGAATCACCAAAAAGGGAAAAGGACATTACCATGAACTCGAAATGTCCAAGCCGAGAATGGAAAGCAGACCGCGGAACATCCGACTCGCGGATCCTCAACTGACGGTAGCTTGGATGAAGATCAATCTTCGAAAACACCGAACTACCACGCAACTGATCCAGCACATCATCAATCTGAGGCAACGGACACCTGTTCTTGATGGTCACCTTGTTCAGTTCTCGATAATCGAAACACAATCTCATCGAACTATCTTTCTTCTTTACGAACAAGACGGGAGCACTCCGGGGCGAGAAACTAGGCCAGATAAAGCCACACTGCAACCACTCATCTAACTGAGTGCACAACTCTACCAGCTCACGCGGGGACAAATGGTACGGTGCCTTAGCAATAGGACGAGTACCCGACTCAAGGTCAAAAGCAAACTCCACAACTCTCACAGGCAGAAAACCAGGGAGATTAACTGAGAAGAAATCAGGGGAACTCTCGCGTCACAGGTAAAAACCTCGATACACGGCAAACTACAAACAACTTATAACATAGAAACAAGGTAAGCAAAACAACCGGAATAAAAAAGGTTCCGAGCACACACCGCAGAAATAAACGGGGAAAACCTAGCGCGAGAGGCCTAACACACTCAAGGGATGACCGATGTCCATCTTGAAGACCAAACGCTTTACCTTGCTTTGGATAACAACATCATACCTGGACAACCAGTCCATGCCCAAAATCACAACGCAAACTTGCAGGTCTAGCACCTTAAGATTAGCAAAAGCTAAGAATTCACCCAAGAGGATATGACAACTCTGGATACCCTGATTCGACACCACAGAGTCACCAGGGGGAAACTTAACACTAAACGGATCACCAACCTAATCGAGGGTCAAACTATGACGCTTATGAAAGTCTTAGCCACGAACGAGTGGGTATCACCAGAATCAAAAAGGACGCGCGCCTAACGGTTCTTTATCTTAAATTCTCCTATAAAATCGGATACACAGCTAAACGAGCGAAAGCAAACTAGGGCAAAAGCTGAAAACTAAGAGTTAGATTAGAATCTAACCTGAAATCACCTGGGGGAAAACTGCTCTTCTTCCTTTGCTATTACAAATAACTCAGCCTCTCCTCGACCTAACTGCTGCTGAGGCGGTGGCGGTGCCAGAGCCGTAAGAGCAAGCTGCTGGCCGGCCAACTGGAACTGCGAACACCGAGATTGCACATGACCTCTCTGCCCGCACTGATAGCACGCCCTATCCTTCAACCGGCATCGAGTCGCATCATGCCCTCTTTGCCCACAATACTCACATTTCTTATCCTTCTTCCAACACTGGGTAAAATTATGCCCCATCTTTCTGCAAAAAGTGCAATAACTGATATTCTTCGGAGCACCTTGAAGAGCCATCTCCTGCTTGCCCTTCTTACTTGGGGCAGGGCTGCCACTATCGCCATCCTTCCTCTTTCCTTTCCTCGACACCGCATCCTGACCCACAACAGGGTTCTGCAACCTAGGCTGCTGCACAAAAGTAGCCTCCATCAACATCTGAATCTGCGCCTGCATCACGACCATTTGCCTCGACAACGCCTCGAAACTCTGACGCAACTCCTCAATCATCGCCTCACTTCGCGCACCAAAGGATTCATCCTCTAACCGAAGAGCCGACTCTGACAAACTACGCTCTGGAGTCATCGACTGCAATTACGAACGAACACCTAAATACACCTAGCTTAAGACACAACACCTTGCAAACTAGAATTTCCTAACTCGATACAGATCATAAAAGTGTAGATACTCGCCCTTGCTGTTACCTTGCTCTGAGAATTCATGAAATGATATTATGCTTAACCTAGGATGATATACCATCATCCTATTGACTCATGTGCATATAATATGAATGCATGAATGCCAAAATTTTATTTCAAATCATGTGTGTACGAGCGTCATCATGTGTATCTTTAACTTGGCACGTGTGCTAATGCTATGTCATGATGTGCATGCAATGCTATGCAGTCTAAAAAGGTCTTAATGCTATGAGCGGCGTACACATGCGATCTTAAGCATCCCATACTACATATTATCGCATGTATCGAAAAAAGAAAAATCGAGCTAATGGACATCCATGGGACTGACGTTATGCATCCCATACTGCATAACCGTCGCATGTTGTCACCTATGAGGATCCATATACAAACACATATTATGCATCTCATACTACATAATATGCCCCGTATACTTCTTATAATGCTATGAGTGTAGTGTTCATGCTTCAGCCAAGACATACGAATGACCCTTTGGTGTGTGTATGCAATGAATAATGATTCTCACCAGGCGGTTAACCGGGCCAACCAGACTATCCCAGCAACCCGGCAAACCTCCCTCTGATACCAACTGTCACAACTCACATTTTCCCACGAATTTAATAAATATTATCAGAGCAATGGAAAAATACGCGTCATGATGCCACGTCATGCAGGGGACAACTACAGACGCTCAGGCAAACACTCCTTACGAACATTTATAAAAGACATTAATATGATTGAGTTAAATAAAAAAAAAGAATTTACATTGTTAGCTTAAGACCGTGTCCCTCGGTCCAGTGGATCAACTAGTCCACGAGTAGAAAACTATACATACGCAGCGGAGAAATAAGTTCATAATATCCTACATGAGCATGAAGATCAACAATTCAGAAATGATATGCACATCTCTAAATTTAGTATAAGTAAAGAAAGGATTTTCTACGCTCTTCAAAATTTGTGACATTTACTTAAAATCATGTTATGCAAGAATGTCATTTTCTATACATAAAATAACTCAAGCATCCTAACATAAAACTTCCCAAAGAGCAAGTATATAAACTGACTAGCAAGTAACAACAGAAAAGCTAGTAAGTAATCTAACACAAAAAAAAAACTAAAGCTATGAACGTAACAACTGACACGAGTCCATAGAAAACAAAGTACAAGTCTAAAGCTGAAGCAAGGAACAACTACCTCACAACCGTGAGTGGAAAGCGGACGACTGCAACTAACCGCATCTCCGGAAACACCAACTCAACTACCCAAACCGCTACAGATCCGAGTCTGAGACATTCAAAAGAAAAGAATGCCTCAGCAAGAAAGTGCAAGAGGCAGCAATAGAAAAAAGATTTCTACACTAGGATTAGCAGCAATCAAACAATAGATTGCAGAAAAGAGAACTGAAAAAGATAAACATTTATTAGCTTACAACAACCCGAGCCAGCTCAAACGTGAACTCTCGGTAAGAGAAAAGCCGGCACCAAAGTAATAGCCAAACTAATCAAAGCCAACTACGGTTCCGTCTCTGCGGCTCAGAGGTGATGGTCATATATAATACAATACACATATATATAAGCATATACGCTAAAGCATTTGAGACTGATTAGCTCAAAATAAACCAAACCAGGGGTGCTGTGGCGGTGACTCCAGTCCACACAAACCGACAACCCAACAGAAGCACTGTGGTGGTGACTCTTAGCTCACACAACCAACAGACCCCAACAGAGCATACCTGGCTCCAAACATCCAGCAGAGCAAACATCGCTCTTCAAATCCAACAAGCCATACAAAAGAGTGCTAGACAGGAAAACAAGATTTCAGATGGTTTTAACCACAACTCAAGACGAGAGAATCAATAAGCACGAGATTCAACATTTAAACCTAAGATCAACATTCAACTTACAACAAGGTTGAAGATTTCAGCAAGCCGACATCGTGCAAGGCTTGGTGTCAAAACAAGACAAAGATAAGCTTAAAACGAAGGCCAAACACCAGAATAAAACTCAACAGGTCAAAAGAAAAACACTCGGAGCATTAGACAACATAGATCAAAATATTCAAGAAATACTCGCCAAAACTATCTCAGAATATTTGAGGAATTAACTCAATATACATGACGAAATAACACGAAGAATGAACACTTAACATCACGGGACACAACAAGACACAATTTCACCAAAAGACTCAACCAATGAGCTTAAAACGCCCAACAACATAATTTAAGATACCCGGGCCCACACGGCAAAAAGGGCCAAAAAGCATTGGTAAAACAATTCAAAATACACAACAAAGCCGACGGGAAAAGATTTATCAAAGTCGACGAGAAGCTAACAAAATCGACGGGAAACCTTATAGAAAAGTCGACGAGAAAAGCTGCCCAAAATCGACGGAAAAAGCTTAAGAAAATCGACGGGAAATGGCTTAGTCAAAATCGACTGGCTGTCTCGTCGATCGACGGGAGGTCCCGCGATCGGCGGGAAGACCTGCCGATTCTGACTTAAAGGGCAGAAGACAACAAAACAATCGGCGGGAAAGCTTAAGTTATAATCGACGGGAAGACTGCTCGATATCGACGGGAAGCCTACTCGATATCGACGGGAAAATGCTCTAATAAAGATGACTAAAGAAAGTCAAGTAAAAGTCGACGGGAAGACTGCTCGATATTGACGGGAAGCCTACTCGATATCAATGTGAAAAGGCTCTAACAATGATGACTAAAGAAAGTCAAGTAAAAGTCGACGGGAAGATACTTCGAAGAAGAAATCGACGGGAAACTTCTTCAAGGAAGAAACAACGAGAAAAGGTGTCGATCGGCGGGACGGGTGCCGATCAACGGGATTGAAGCAGAAAATCCAGGAAAACTATGTAAAAATTCGACTGGAAGGCTAGAAGAGGGCCGGATCGACGGGACGGAAGCCCGATCGATGGGTGTCCCATCGATTTTTCCTTAGAAAACTCGACAGAACACAATCACCCTGCCCTTTCCCGTCGATCGACGGGACGGGGTGCCGATCGACGGGAAGGCTTTACAAACAGAATTTCCAGGAAAAACTAAGGCAAAAGAAAATCGACTGGACAGACTCCTGCAAAGGAAAAATTCCAGAATTAAGCTAAGTAGAATACTTTGACTGGAAACATAAGCTTGAAATCAAACCATTCAGATTTCAGCAAAACAAAGAGCACTTAAACAAAAATAAAAAGAGAAGGGGGAAGAGATAATAATAAGGGTAAGAGACTAAAAAGATCCTTATGAAGGAAAAATCATTCAACCCAACAAAGAAGGAAAAACTGCTAATTGCTGCCCACCCACAAAAATAACCTCTTATATCTACCAAAATTTACTCACCCCTTACATCAAAGAGGAAAAAAAACATCTAATTGCTCATACCTAAGATCAGAAACTCTACCCACAGCAAACATAGAGAAGAACCAAGCTACATGCAATAAAGGAAAAGAAATACGAAAAAAGAAATACTGCAACTTGCCTCGAACCTGCGAGCCGACTCGCCGATTAGCACTCCTCCGCAAGGGAAGAAGCTAGACATGAAAACAAGGAAAAACTCCAACCATTAGGGTTTAGCTTGACGACAAAACTCGACGAAACATGAAAAACTTACCGCACACACAAAGATCTCGGCGAGAGCTCTCCAAAACTACACTCCGGCGACGAAACCGAGCTCCCTCGACGGCCAACGAAAGGAAGAGAAAACCCTCTTTCTCTCTCTCTCTCACTCTCTGGCTCGATAATCAGGGAAGAAGAAGAATAGACGAAAGATATTTATATGTAATATATATATAAATCGATAGTGGTGGAATAGAATAATATATATATATATATATATTTAGACAGAGATGGAGGAAGACAGCCAAGCTAAATAATAATAATAATAATAATAAGAAAAGAAGGCCGAACCAACGGTCGCCGATTCCAACGAAATTTGCCCCGAACACGATCACCGATGCTACAAATCCAACAGAGAAGTCGAAATCAAATTCCGACGAGCCAAACTCAAGATATAAATGTCTGAAGATTTTGACGAAGATAATTAAACAAATCTTTGAAAAATCATCGGGGCTCTAAACACGCTCGGATCGCAACGAAACTTCAACGAGCCTTTCTAAAATTAATTAACTTAATTTCCTAACGTAAAATTTCCCAAATCCGGCACACTCCAAAATTTGGTCGAATTGACCGAACGAACGCGAAAACGCGCAGATGACGACGCACTGCTAACTTCGCACTAACGTAACGCCCTTACGTCAAAAATGACGTCAAAGAAGGATTAAAACAATTCCTGGAAAATCAGGGGCGTTACAGAGGTGCTCGTGGCCATGGCGGGCACAAAATGGTGTCCGCTAGCACTCCCAGAGGGGAGGTGCTCGCGGCCATGGCGGGCACCAAAAGGTGTCTGCGAATACTCCAAGAGTGAAAATGCTCGCGGCCACGATGGGCACCAAAAGGTGGTCGCGAATACTCCCGGAGGGGAGGTTCTCGCGCCCACGGCGGGCACCAAAAGGTGTTCACGAGCATTCCCGGAGGGAGGTGCTTACGACCACGACGTGCACCAAAAGGTGTCCTCGAACACTCCCAGAAGTGAGGTGCTCTCGGCCACGATGGGCGCCAAAAGGTGTCCGCGGACACTCCCGGAGGGGAGGTGCTCGCGGCCACGACGGGCACCAAATGGTGTCCGCGAACACTTCCGGAGGGGAGATGCTCGTGGCGACGACGGGTTACCAAAAGGTGTCCGCGAACACTCCTAGAGTGGAGGTGCTCGCGTCAACGACGTGGAAAACCACCTAGGTTGAGGAAACACCTGGATCTGTTATCCTGGAGGACGTGATTGCCGACTTTGGGGTGAACATTTATCATGGAGGCTTCCATACACGAGCTCTAGTTGTTCCGACGAGGGGTGGCTCCTCCGACAAATGCGTGAGGGTAACATTATTCCGGCCTCGAAATTTGACCTTGTCTTCAAGGTCGAGTTTTAATTTTTTGTACATATCTTTAAGAATGGGTGGGACGTATAGTTGTGGCTGCATGATGAAAATGAGAGAAAATGATGGGAAAGATCAATTATATGGGGGACTCGGCTTGGGAAAATTGTGATCATAGAGTTAAGGAAACAATAGCCGACTCCACTATAGTGGGATAAAGGCTCGAGTGTTGTTGTAGAGTTAAGGAAACAACAAGAGGGTGGGGATGTGGGGGTGAAATCCGGTGGTGTTTATGTGAAATAGAGAGGATAAGCGGGCTAGTAGCTAGGGAAAAGTAAAAAGAAGGGTTTGACGGGGGAAAAATTAAATAAAAGGGATGTGACAAGGAGGGTGAAAGAAGGCGGGGTTTGGCATTTAGTTGGGAAAAATTTGTAGCTGGCGGTGTGGGCAAGGTGAGGCTCTTTTTGGGTGGGGTGCACGAGGCATGGGAAAGAAACCTGGCAAGAGTAGCTTTTCCTTGCCGTGAAACATAAGGCTGGCAGGGAAAAAGTTGGGGAGGGGCTCGAGGGACTATTCTGGGGTGGTCCCGGAGCAGGTCAGTGGAGTGGAAAGAGGCAGACAGTTTGGCAGCCGCCAACCGGTTAGTAGAGGCTTGGAACAGGAGGAATGCATGCACTCCTTGCTCGATGTCGAGGAGGGTACAAACCCGACATGCGAGTCCCTGGAGTTCATCGTCTGACTAGAAGGAATGGTTGGGATGCAGATTCGACTGAGGAGGCGGGAACAACAGAACCAGTGCTGGAAGCAGCGAACGGATGGTATCGTCCGTTGGCTGCTCCGGAAGCTTGAGCGTCGTCGGTTGACTGGTATCGTCGACTGGCATTGTCGATGACATGACATCATGTGGAGGCTCGACAGTCGTAGGTCGATACAAGTCAGACCAATGAACTGGAGTAGCAACTGCCCTGGTGGTGACAAGTTGGAAGGAATAGTCACGGTGGGAGCTGCTGATGTGGCGACCCACAAACGGAGAGGAGGCGATGGCAGAGTGAAGTGACTGGCCGATAGAGGGTCGTTGTTGGCTCCTTCGACAAATGCGTAAGGGTAACAGTCGTCGATGTCAAGGCGCCGGGGAATCTCCTTCATAGAGGCTTCCTGAGAGGCTATGAAGACGTACTGTTCGTCGAGACGGCGTCTAGGAGACAGTTGATGACGTTGAGGCTGGTGGTCGACATGGCGCTGGGGTGGCTCGGCGACGGTCTGGACGCGAGCGGGGCCGCGACATCAGAATGGTTTTGACGGGATGGATGAAAGACAGTGGGTCACTGCTAGATGGCATGGTGAATCGAGCAAAGGGATTCCGCCTGCTTTGAACAAGCGGACGAAGTCGGCAGGTCGGACCATTGTTACAAAGTAGAAAGTTCGGCGGTCGCGGCTTGAGAGAATGACACAAAAATAATTGCATTAATCGAAAAATGAACAACGAGATACAATCCGGAGCAAGCTTTGACCAAGCTCAAGGAGGTTGGGTCCTTCTTGAACCTCTCAAATGAGAGCCCAAGAAAAGTAGCACATCCCATCCCCATAACACACGTACCCCTCCCCTTATATTAATAAACTGATTATTAATTAAAACCAATACTAATTAATTATTAATAATTAATATTATTCATATTAATTAATAATTAATCAATATTAATTAATAGTTATGGAAGAACTAGTTGATGACCCTTATGTTGATCATATTGTTTTTTGAGAAGTTATGTCTTCACATTTAAGGATAAGCGGAAAGAACGTACTTGGAGAATCAAAAGGTCGTGTGCCCCAAAATAAAGAATCTTGGTGGTGGAAAGAGGAAGTGGAAGATAAAGTGAGGGAAAAAATGACCTGCTATAAAATACTCTACGCTTGCAGGAATGATGAAATTTGGTAAGGTATAAAATCGTCAAAAATGAAGCTAAAGATGCAGTAAGTAAAGTAAGAAGTCAAGCTTATGAAGAATTTTATAAGTGACTAGATACCAAAGATGGAGAGCGTGACATATATAAAATTGCTCGAGCTAGAGAGATGAAGACGAGATTTAAGCCAAGTTAAATGCATAAAAGATGAAATAAATACAACTTTGCCAGATGATGTGACTATTAAAGAGCGAGAGAAAAGATACTTTTTTAAACTCTATAATTAAAGAAAAGACAATGAACTAAACTTAGAAGAGTTAAATAAATTGGTGGAGTATAGGAACATTACGTTTTATCGTAAAGACAATGAACTGAACTTGTAAGGTGAATGATGCTCTAAAGAAGATGAAAAATGGAAAGACAGTTGAGCCAGACGATATATCCATCAAAGTATGAAAATGTCTAAAGAAAAAAGGAATTTTGTGGCTTACATCTTTCTTCAATAAGATACTGAAGTTAAATAGGATGCCAGACTATGAAGAGAAAGTATCTTGGTACCTTTGTATAAGAACAAAAGAT
This sequence comes from Dactylorhiza incarnata, assembly GCA_033032865.1. NCBI lineage: Eukaryota > Viridiplantae > Streptophyta > Magnoliopsida > Asparagales > Orchidaceae > Dactylorhiza > Dactylorhiza incarnata. Next base: position 717,891 of record JAWHQI010000517.1, read on the forward strand.
ATATACAAAATTATGTTAATTACAATGGAATTAAATTAATGAGTAATAGAAAAAAAAGTAAGACGATAAACTGACATATCAGAGAATCAATTTGGATTCATGCCTGGGCGGTCGGCCATAGAAGCTATACATATCTTGAGGAGACTCATTGTCTCATTGATAACTATCAAGAAAGAAAACAAGATTTGCATATGTTGTTTATCGATCTTGAGAAGGCTTATGATAGGGTTCCAAGAGAGATCTTATGGAGAGTCTTATAAAAGAAATGTGTAAATGTATCGTACATTGACATAATCAAAGATATGTATACAAATTTAGTGACGAGGGTGAGAACATCTCGAGGATTAACACATGAATTCCCTATCACTTTTGGATTACATCAATGTTCAACTTTAATCCCTTATCTGTTTACCCTTATCTTATATGAGCTCACCGGACATATCTAACAAGCAATACCTTGGTGTTTATTGTTTGCGGATGATATCATTTTGGTCGATGAGACGCGCGAGGGTGTAAACGCGAAACTTGAATCTTTGCGATACACTTTAGAAAAGAAGGGTTTTAGGTTGAGCAGGGCAAAGATAGAGTTTATGGACCTTAAATTTAGCAATTCTAAATGGACGGGTGACTTCGTTATTAAGTTGGGTGATCAAGATATTTTCCGCAGTGAGTGCTTTAAATATCTTGGATTGATAGTTCAAAAAGATTGAGGTGTTGATAAAGATGTGATACATAGAATCCAAACAGGTTGGTTGAAGTGGAGAGGCGCGTTATGGATCTTATGTGATCGTAAAGTACCATTGAAACTTAAAGGCAAGTTTTACCGTACTGCAATTAGACCAGCGATGATTTATAGTTCTGAGTGTTGGGCAGTGCATTGTGTATATGAGCAAAAAATGGGAGTTGCAGAGATGAGAATGCTTAGGTGGATGTGTGGACACACGAGACTGGATAAAATTAGGAATGAATGTATCAGAGATAAGACAAGAATGACACCAATTAGAGAGAAGATGCGAGAAGCCCGACTAATATGGTTTGGACACGTACAAAGGAGACCATTAGTGACACATGTTAGGCGTTGTGAGAGTTTAGTCACTAGGTATGTTAAACAGGGGAGAGGTAGACCAATAAAGACTTGGAATGAAACTATAAGGAAAGACGTGATGTACTTAGGCATTAGAGAGATTATGACTAAAGATAGAGCACAATGGCGACAAAGGATCCATATAGCCGACCCCACTATAATGGGATAATGGCTTGAGTGTTGTTGTTGTTTAATTAATATTATCCAATCAAATTCATTCTAATTAATAACAAATTATTTTATTACACCAAATTTATCCTGGAGGCTTGCATACGCGAGCTCTGGTGGTTCCGACGAGGAGTGGCTCCTCCGGCAAATGCGTGAGGGTAACACAAAATGGATGACTTATAAGTAAGATAACAAAAAATGGATTCTTGATCTAATAGCAGGCACATAAGTTTTGATGAGGAAGACAATGAAAGAGTACATGTTTGCATTGGAGAACAACCAGACTTGAGAACTATCTCATCTCCCGGTTGGAAAAAACCTGTTTACTCCAAATGGGTGTTCTCTGTCAAACAAAATCAAGAAGGGGTCATAGAGAGATACAAAACACGGCTAGTCACTCAGGGATATACTCAAACCCTTGCGTGGACTATTGTGAAGCTCTTGTGCTAGTTGCCAAGATGGACTCCACCCGCATTAATTTATCACGCGCTGCATGTCTGGAATAGGACCTGTAGTACCTGAATGTAACAGTATTTTTTTACATGACGATCTTGAAGGGTAAGTATACATGATGTTTCCACTGGGTTTCTTAAAGATAAGATCAGAAAGGAAAGTCTGTCAACTTAAAAAAGCTCTCTATGGTCTGAAGCAATCTCCCAGAGTTTGTTTTGGAAAGCTTCAAAAAGCCACGTCTCTATTGGAATACAAACATGATCACTCTGATCATTATCTCTTTGTTAAAAGAAAAACAGAGAAGGTCGTTGTTCTCATTGTCTATATTGACGATATCATTATCATAGAAAATGATTTGGAAGAAATCATGTGGCTTAAAACACACCTGTGTAAAGAGTTCGAAGTTAACTATCTTGGAAAGCTGAAATATTTCTTGGGAATTGATGAATCTTCATTTTTTAGAGGAAATATGTCTTGGACTTGCTAGAAGAAACAAAGATGCTTGTTTGTGCACCAATAAATACCCTCATATAAGTAAATTGTAAAATCGATGAAGACAAAGATTGTGAGAAAGTGAACACCTTTAGCTACCAAAGATTGGTGGGAATGCTAATCTATCTCACACACACTAGTCCTGATATTAGATTTGCAGTTGCGATCTTGAGCAAAGACTTGCCAAACAAAACACAGATCTCCCAGAACAAGTATTTGAATATTGAAAATACACAGATGTTGATTGTGCTGGATGCCAAGATGACTGAAAAGTCACCACCGTATATTGCTTCTTTGTTGGAGGAAAGTAAAAAATAAAATAGGGTAGCAATGTCCAGTGCAAAAGTTAGAATACAAAGTAATGTCACAGGGATATACAAGGGACTATGACTTCAATCTATAATCCAGGATTTGGGGCTACAAGATGGAAATCCTATACAAGCGACTATAAAATGACTATCAACATTCCTCTTAATCCCGTTCAACATGACCGAACAAAACATGTTTAAATTGACAGACATTTCATGAAGGACCACCTGGAGAAAGGCAACATTTGCATTCCGTTTGTTCAATCTCAAGATCAGCTGACAACTATCTTTACTAAGAGCTCGAGCTGTGACACTTTCACTGATAATATCTTCAAACTGAGAATGATCCACTTATATTGTCATCTTGAGAGGGAGTGTTGAATTAGGTGAATTAAAACTTTTTGTAAAAGCCCATTATGAAGGCCCACTCTTTATTGATTTTTAGTCCCACACATCTAATATCGGTTTGGGTTCTCCTTCTTTATGTATATACCAATGTTGTAGATTTCGGCCGACATGTCCGCCGACATAAAAGTTTGGGTCCTAAAACGCCACGTTTTGAAAAAAACGGGCCAATATATCACCCGTTACCGATATATCGCCCAAAAAACCAGGCGATATATCGACTCTTTTTAAAAATAATAATTAATTTTTTTATTACTTATTAGATTTGCGCCTTTACGACTCTCCCTCGACTCATTCTTTTACGAGCTCTCCCTCGACTCTCATTCTCCTGCCCTATATCTCCATCGCGCTCTCTGCTGGTGTTCTCCCTCGACTCTCTCGTGCTCGCTGGTGCTACCACTCTATCAGCTTGCTCTTCTCTCTGGTAGTTTCGTCCTCGTTGGTTGTTCTCTCTGGTGCTCTCGAATCTCTTGCTGGTGCTCTCACTCTCTCGTCTGTCTCTTTTCTCTGGTATTTGCGTCCTCGTTGGTTCTTCTCTCTTGGGCTCTCGACTCTCTCGCTGGTGCTCTCACTCTCTCGGCTAGTGCATTCTTCTCCATGCCTCTCCCTCTCAATCTTCCGCTCTGCATTCTTCTCCCTGCCTCTCCCTCTCGTTCTCTCGCTCTACATTCTTCTATTTGTCGTGGTTTGCTGGTTACCTTGCTGGTGGCTGTAGCATGGTGGCCGTGGTTTGCTGGTTGCCTTGCTGGTTGCCTTGCTGGTGCCTGTAGCATGGTGGTCGTGGTTTGCTGGTTGCCTTGCTGCCTTACTGCCCTGCTGCCTTGATGCCATACTGGTGGCTGTAGCTTGGTAGCCATGGATTGCTAGTTGCCTTGCTCCTTACTTGGTGGCTGTGTGTGTTCGCTATTTCTATGGTTGCCTTGCTTCTTTTGACCTGTTGCTGCGATATATCTGCCTGTTTTGATGCCTTGTTTAGCAATTAGCAATACATTATTTTATCTGTTTTGTTGGACAACAAATGATTTGAAATACCCCAATTATTAGTTATGTATCTAACTTCATTTTGCAATCGATGTTGTGTATCCATATCGAATGATGAATGCATGTATATCCAACTTCATTTTTCTTGTTGCGTTGCTACTTTGTGCCTTTTAATAAATAAAATGTTGGAATTTGGATACTTGGATGCCTTGTTCCTTTTGAGAAAATAATTGATAAGTAGCATGTTGGATACTTGGATGCCTTGAGTTCTCTACTCTGAATGATAATGAAAACTTTGTATACTACTGATGATGTAAAATGTCGTTGGATAAATAAAATGTTGCATGAAAAATTTGAAAGGTGATTGAAGATCTAACGATCTAATGAAGTTAAGGGGGGCCTATTGATGTTGATTTTTTTTTCAATTAATCAAGTAATTTTGGGTATTTCTTCTCATGATGCAATTATGTAAAATATTTATTTCATTTCATTTAATTAATATTTATTTCATTTCATATTCCGATCATTAAAATGTTGTATATTAAATATTTCATATAACTTTTAATATTTAAAAGTTCAATAAGTTGTAAAATAGTTAGTATTGTGACATGTAAAAAAATATATAATTATATATATATATATTTAATTAAATATTAAAACTGATATATGAAATATCCTCAATATATAAAAAACTGACATGAAAATTCAAACCGACATGTCCCGACATCTGCCATCTGCAATCTTGGTATATATAGAGGTGTCATGTAATGCTGCATTTTGGATTGAAAATAATATTTTATTCTTTTTCTCAACTAGCGAAACTCCCTCTTTGGTGTAACATTAACACATTCTTTTACGTCTTATTTGTTATTATTTTTACATACTTTAGTTTACATTTTTTTAAATAGAATAGAATACAATATAGTAAAATAAGGTAAAACAACATAAACAAAATAAACTAAAATAAATTATTCTAAATTAAATAAATGAAATAAAGTAAAATAACACAATAAAATTTAAAATGTAAATTTAGGAGAGAAAAATAAAGTCCTAAATAAAATAGATATAACACTTTGAGAGAAAAGTGCATTAAAATTATATATCAAATATTAAATAAATTTAGCACATGAGAAAACTGTGTAACGGTAGTAGGTGCAGCTATCTGATAGTAAACATGCTGAACACCTGTGACCATTGAAGTAAGTAGATATTAAAAGCTTGAATGATCTACTAATGAGAGATGACTAAGTGATGCAATTAAATAGATAAGCAATTGTAATGTTAATGCTTTTACTAAGGATGATTGAACTAGCAAGGATACTTAATATACAAGTAAGCTTTTTAAGAATCAATGTTAAGAATCAATGTAACGTACATACTTGCCTTTGAAGATATAAATAAGTTTGGAGGCTATGGTATGATTAATGATCAAAATATTAAATAATCAAGTGTATTCTAGCTGATTTTTCACAAGATGACTGTATCAGTAAAGATTAAGAGCGTAAGAAACAAAGCTAGTTAAAACCAGTTAGATAAACATATACAAATTTGAAAACCATGGAGAAATAATGAGGCTTAATTTAAGTGCATCTAAGGTAGCGTTTGGGGCAGCTTATCTGCTCCGGTGCGGCAACTTAAAAACGGAGTTTTCATGAAAGTTTTTATTCAGAAACAGTTCTTGAATGTGTGTCAGTTTGAAGTACCATATATTAGAAGTGCTTAAAGCTCCGTTTGGCGCTGCTTTTTTGCTCCAGTGAGTGTGGACAAAAATTTCACCATCATAAAATGTATGTTTGGCATGATAATGCTTATGACCACAACCAAGAAAATAAATTAGTTTTGAACATTAATGTGGATGATAATGCTTATGACCCTTTAGTCTCATCTAATACTTATTTTAGTTATTTATTTAAAGGCAAATATATGATTTCAGTCCCTAAGGTTTGAGACTTTTAAGAAATCGGTCCCAAAACTTTAAACTTTATGATTTTGGTCCCAAAACTTTAATACCTTTAAGATTTTAGTCCCTAACTCTATTAAACTATTATCTCTAATGGAAATAAATGCTTAAGTGGTAATTAAATGTTGATTAGGTGAGATTCCTCCGAAAAAAGTTCACATGCAATTAAGCTCCATACCCAACAAATCATTTCATGGTTTCACTCCTAAATTGCAGTTGAGGATTATCTGAAAACACCGAAAAACCAGCGGAGATACCCATTGGTCTTCTTCTGGGACGGATGGTATGTGCAGGCCGGCCGGGAAGTGACTTCCGGTAAGGGAGGAATAGGCAAAAGTGGAGAAGCAGAGCAAGTAATTCGTCTTGATGCTGCTGTAGCTGATCCCTCTCACACGTGGGGCTGCCGATGGTTACGTTGGAGAAGGATGGGTCTCCGGCGGTGCGAGCTTTCTTCGGTCTGGATGTTTTATGAAAGATGAAGTTTTTGAACTTGAGAGCTCCCATGGCTTTCGCTACTCATAGTTTAGAAGATATCCAGAAGATTACAGATATCAAAATAAAAATGGAAACACCAGAAAAAACTAGGTAGAAACAGAATGGGAGGAAGCGAGGAAGCAGAAACTGAGAAATGGAAGGGCTACTTTTGACTGAAAAACTAACTTTTATTTTTCGGAGTAATCTCTCCTAATCAACATTTAATTACCACTTAAACATGTATTTTCTTTAGAGAAAACGGTTTAATAGAGCTAGGGACTAAAATCTTAAAGATATTAAATCTTTGGGACCAAAATCCTAAAGTTTAAAGCTTTGGGATTGATTTCTTAAAGGTCTCAAACCTTAGGGACTGAAATCATATTTTTGCCTTATTTATAATTTGATATAATTTCTAGTTCTATAATAGTCTATTTCATCGTATTTTAATATTCCTAATCCTATTGTTACAACAGGACTTATGCAAGCAAGTACATACCCATCATAGCTAGTGTCAGTGAACATCAACCGCCTACTTGGCCATCATATTTCATGGATATTAATGTTTTGGCATTTTTAGTTCCAGCTGGCATCATCGTAAGTTTTATGGATGGCTTCTAAATTATGTGCCGGATATTCTTAATTCTCCTCTTTTAGTATTATCAGAATGTTGTCTGCATGATTCATGGTACTCCATTCTACAGAACTAGCTTGACAGAATTGATGTTCATAATTAAAATTCAAACTATATGCAAGGCTGAAAAGCATGAAATTTTGATAAATTTAATTCCCAACATTTGAAAGGAAAGGGTAAAAGAAAAAAAGAAAGTAACAACTTGAAATTAATCAAATAACAAGAGCTGTATAAAGCTAGAAAATATAGAGAGTAGCTTGGCAATATAATGCAATAAATGGCATACTTAAAATGTAAATCATAAATAAAGTGAACTGGAGATGTATAAAAATTGTGAATGGTATTTAGTATGTTTCCAATTTTTTCCTGCATACTAGAAGAATCTTTGTATGATGTTTAATTTTTTATTTTCTAAGAATAGGATATAATGTGGAGAGGCGCGCCTGGGATCTTATGTGTTCTTACAGTACCATTAAAACTTAAAGGCAAGTTTTACCGTACTGCAATTAGGCCAACAATGCTTTACGGTTCTGCGTGTTGGACAGTGAATAGTGTACATGAGCAAAAAAATGGGAGTTGCGGAGATGAGAATGCTTAGGTGGATGTGTGGTCACATGAGACTGTATAAAATTAGGAATGAATGTATCAGGGATAAGACGGGAGTCGCGCCAATTGTAGAGAAGATGCGAGAAGCTCGTTTAAGATGGTTCGGACATGTACATAGGAGACTATTAGAGGCACCTGTTAGGCGTTGTGAAAGTTTAGTCACTAGACATGTTAAACGGGGGAGGGGTAGACCAAAAAAGACTTGGAATGAAACTATATGGAAAGATATGATGTATTTAGGTATTAATGATGCTATGATTAAAGATAGGGCGCAATGGCTACAAAGGATCCATATAGCCGACCCCACTATGGTGGGATAAAGGCTTGAGTGTTGTTGTTGTAAGAATAGGATATAACCATTGGCCTTTAAGAATACTTCCATAAATGAATATTAACAACACTTAGTTTAAGAGTCATTAATAGATGAATAATTCCACAAAGGATGTTAGTGAAATATAAGATGGGTATTAAGCTGATTTTGATTCATTTCATACATGTATGACACCGATCGGAGTTCAGTATAAAAATAAAATGCCATATTATACATAAATGTGTACTATATTTGTAAATTGAAATAGTTCTATTTTTTGTACTTCCTAAATGAGTAGGGGATTTTGCACCTTCCCTAGATAAGGTCTGAAGATAGTAAAAATACTGTTTCAGTTACTTACTCGAGCAGTGCACTTATAACTTGTCTGAATACATAATTAATGTTCAGACAATTTAATTCATGTATTTAAAAAGTATAATGCATGTGTAGCAACTTCCCATTTTATGAATAATTTTTAGGAACTGAGAAAATATGTAAAGCCATAATGTTATAACCAAATCATTTGAATAATTAATTTTGACCACTGTAATTGTAATAAATAGAAAAATAAGGAATGATAAAGTCTTTTCCTGCGATCATGCATTAAATTCAAATGTTTAAATCAAAAACTAAATTTTTATTTTTATATCTGCTAGGATAAAGATATATTGATGCCTAAATTGTTTTGTTTGAACAAGTAATTAAGACCAACCTATTTTCTATAGAAATAGTCTATGTAGCACGGTGACGGAAACGGGATACGATACAAAACGAATATGGGAAACGTGTTTTAAAAAAAAGTAAGGATACGAGAAACGTTTTTTTATTTAAATTATTTTAATATAAGTATTAATTAATATAAACATCGTTGACACATTCTCGATAGATTGTTGACCATTAATCAATATACCATGCTAATAGGGGAATAACAATAGTGAAGTGTCTGTTATTAAAGATACGTATCCAACACAATATTGACATCTTAGGGGGTGCATCATGTCTCCAATCACAAGCATAATGGCTTATAGTTATAACAATTGTTTGGACATTGAAACATATATTAGGAAAAAATGATTACATTTGCAACATGATCACAGATTGCTCTCAATCAGACAATCACTACCATTCTTGTGAGATTGCTCTCTATTAATAACCATAAACCTGACATAAATATTACTATTTTCTTCAATCACTACCATTCTTGTGAGATTGCTCTCTATTAATTACCATAAACCTGACATAAATATTACTATTTTCTTCAGTTTGTACCTAATGTAACCAATTTCTATAGATTACGAAGATAAATACGTCACATGAGCATGTCCAATGAGCATCGGCATAATAAGAACCCTCTCAAATATTGTCTAGAAAACTTATATTTGTTTATAACTGCTAAGAGAGTTTAACATATTATAAGTGTTTAACATATTATAAGTGTTTAACATATTATAATATCCATAAACCTAACATAAATATTACTATTTTTTTCAGTTTGTACCTAATGCAACCAATTTCTATAGATCACAAAGATAAATACGTCCCATGAGCATGTCCAATGAGCATCAGCATAGATAAGAACCCTCTCAAATATTGTCTAGAAAACTTATATTTGTTTATAACTGCTAAAAGAGTAACATATTACAAAAGCCATTTTGAGTATAATAATGTTAATGACTAAATTCTTTGCAAAATTGAAAGTAGCATAATGGCTTATAGTTATAACTGAAATGAAAATCCAGAAATTATCAGTAAGAAGACGAACATCAAGCATTCACACAGATACAACCCTAGAAAAACCACTCTACAAAATGTGAAACTAAAAAACTGAAATGAAAAACCAGAAGGGGAGGAAGAAGAAAGAAGTGCAAAAGGAAAAGAAGAGTTTCAGCGGAGTACTCACCAAAGAGGATGGTTTCAGTGGAGGAGAACTCTTCGATGGGCGCATGAAGAGCAGCATGAGAAGAGAGGTTCGACGAGCTTTCGACGCAGAGAGGGGAGAGCTTCGACAGGCTTTTGACGCAGAGAAGGGAGCTTTCAGCTTCGGGGGAGAACTCTATCGACTGCATGAAAGACTGATGCGGGAGAGGAGAGGGCTTCAGGCGCATGAAAAGAAAAAAGAAGGGTTCCGTAACCTAAATTACTATCCCGCGTGACCGTGAAATAACTATGCCGCACACCGTGAAATGCGGGAATCGTGTAACCCGCAAGCAGGATACGCGATTCCTAATTAAATTTTGTTATTTAAATAGTGCGTTTCCGGCGTTTCGAAAACACGTTTCAGGGCGTTTCCCGTATCCGATATGCGTTCGAGCCGATGCACGAATCATTTTTAAGTATCCATGCTTCGTTGGAAATAGTTCAGCTTAAATGACTAATGAAAGCTATTTATATCTATTAAGTAGAACACGTTTGAGTACTTATTGGGAATTGTTAACCGCAAACCCGAATTGGCTATTCACACAAATAAATCCCAATTGGTTATTCACACATCAAAAATACCTTAGGACACACTTGTTTGGACGGAGTTGTAATTGATTTAGAGAATTCTGATAAATTCTAAATACTATAAGAATTGAAATTGGTTCGAATTTCAATTCTATTGTTTGACTAAACCATTGTTTTAAATGTCCTCCGACATGTCTCCCGACATGTCATTTTTTAGGGCAAAACGATATGTTTTTCTAAAAAAAATAGATTATGTCCTTTTGTAAAGTATAGGCCGACATGTCCGATTTTTTCCGATATATCGGCTGACACGACTTTTAAATATATCGCTCGCTATTTTATTTTATGTTATATTAGTAGACTAGCAACATCTGTTTAAATCGCATATGAATATTAGATTATGTATGTTTAAATCGATTAGACTTATTATTTCGATTTTTTTAACGTTTTATTCTTACAACCAATTTTGTATAATTGTTTCACAATTTTTTAATTTCATATTACAAAAACTATGAACATATTTAATACATTTATTACAAAAAATATGAAAATATTTAAATCTTCTTTATTTTCAATAAACTTATTGTTATCAAAATAAAATTATTATATACTATTAAATATATTTTATAATGCATCTTTTTGTATTTGTTAATAATATTTTATCTTAGATACTATTCGATTTTATTTCATAATATAAATGACTCAATTTTTATCTATTTGTTATATTATTTTTCTATTTTTATAACATATAATTATAGTTAACATACATAAAAATAAATTTTTTATTTATAAGACATGGAAATCCGATATTTTAAAATATCCCCGACATGTTTCCGACTTCCGACATCCGGCATTTAAAAACTCAATCCGATATGTCGCCGACATCTGATATTTAAAACATTGGACTAAACAATGAAATTGAGCTTGCAAAATAGAATCGGTTGATTCTGCTATTTCAAGTTTCAACGATAATTACTGGAGATTCAGTAATTGGATCACCCAACCATCAAATATGAGCAGTCTTAGAATGATGAGTGTAGGCTTTACAGAAAATTTGAGGAAAATTCGACGAATTTCAGTTTGCCGACGACATTATTCCAATGGAGATTGCATGAGATCCGACGATCAGATTGATGAACCGTTACTGCCAACGGTCTCAGTATGATGAAAAGAAGCTTCCCTAAAAGTTCTGTGACATTCTAACAACTTTCATTTTTTGACTATAATGGTCCAACGGAGATTGACAGAGACCATCGGATCGACAGATCATCATAACCAACGGTCTTGGAATGACGAGAACAAACTTCCTTAAAAAATTTCGGATGATCAGAAAATTTTCATGTCTTTTTGGCGATGACGATTCCACAACGATTCATCAGATTGACGAACCATCACTGCCAACAATCTTTGAGAAGAAGATTCATTGGAATTTGTAGGAAGATCTGGAGACTTCCATTTTTTCGGCAAGGCCGTCGTCATCACAGGTTGCCTCGTCAACATTTTTAGCGGGCTGAATTGAACTCAACAAATCGTTAAAATATTAACCAGTATATATATAATTTAAACTGAGAAAATATCACAATGCAAAGAACGTTTTACATATATTCCCTCATGCGACCATGTCCGTAATTATCCAATTCTTATATAAATTGGAAAGAATTGTCGTTAGTACAAAATGAATTCCGATTCCGTCCTTGCAGTGCACAAGCGAATGAAGAAATTGAATTGGACCTTTAATTCCAATTCCAGGGTCCCAATTCCATCCAAACGAATGAACCCTAAAGATTATCCTAAAAACATATCTTGTCTACGCTAGCTGGAGAAGATTGAGAGGCGGATCCGCGATCGGGAAGAAGGCCATAAGCACGATCGGGCGAAGAAGGTGTGTTGCGGCAAAACCTAACTCCAGACACAAGAATTGGGAACAGGTTTAACGCAAAACCATGGGTTTTGAGGAAATCCAATTCCCACGTGAATTCCGCCCATCCGAACAGCCGCAAAAGAATTATTTAAGCCCAAAACCAATTCCACACGGCCAATTCCTTCTAACCGAACGGACTGTTGTTGACCAACGAGCATATTCTATTTGTACTTGCTATGCTATTATTACATGCTTTATTATACTCGACAATCATTACCATTTTAGTCCGTTTTACTGCTTACCATAATAATCAAGACATGCTATTTTTACCATTCATGTTTTCTCATTTATCTTTTGCAGGCATGCTTCTTGCCACTATCTGATGCCAGCTCTTTTGTAGTGTTGTATCTTGTTACTTCTGTGTATTTTTCGGGAGTTATGGTGAGGGAATTATAAACAATGACAAATTGGGCAGTCAGTTATGCTTGCTTCAGTTTTCTCTTCTTTCCATGAATTCTTAAAATCATATAACAGGTTCGGCTTATGCTAGTGTTAGCTCCAGCTGCATGCATCATGTCTGGGATTGCTCTTTCTGAAGCTTTTAATGTTCTTACCCAATCGGTTAAACTCCAGCTAGCTAAATTGTTGGAGACCCCTGCAAATGTAAGTAATCACCTACCTTTTTTCACATTTGATTGAAAATAGAATATATTAATTCAATTTGTTCGTACTTGTATTAAATCTTATCTGTAATTTGATTTTCTAGGCAGGGGATACTAAGGATGGCAGCTCTACAGTTCAGTCTGATGTAGTAGAGGAAGATAATCAGATGCTTGCCAACAAAACAGAGTTTGTTAAAGAACGTCCATCAAAAAAGAGTCGGAAGAAGGACAGGGAAGCTGTGGAGAAGACTCGATCTAAGTCTCAAAATCAAAAGAGGCTTATGATTTTACCGCTGGAAGCGTCTTCTGTTGCTATTCTTTTGATAGTCGTGCTTATTAGTCTTTACGTGGTACGTATGAAAATCTTAATTCAACATTTACAGCTGAATATTTGTATATTTATGCGTACAAGGGTAAATAAGTCACCTAGAAAAATCTTAATGCCCGTTCATTTCGACGGAATTGAAACTCTAAAATTGGAATTGAAGGTTCACTTCCAATTCCACATAATTCTTTTTGAACTGAAGTAAATACTTTCTTGTATATAAGAATTGAATAATTTCGGCTACGGTTTGCATCTGTGAATATATGGAAGACTTTATCACATTAAGAAATGATGTTTTTTCAGTTTAAATCTTAAATATATTTCTTGTGGCTTGGTTAATATTCTTACGATATGTTGAGTTCGATTTAGTTCGCCAAAAATGTTGACCAGCGGCATCCGGTGGCGGCACATGCCTCGCCAAAAAATGAACGTCGTCAGATTCTCCTAAATTTTTTTGGAAAGTTTCTTTTCGTCGTTCAAAAATTGCTAGTGATGATAGTTTACCGGTGAAATCTTCTCATCGTCAGATTGTTGGAACATGGTTCGACACTTTTTTGATTTGAGAATAACAAATTCTGATAAGTATCTAATCTACATTTGCAAGTGTTTCATACCGTGCAAGTTCAAGAATTATAGCTGATACAAAGAATGAATGATAATGAACGAGACGAGCTGAAAGGAAACAACACGTCTAGAAATATGCACCTACAACCCGTTTAGAGCAGCTTAGTTGGTGATGAGGACCAATTTAGAGCTCCTTTATCCAGGAGGTCTGAGGTTCAAGCCCCAGCCTCAACAATCCGCCACTGGAATTAGCGGCTGCGGCCAATCAGATCCGTGGAGAGGGGTTGGGGTCATTGGTCTGCAGACCTGTAGCGCACTCATAGTAGACCGGGGCGTTACATAAAAAGTCGCTCAGTTGGTGATGAGGACCAATTTAAAGCTCCCTTATGTTTGGGGTTCAAGCCCCAGCCTCAACAACCCACCACTGGAATTAGCGGCTGCGGCCAATCAGATACGTGGAGAGGGGTTGGGGTCACTGTTCTGCAAACCTGTAGTGCACCCACAGTAGATCAAGGCGTTACGTAAAAAGCTCAATTGGTGATGAGGAGTGGAGAAACTCTATAGTTAAGCGTGCTTGGGCCAGAGTAGTAGCGGGATGGGTGACCTCCTGGGAAATCTCCGCGCTGCCCACTTAACATGAGTTTCCCTCATGAAAGGCAGGTCTGCGGTTTGATACCTAGTCTCAACTACTCGCCATGTGACATACCTCCTATGGGGCATGTCTTGTCAATGGAGAGGGGTTGGCGTGTATGGGCTGCTTCCCTCTAGTAACGTGCCCCTGGGTGCCCCTGGGTGGCCTGGCCAGGACGTTACAGTTATGGCCTTTCATACATGTGCCATTTTTACTATCGTATCTCCATAGCCTTTTCCTTGACTTAACAGTACATGTTCCTGCGCTCATTAAATTCATCAAAACAATATTGAAAATAAAAATACCTCAAGTGCAGTAAAGTATCTGTGTGGGGGGAGTAGTATTCGGACTCCCCTTTGGGTTGAGGCAGTTTTACCTCAACCATCGCCTACGTACTCCGTATCCCAACTATACGGATTCGAACCCACGTAGTTCTAATATATCGTATGTGTTATCTTTTCAGACCGTCCATCATGCATATATTTCCTTCAAGACACGATATATCATTCAAACACATTCTTTCGGTTCGGATTACTTGGAGAATACCACGAGGCCATCCACAAACTTTTATTCGCTTACACAAGCATCAAGAATAACACACCATACAATGTAATTGTAACATATGGAATACTCACTGCTATTATAAATCGAGATGGTGCAGAGTTTTCTAGCCAAATTCAGTAGCAGTTTAATCCCCTAAAGGCAGATAAATTATAGTTAAAATCAATTACCTGAAATTCTGAAATCAACCAAAGTATAAAGATAAATGGTAACTACTAATGAGTGATTCTCATCAGGCTATAACCAATTACTCTATCTGGAGCTATGCACTATGAAATAAACCAATCATCTATCAACTAATAGAAATCACCCGATCATGAAGTTCCCCCAGTATCCTTGATGCAAAAATAAGTTACCGCACGGGTTACTCGGAGATTTTATCTCTATGCCATCATTCCATAACAGAAAAAGAGAGAAATTAGTTTACTGAATACAGTGGGGAAGAAGAAGGCCCACAATCCAGATCTCATAATATATAATAGGCATGAGTCAAGGAGTATAATCTTTAAATTAGTTAATTGTTTTTGTACTGAATGATCAAAGAGAGAGAAAGAGTTCACTAAAATAAGATTTTATAAGTCAACCTACCCAAATGTAAGTGACCCAAAAATCCAAGTGAATTCTGGCACCAACTCTGGAACCAATATATCATAGGAATTTTATAACATAAATAACATGTACAACTTGGTTGAACAATCAATAGTTTCAGGATATTATCAAAAGCATAACATGAACTGAGTTACCGAAATTGCTTAAACCTGGAACTCCCAGTCCACATCTAGGTAATAAAATAAGCATAAGTTAAATAATTAAAACTAGAAATCTGTAAAACATCGGCTCAGAATTTACTAAGATCAATGGCTTAAACTTCTAGAACCCACCAGGAAACTCTCTATTAGACCTCAATTTTCTGAAAAAGATACCGAAAATGATGAATCAAATGGTCAATCTAGAGAAAGCCTACTCTGTAGTTCCTCTCCATGTTTCCAAAACCAAAACCCCGACTTGATATCCATCTCAGAACTCGAAAAATGAGGTGAAGAAAAAGAGTGCAGTGTTCAATCCTGATTTCTTAAGCCTAAGCAAGATTGCAATTCCATTTGGGCAAGCTTACCCATAACAACAAACCAAAGAAGTGAAGCATTACATGGGTTGCCTGAGCCCGGGCCATCCACGATGAGTCGATATGCCGCCCAACTTGATTCACCATCAAATTGAAGGAGGAGAGGTAGTGGAGGAATCAAGCTCTTGCCATGAGTCGTGAGTGGAGAGGAGATGAAGGTGAGAGGAGCTCAAATCATGGTATGGAGGAGCAGAAATCCCCGTTCATGAATGAAGAGGAAGCCCCTTGTCGTATCTCCCCTAGAGAGGTATTCAGTCGAGTATAAGGAGGAGGGGAACATTGCAAACTCTGCCCAGCCTCACCATTTTCGTCCACGTCGTGCTCTCCTCCTAGACTCGCCCTCTCTCCGCCCCTTTCTCTCCCGAAAAGAAAATCTTCCAACCAGACCCCCCCTGGCACACACACACACACACACAGAGAAAGATCCAGAGTCATCCCTTTTAATTTTCTTTTTATTATTCTTTAATTCATTACCTATATATATTTATATACATTAGTACATAATGTTAACTAATGTTCATAAAAGCGTTTATCAACAATAATCTAAACCCTCGTTATAAATTAAATATTCCTTTTTCTCATATATTTAATCCCGAACCATAAAGTTATAAATTTCATTCACGAAATAATCGAATATATATATATTGCCGTCAATTAAACTTACACATTCATGATTTATTGATGAAGTTAATGCAGATTATTACAGCCTCTCCGTAGCAATCCCTTGAGAGAGCTCGTCAATCTCAAGCAATCTGGATTCGTGGATGGTGACTTGGAGATCTTTTAGATGTTACTGGTCCGTGTTCCTTCTATCTTGCCAGAGCACCAAGTGCCTATCTTCACTGCCAGTATGCACGACCGACCGCGCCTTTATGTGGAGTTCCAGGCCCCGCAGGACCTTAGCACGGCCATGAGCTTCACCCACATTTGTGAGAAGCGTCTCCTCGTGGACACCCCAGCTGGCGACCACTACGACGGGTAATGGGACAGTCGGCGTGAGTTCACGCACACTCCTCGTTCTAGCAGTCTGTCCGCCCCACTTAGGGGTAAGGAATACAACGCTACCCCTGCCATCAAGCGACTATCACGGGCAGAGATAGCAGAACGTCGTGCACAAGGGCTTTGTTTCAACTGTGATGAAACTTATTTGGTCAGACACAAGTGCAAGCGTCTTTATTGGCTTGAAGTGGATGAGCCCCCGAATGACGAGAATGAGGATGATGGCTCGGCGGGACCACCGTAATTCAAGCTTGAGGACAAGCTTGATTCGAGGTGGGGAGATGTTATGGTCCCACGACGCTTCTGACGACGCGTGTACGGGAGGATGTGTATCTTCTAGTACCTTGTATCTTTATTTGTCGCGCACTATTATTCTCTTTTTATTTCCACACATTTTTATTTCTCACGCTTTATGTAGCCCGGTGAGGGGCATATTTGATACTTTTTGTTACACTCCTTCCTCTCACTATATATAGGTTAGGAGAGTGGGCTTGATGGTATGAGAAATTAACCCTAATCCTCTCTCTTGAATCTCCTTCCCACATCCTCTTAGCTAGGGCTAGGGTTGTGCAAAACTCCCCTCTTCCATCCCCTCTCTCGGTTGAGCCCGTCTCCCGTTGTATCTCCCGCCATTGGGAAGGTTGGTCGAGGAAGGGTCGCGACGACTCGTAACAGTCCGTCAATCATGGGGTAAAACACCTCCCGTGCTCCCTCTGACGTGGGAACTCCTAGTGGTATGCGTGCTCTACTAACAATGACACCCGCATAAATTCACTAGTCCATAAAAAAATTATTACATTAATTTGCATCCTATGTCTATATTGGTGCTTGCATGGATAAGCTATACTACTTTTCATGTCTCCTATTGCACCCATCTAAAGGAGATTTTTATAAAGATGTTCACTTAAAATTGATATGAGATTCATCGACATGTATTAAATTACAAAACGATACACTATTCAATCGAAACTATGCTATAATTTTCATGATATGTCTAGCTAAGAGGAAAATTAATTCTTACTTCGGTGCTACGACGTTCGTAAACGCGTCGTGGCGGCTTGACTTCTCTAGGTTGAATTGGAATCAATTAATGGTTTCTTTGATCTACACACTAAAAGCTCATCTTTTCCACTTGATGCTATTCTCAAACCTAAAATTAGTTCCTTAGGAGAAACCGAGGTCATCCCTTTAAATAAACTGAGAAGAAGCAAGGAAGTAAATCTTAGAAGGAAGAACTCCGAAAAGGTTTGGGGGCTGTCGACCTAGTTGACCGTAAAAGGAGAAAAGAAATCGATGAG
The DNA here is from genome assembly GCA_033032865.1 of Dactylorhiza incarnata. Lineage (NCBI taxonomy): Eukaryota > Viridiplantae > Streptophyta > Magnoliopsida > Asparagales > Orchidaceae > Dactylorhiza > Dactylorhiza incarnata. The sequence continues at coordinate 736,232 of JAWHQI010000517.1, forward strand.
TAATAGGCTCAATCCACTTATTACATTTGACCAGTGATTCAACGAGGCAGAAGGAATAAAAGGAAATACTAAAGCTACCACGAAATTCACCGGAAGAGTCGTGTGGCTCTAGGAACCTGACAATCGCGGCGTGTGTGGTAGGGGAACCGATCAGTGAAGAGGAAGAATCGGCAATGAGCGGAGATTGCACATGAGGTACTGATTGGAGGCTCCGATCGTAGAGTCGTCGACTAGGCTGTCAAGTGGAATGTGTGGCTCTTCCGACTCTTTAGTCGATGGAAATGAAAGCGCCAGAGTGGTTTCGAAGTAGTTATCCTTATATTAGAGACGTGAATGACCACACACTCTTGTTAGAGAGGAAAACTGTTTGTTTGGATCTCACTCGCAAATCCTACTTATTGGAGAGCCTAAAATGGAAATAGGTTTTACACTAAATTTCAACATTGTCATTGCTTACTAAAATCCACTATAACTTAAGTGTGAAATGCTCATGGGAACTCTTAAATCACATCAAACTAATATCGACAAACTCCCCGCTGATCGTTAAATTTTCATTAATAAACTGATGCAAAATTTGAAGAGCAGTGACTTAATTACCTCGATGGGACGACAACGTGACGAAGTTAATTACGATTGTACGATGAAATTAAAATGAGAAGATGAGTAAATTTCAAAAGTTATAGCCGAGAGCTCTATCAGATCTACAGAATCATCCAATATTCAACGGACTTTCCAACAAAGTTATCCGTAGGGCCTGGTCATAAGTACATCACAACCGAGAAGCTTAATGTAAAAAAGGACAAGAAGAACATCTAAAGATGACAATGGAAAGTGTTGCTCCCGTTTGTAGAGAAAAGTTGAACCTTATATTTGCTTCTTCAATAATCTAATGCAATGTATGAATACATATATATAGGAGAGAGAAAGAGAAGAGAATCCCTATACAAGGTGTGAGACTAATGTATAAAGATAAAAAAGAGACTAAATGGGCCAAACTCATGGGCCTTTACATGGTCTTTTCTAACACTCCCCCGCAAGCTGGAGCGTACATGTCGTAGGCACCCAGCTTGGATAAGAACTGATAAAATAAGGTACTCGGTAGGGCTTTAGTGAGAAGATCAGCAACTTGGTCAGTGCCCGGAACATGCTTCAACTCTAGCTTCTTCATTTGAACTTTCTCCCTAATGAAGTGGCAGTCCACTTCAATGTGTTTCGTTCTTTCGTGGAAGACTGGATTCTTAGCTGTGTATAACAGCTTGACTGTCACATAGTAAGGTAGTTGGTGAGGGAAGTTTTACTCCTAGATCAGCAAGGAGACTTTCAAGCCATGTAAGCTCAGAGACAACTGACGCCATCAACCGATATTCAACTTCAGCTGATTATCGAGCAACCACAGCTTGTTTCTTACTGCGCCAGGTCACAAGGTGACCTCCAAAGTAGGTAAGAAAACCACTGGTAGACCACCGATCGTCCAGGGAACCAGCATAATCTGCATCTGAATACGCAACTAATGTTGGAGTAGAAGAAGAGGTTTTGTATACCAACCCTTGACCAGGGGCTATTTTTAGATATCTCAGGATGCGCTCGACAGCCTGTAGATGAGATATCCGAGGAGAATGCATAAACCGGCTGACCACCCCAACTGCAAAGGATATGTCTGGTCTCGTGACCGTTAGGTAAATAAGTTTTCCAACGAGTCGTCGATAGTATTCTGGATTTGGAAGAGGAAGATCTGCATCAGAAGCATGTGCACACAACTTGTGATTGACATCCATCGGGGTGTTAATTGGCTTGCATCCAGAATAGCCAGCATCTTGAAGAAGGTCGAGACAGTATTTTCGTTAAGAGAGGACAAGTCCATCAGGACGTCTTGCGATCTCCATACCAAGGAAGTATCGAAGGTTCCCCAGATCTTTTGTTTGAAAAATGGAACTAAGATGCTGTTTGACCGCTTGTATTCTCTTTGAATCATCTTCTGTGATTAGGATGTCATCTACATACACCAAAAGAAGAACCGTTCCTGTAGTTCGATGTCGAGTGCCCAGAGAGAAGTCTCCTGAGCTCAGAGTGAAGCCAACCTCCCGAACAGCCTTACTGAACTTATCAAGCCCTCCATGCCTGAGGGGATTGAGACCATAAATGGATTTTTTAAGGTGACAAATTTGGGACTCCCCCGTGGTCTCAAACCCGAGCGGTTGTTGCATGTAGACAGTTTCTTGTAGGTCACCATTTATAAACGCATTCTTGATGTCCAGCTGATGTAAGGGCCATTGGCGATGCACAACCACGGAGAAAAGGACACAAACTGTGTTGAACTTGGCCACTGGAGAGAACGTTTCCTCATAATCGAGACCTTGTTGTTGAGTAAAGCCACGAGACACCAGTCGGGCCTTAAGACGGTCAATTGTCCCATCAGGAGCATGCTTGATGACAAAGACCCATTTGCAACCAATAGTAGTCTGACCTGCAGGGAGAGGAACCAGATCCCATGTCTGGTTAGCCCAGAGGGCTGGCATTTCTTCGTCCATGGCTGCCCGCCAGCCCGGATGTTGGAGAGCCTCCTGCACAGAGTTAGGTATAGAAATAGAGGATAAAGAAGTAGCAAAGGTGTGAAGCGGCGAGGACAGGCGATGGAAAGATACATAGTTCGCCATAGGATGAGCGGTGGAGGCTGGTGCCGGGTCAGCAGGTCGCAGATTGTTAGAGGTCGAAGCCGACTGCATTGGGGCGACAGAGCGAGGAGGGCGACGACTGTAGACACTTAGAAGAGGAGGCTTGTTGGGAACGGAAGCTAGGTCAGGGGCGAGAGTTGGTGGAGAGGTGACAGGGATGACAGGTCTTGGTAAGGATTGTGGTGGAAGAGGGGGGTTTTGGGCGGAGAAGAACGGTTGATCTTCCCGGAAAGTAACATCAACAAAAACCGTAACCTTGCGAGTAGTAGGAGAGTAGCAGACATACCCTTTCTGAGTACGGGAGTAACCGACGAACATATGTTTGGCTGCCCGAGGTTCCAACTTGTCCGTGGACGGACCAAGTATGTGAACGTAGCAGGTACAACCAAATATGTGAGGGGTGAGAGAGAATGGTGGAGTAGAGGGGAAGAGGAGACTAAACGGAGTAAGCATTTTGAAGGACGGAGGAAGGGAGACAGTTAATGAGATAGCATGCCGTCGAAAGCGCAAAGTTCCAATAAGCCTTGGGTACCTGCCTTTGAATCATGAGAAAGCGAGCAACATAGAGAAGATGTCTATTTTTACGTTCATCAACACCGTTCTGTTGGGGGGATAGACACACGACGTCTGATGAATAATTCCAAATTCAGAGCAGAGGTTAGCAAATTCATGCTATTGTATTCACGAGCATTATCCGTCCGAAGAGTTTTAATTGGTTCGGAAAACTATGTGCGAGTCTCAATAACGAACGCCCGAAATACACGGGGAGCTCAGAGCGATCACGAAGTAAGTATAGCCATGTCGTTCGAGAATAATCATCAATAAAAGTGATAAAATAGCGATAACCAGACACTAGTAATTTTGTACGGGCCCCAAACATCAGAATGTACTAAAACAAAAGGAGCAGAACTCCGAGTACAATGAGGAGGAAAAGAAGAGCGGTGTTGTTTGCCCAAAATACATGAATCACAATTAAAAACAGGAAGAGAGATTTTTGGAAGAGCCTTCTGGAGGACTGGAAGAGGAGCATGTCCAAGACCCCGATGCCAATCAACAGAGGAGACTGAGGAGAGGATGGTAGGAGCAACATCAAGAAGGTAGATCCCATTTTGCAGTTGTCCTTTACCAATGATACTCTGCGTCCGTCGATCCTGCATCAGAAAAGAAGAAGTGAATGTGACTGAGCAATTCAAATCGGTAGTGAGATGACTGACAAAAAGTTAATTAAACGGGGAGCCCGGGAGATGAAGAGTCGAGCGGAGAGAGAGGAATTGAGAAGGATATCAATAGAGTCGGAGATAGGAACGGTGTCGCCATTGGTCACTGTGATACACTTAGGATGCGGAGAATCCAAGTATTGATGTGGCTTCAACGGGGTGATATGGTGAGTAGCACCTGAATCCACTATCCATCGTGGACTAGTGGAGAGACAAGCGATACCTTCATTGGAGATGGAGGCATCGGAGGCAACAGAGGCAGGCGGGCGGCTGAGCATGCCATAGAGTTGCTGGAGCTGGAAGTGGACTTCTTCAAGATCAGTACGTGTAGCAGAAGGACTGTCGACAACAACAGAAGCAACCAGACGAGGAGGAAGACCATGTTTGCGGTAGCAGGTTGCCTCAAGGTGTCCATCCCTACCGCAGAAGGAACACTTAGGACGTGGTCGGCCACCGCGACCCCGTCCCCGAGAGTCTGAACGCCCTCCACGAGCAGGAGGGAGATGTAGTAATGACGCAGAGGATTGCTGAAGGAGGGATGGTGAGGGAGGTCCAGTAGTATCAGGAGGCAGTGATACCTTTAGCAGCATGGAGCACACATCAGAGAGTGAGGGAATAGCAGCAGACGAGAGGATCTGAGCCCGTGCTCTGAAGATGAGGCGGGACACGAGTCATCATCATAGCAATACAAACTGCTTCCTTCTGAGCACGCTGGGCAGCGAGATTCGTAGTAAAGGGCTGATGTCAGATTCAGGCTTCAGTCAGTGTCTTAGCCTAAGCAACAAATGAGGTCAGGTCGGCAGCATCGCCAGCGTCAAGAGTCTGAAGATCTGTGATGATGTCATATAGGTGCTGGAGACTGTCCTTGCCGGAGTATAGGGAATGGGGCTCATCCCACATTGCCTTAGCCGTCTCGTGATACATGATCATGCAGTAAGGTTCGCCATCAAGAGAGTTGAGAAGCCAAGTCTGAACATGGCCATCGTCACGTAGCCAGTCATCCGTAGGTGCAGAAGGAGGATCCTTAGTGAGATGATGCAGAAGTCCCTTAGACTGAAGAACCCTTCTGACAGAATGCACCCATTCAACAAATTTCTTCTTCCCAGTGAGTGAGAAGGTGGTGATTCTCAAGTCATCACGCACTTTGGGAGCAGGAACCAAGCGAACTGTAGGAGAGGCCGCGGGCTGCTCTGAAGGATCAATCGAGGACCCCATGGAGTCACAGCGGCTAGAGCGGCGAGACCGCGCGAGCAGGACCAGGAGGTGACCGCGCCTAGCAAGGAGCAAGGCACGATCAAACGAGCAAGGGGAGACCGCGGCGAGACCGCCCGGGCAGGACCACGGGGAGACCGCGGCGAGACCGCGCGAGCATGACCAAGAGGAGACCAGGTTAGAGGGGCGGGAACAGGAGAACTCACAGTAGAGCAGGAGGGTTCACGAGAGAAGATCTCGCGGGAGTAGAGCAGAAGAGCTTGCGGCTTTGAAGAAGAGCCCGCGGCCTGAAGAGCTTGCGGCCTGAAGGGATCACGGGAGTAGAGCAGAAGAGCTCGCAGCCTGAAGAGCAGAAGAGCTCGCGACTTTGAAGAAGAGCTCGCGGCTTTGAAGAAGAGCTCGCGGCCTAAAGAGCGAATAGCTGCCCAACTGTGGGACCCAGCTGTCAGAGAAGGGGAGTGTAAAAGGAGGAGGAGGAAGAGAATCAACTCCAGACGAAGGCAGCACGGGAGGCGGTCTCACAAATCTGAGACCGCACGAGATGCGGTCACCCTGGGCTAAAACAAATTGTTAGGACCGGTAACCTATCTCTGATATCATGTAGAGAAAAGCTGAACCTTGTATTTACTTCTTCAATAATCAAATACAATGTATGAATACATATATATATATAGGAGTGAGAAAGAGAAGAGAATCCCTATACAAGGTGTGAGACTAATGTATAAAGATAAAAAATAGACTAAATGGGCCAAACTCATGGGCCTTTACATGGTCTTTTCTAACAGTGTTGATAGTGGAAGCCTAACTTCTTGCCCTAATTTGACAATCAATTGATCATTACTGATTTCATTTTTGTGTGTTTTTTCCATTCTTGTTATGACAATTGATGAGGATATTAACATGTACATTAGTGATAATACTCGAGCATACAAGGTTATGTGAAGCTTTTCCAGCTTAGTCATCTGAATCTAACATTATCACACAAGTTAGTGAAAATTTAGGCCTTCACTATTGATTTTCTGAAAATCCTTCCATATTCATTTTATATTCTTACTTTGCAGGAGCAAAAGAGCAAGTTGTTGGTAATCAACTAATCATGTTCCTTTACACTGTTAGACTTAAACTTGAGTCTGTTAGATCTTATATCTTAATGGACACCTATCTCATGACTCGTACTGAGGTTTATTTCTCAGTAATTCATGCTGCCTCTATGACTACTGCAGCAACCCTAATTACTGGTCCTTGTTCCTAATTGTTCTGCATTGGTTTACTAATTTCATTCTAGCAGGGGGCCAAGCTCGTGTTAGCATTGAACATGATGGAAGAAATGGTGTTGAATGTTGGCGTCCTAAGTGGAGTTAATGTGGCGGGATGCACTGTAGAAACGCATGCTACAGGCTTCGTACTTTCACTTCGGGGCACTAAAGATGCTTAACTCCTGTGGCATTTATGATCTCTTCATAGAATGTATAATAAGGAGCAGCAAAACCGATGAGTACACATGTCTCTTGCGGTATCATGCTACTCATGATGTGCATTCAACCCGCTTTGTGGATCATTTTCTACCTTTCATAATCAGTTTTCTATATCTTCTTCCACATGCATTCTTGACTCAGGTGTGATCATGTCTGGTAACATAGTTCTTTTTGCAATAAGGTAATAAGAAATGAGCCCGTAATTCTTGCAACTAAAATCCGATGTCATACCAATAACTCACATACTTAGGAGCTAAGGAGAAGACAACTGAGCTACAACACCAACATTGACCCATGTGCCCTCGTTATCTCTTGAGACTTTAGGATACCTAAATTCGACATGTTTATCTACTCCACACAACAACAACAACAACAACACTCAAGCCTTTATCACACTATAGTGGGGTCGGCTATATGGATCCTTTGTCGCCATTGTGCCCTATCTTTAGTCATAATCTCACTAATGCCTAAGTACATCATGTCTTTCCTTATAGTCTCATTCCAAGTCTTTATTGATCTACCCCTCCCCCGTTTAATATCCCTAGTGACTAAAACTCTCACAACCCCTAACAGGTGCCTCTAATGGCCTCCTTTGTACGTGTCCAAACCATCTTAGTCGAGCTTCTCGCATCTTCTCTGCAATTGATGCCACTCCTGTCTTTATCCCTGATACATTCATTCCTAATTTTATCGAGTCTCATGTGTGCACACATCCACCAAGCATTCTCATCTCCGCAACTCCCATTTTTTGCTCATGTACACAATTCACTGCCCAACACTCAAAACCATAGAGCATCGTTGGTCTAATTGCAGTACGGGAAAACTCGCCTTTTAAGTTTTAATGGTACTATACAATCACTTCACACCAATTAAGAAAATCTGTAATTATGTGATTCTTATAGTTATCCTTGCATGGGTAACAGGGTAATCCCATGCAAGACTGTTTGTATAGCTATAATATAGTACATGAGCTGAGGTAGCTTGATTCTAAGGTGCAATAATAAACTATTTGCAAGAGTTGAGTTTCGTTTTCAAATGGCCACGCATCAGAATTTTCCCCAATCCATTGGTAATATTGCATTTTGCTGTTATATTTTCACATTAACTACCTGATTAATTCTGCTGTTCTTTTGTTTAGATTCATTGTGTATGGGCAGCTGCAGAGGCTTATTCTGCACCTTCAATTGTTCTTACTTCTCGTTCACAAGATGGGTTGCATGTGTTTGATGATTTCCGTGAAGCGTATTCTTGGTTGCGACATAATACTGAAGTTGATGACAAGGTCAGAAATCATATCTTCTCACTGGCCATACTATAGTTATCCTTGTTCTCTTCTGAGACAGAATCATTAGCATGTTATGCACAGTCTGTACTCCGAAACTATTTAATGAAATGATTTGTCTCCGGTTGGTGCTATAATGTAAAGCCTAGCTATATCCATGATCTTCATGTATTATTATTTGTAGGTGGCATCTTGGTGGGATTATGGTTACCAAACAACTGCAATGGCCAACCGAACTGTTATTGTTGATAATAATACCTGGAATAACACACACATAGCTACAGTTGGTACTGCAATGTCTTCCCCAGAGAAGCCCGCCTGGGAGATATTTAATTCCTTGGATGTTAAATATGTTCTCGTGGTGTTTGGAGGTAACTGTTTTTACAAATTTTTCGTAGATAGAAAATTTCTAGTTGCTAGATTCTGAACCCTATTTTCCTCCCCTTTTGACCAGGTCTCGTTGGCTATCCTAGTGATGACATCAATAAGTTCCTCTGGATGGTTCGCATTGGAGGTGGCGTCTTTCCACATATCAAGGAACCTGATTATCTTGTGAGTTTCTTCTGTTTTTTTTTAATATTATTAGGTTGATTAGCATCATTGGTTCAAAATGGCATCTTCACATTTCATTCAGTCATCTGAATCTGGAAGTTTGATTCTTTTGTTGACCTGTTCGTTTGATGAAAAGATGTTTTTTGATCATTTCTACTACTTTCAATTTGTAGAGGGACGGACAGTATCGAATTGACGCCCAGGCTACCCCTACAATGTTGAACTCCCTCATGTATAAATTATCATATTACAGGTTGGGCATCATCTTCCTGAATTTTGGGGTACAACTTAATTTAATTCATGTCTCCTTTTCATAGGCTTCCAGTTATATTATTGTTTCACGTCTTTGTAGATTTGTTGAAACGGATGGTAAAGGTTTTGACAGAGTAAGGAGAACAGAAATCGGAAAGAAGCACTTCAAGTTATCCCATTTCGAGGAGGTGAGCATTCTTACCACCCATGCAGTGATTTACAATAAGCATACTTACGAGCTTCAGTGAAAATGGCCTCAAGTTCATTCCATATGCTAGGACGAATATGACGCATGATCCATGATTATAAAACTCTGCTTGTGTTTAAATGCCTCTTTTACTTTATTATTGCTCAGTAAAACTAAACATGCATGGACTTAATATACAAGGCAATGTACTGAAAACAGGTGTTCACAACGCATCACTGGATGGTCAGAATCTATAAGCTGAAGCCGCCAAAAAATAGGATGAAGGAGAAGTTAAAGAAGCCTAAAATGGTAGGACCAATAACTTCAGCCCTTGTCTAAATTTTTCCGGTTGATTCAATCCTTCAAATTATTTACTTTGATTTGGTTTTTCAGACATCCAAACCCTTGTCGGGCACTAGAAGAGACGAAAGCGCCAAGCGAAATCCCTGGCAGTGACGAATATTTTTGGCTTAATTCTCCCTAAATACTGGAAACAGGCAGATTGGAGAAGATGCATCTGTAGGTTTGTAGAAGATGCTGAAGAATTTTTCCAGATCAAGAATTTTTTGATTTGACCGACAAATTTTGCATCTGGATTATGTAGTTGAGTGCATATTGAAGAATCAAAGAAAGAATTTCAACGTGGGGGTTTATGTTGTATCAGTTCATCAACAAAATTGCTGAGAATTTTCAGATATAATTTATTATGAAACTAAAGGCTCGTTTAAACTGTAGGGGGGGGGGCCGCCGGGTTCCACTCTGGTATGAGGGGGAAAAAAAGGGGGGAGGGGGGGGGGGGAGAAAAAAGAAAAAGAGGGGGAGGAGAAAAAAGAGGGGGAGGAGAGGGAAAGGGGGAGGGAGAAAGAAAAAAGAGGGAAAGGAAGAAAAAATGAAGGGAGGGAGGGAGAGAACGCGGCCACAATTTGCGAAAGATAGACATTTGGCTCTCCGCGGAGATCCAAATGGCTCTCCGCGGAGATCCAAATGGCTCTCCGCGGAGAGCCAAATGGATCTCCGCGGAGAGCCAAATGGCTCTCCGCGGATATCTAAATGGATCTCCGCGGAGAGCCATTTGGATCTCCGGGGAGAGCCATTTGGATCTCCGCGGAGAGCCATTTGGATCTCCGCGGAGAGCCATTTGGATCTCCGCGGAGAGCCATTTGGATCTCCGCGGAGAACTTTTTGCTCTCCGCGGAGAGCTTTTTGCTCTCCGCGGAGAGCTTTTTGCTCTCCGCGGAGATCTTTTTGCTCTCCGCGGAGAGCCTTTTGGATCTCCGCGGAGAGCCTTCTGTATCTTCACTGATTTCATTTAAAGCTATGATTTTGACCCATTTGAAAACGGTATTCATCCATGAAACAATTGTTATTATAGACAAACATTACAAATGTACACGAATAATGTTTCTTAATTTACATCAATCAACCACAAAATTTTTAAAGATGTCTGCACAGATCTGGGCTCTAAACATAGGCATATTTTTCTGCCAGTCTACGCAACTCTCCCAGCTCATCAGCCCTTCCTTCGCTATGTGCTCCATATACTTCATAACGAAGACACCGCAATCCACGGAGTTCTCCTGCTGTGGTATACCAGCAGTCAAGTCGAGTTTCCAATTGGAAAATCCTGCGTGGACTTTTTTAACGGTCGCCTTCTGGAGCGCAGAAATCTGCATTAACACAAATTTGTTCGTACATTAGTAACTCGTAATGTACAATACTACAGTGCATGTCAATGAACTGCACTTACAGCTTCTTTAGCGGAAACTTTTCGTTGGGCATTACGCAGAGAGTCATGTATAAGCCACTTCTTCTCTTTAACCATACCCACCAATAAATACCAGTGTTGACTATAACATACTGGCATTAGAATCATTTTGATATTGGCAAGATTCTCCTTGGTAATGCCCTCAAGGAATGCAGCTACAAGCTTAGATTCTCCGTCATTGGACCTTGGGAAGTGCAACTACATAATTTGTAACATTTTTTAGCAATGCAAACAGAATTATTAATGTATAAAGCACTGATAGGGAGATCATACCAAAAAGTTCGGACTGATGTACATAAACGGATGATACGGTTCTTTATCCCGATCTCTACGCAAAGTCAAGATCTTTGCGTAGGCATCAATGTGACAATCTTCGACGTATTTGTCCGTCAGAAGAGCATCCATGCCATCTCGAAATCCGACTATATTCCATTTATTGAATGCTTGGTCGTTCCTGAAACATTAGAAAGTCATCGTCAATATCAATGTGCATAGATCAAAATTTTGAAAATATAAAAGTGTATAATGTCAAAAGGGCACCTCGATGGTATGACGCTCATACGCTGATGGATGATATCTCTATCTTCTGCAGCTATTAGCGGTCTCCCCGGATAGTCAACGGGGTACACATCAATTTCATCCGCCTTTGTAGTTTTAATTTCTCTTTCTCCCAATGGGGAGTCTAGAATATTAGTAATGGAAGTATCGTGAGGGGTAGTGAGGGTGGTAGCGTTTTGATGGGCAGGGGATCTAGAGATACTCGGGCTAGATGATGGCGAGGAATGATGAATGAGTGTGTCTATATCAGCACTCATGGATTCAAGACGTTCACCTACACTGTGACTAAAACTAATTAAATCACTATGTACTCTATCTATTTTTTTGTCTAATCTATCTACAGAACTATCTATCTTGCTATTTAATAAAGCAAATTGATCTAACATCCTATGTTGGAAATCAATCCAAAACTGTGACGGAGGGATAGATGGTGTGCTAGGTGGTGGGGGAGGTGCTGATGTGCTGGGTGATGGGGGAGGTGATGATGATGAGGGAGGTGGTAATGATGTGGGAGGTGGTGGTGCAAACTTCATTTTTTTTACTACCCTAGATGGCGAGACTATTGGTTTTCTCTTAAATGTGGGAGGTGGTGGTGTCCACTGTGTTGTCACGTCTGAACATAACAACTTCTCTGTCGGTGTTATTTCATCTAGTACTTCCAACACCTAAAAAGAAGAAATACAACTATTGTATTGGATAGTTCAAAAGTGGTTATTAATCGAATAAACTAAATTATTTACCTGCTCATCCAAGAGTTTTGCAACAGTCCCCATCTCTTTCATTGAAAATGTGACCTTCTCCGACCATCTTAATATTCGTGGTCTCAACGACGGATAGTGCGGAGCGAAGGTGGTGGTGTGCTCGAGGAACCAAATCTATATCAAACATTGCGATAGCTTAGAACATATTAAACAAATTTCATTTTAGGAATTAGAAATATAGATACTTACAACGAGAACATGGGTGCATCCATAGATGTATCCCATTGAAGACTCTGGCCAATGTTGCAGTTGGCCTTCTTCTGCAACAGGTGGCAGCTTCTCCACCATCGACCTGAACGACCTCATAACGAAGGTATAGATCGCTTCTGGCCAATTGAACTTTTGAAATTTCTCCAAGCTGGAGACCTCCTCGAAGAACATTGGCATCCTCTCCGCGCTCGAGGGGAAGAAGAAATTGCACAGAAGGTGCAAAATCAATATCTTCATCGTCACAGGGGACGACCCTTTCTCCATCGATTGAAGTTCCGTCTTCAAATCGGATTTCGTTAGCGGTCCAAATGGCTTGGTAGTCAGGATGACTTCCTCCCCATGGTTCGGCAGACCCAATATCATTGCCACGTCATTGGGGGAGAAGGTTAGCTCCCTCGATCCAATGACGAAGACATCCTTCTCTATATCATACCAGTTTAGTAGACCGTAAAGAAGGGGAGTGTTCTGCGATACCTTTGGTGCATGGAAGATATGCCAGATGTTGGCATCCATCAGCATCTTCTTCTGATCCTCCTCCAATCGTTCTAGTATTGCTGAACTTAGGCCAACAAATGAGTTTAAATAGCACCTCGAGCTCAAAAAATGGATCTTTTTCTGCCCCATTGATCTGCAAAATTTATAAACATATGTTACAATAGAGGGACAAGAAGAATAAATTGGAGAGAGAAATAGAGGAAGCAAACGGCTCTCCGCGGAGAGCAAACGGCTCTCCGCGGAGAGCAAACGGCTCTCCGCGGAGAGCTATGTAGCTCTCCGCGGAGAGCCAGATGGCTCTCCGCGGAGAGCCATTTGGCTCTCCGGGGAGAGCCATTTGGCTCTCCGGGGAGAGCCATTTGCTCTCCGGAGAGCCATTCCAATTGGCTCTCCGTGGAGAGCCATTTGGCTCTCCATGGAGTGCCATTTGGCTCTCTGTTTAGATCCAATTGGCTCTCCATGGAGAGCCATTTGGCTCTCCGTTTAGATCCAATTGGCTCTCCATGGAGAGCCATTTGGCTCTCCGTTTAGATCCAATTGGCTCTCCATGGAGATCCAATTGGGTAATGGCCTAAATGAGGTACAATTGTATCATGGAATAATAAGTGCAAATTATTGTGTTATTTTCAAATCATTTTTTTACTATAATACATATAAAAAACATACCTTTCATGGTTTCACACATACTGTTGCAAGCTCTTTTTTTTGTTAATATCCTTAACCTTTTGCTTGAGCTGCACATCGGATCGAACCCGAAACTGGTTCATCCCCAACACCCGTGCGACTCGCCCCCAGTACAAGAAACGCTTGGCTAGGCTCTTCCAAGACATTTGATCACCAGTCGACGATTTCACATGGGAGCGCTCTGCTGGACTAGTTAGCAAGTAATTGAGCAGCTCCTTCTCCGATTGGGAGAACGGCTCTCCTGTAGCTGGGGCGGGGACGATGGCCTCCATTATCTGATTGAAAGTCGGCAATTGTTGATTTACCATGAATGGAGGACGAGAACCAATCTCGCTGACAGCGGACGAGATGCCCACATTAGGTTCCTCCGTCGTCGTGATGACTGCAGAAGACGCTGGTTGAGTTAAATTATTTGTGGACGGAGTTTCGGCTGGCAATGATTGTGTAACAACCGGCGATGATTGAATGTAGATGGCGTCTTGATCACCGAGCTCCTTTTGCGCTTCGGTATGCGACTGCAAAGTGTTTGATGTCCTTTTCCTTTTGAGACGTCTAAGATAATCCCAACGATTTTGAATCTCCTTGTGGGTCATCTGAACTAGATCCTCACGGCGTGCAGCAATGCGGGCGTAAGCTGGGGCGACCACTTTGGTCCAGTGAATGTTGCCGGCATGCCCAGCATCAATCTCGTTTTGAACAATTCGATCAATGATATCGTCCGCTGATCCTTCAATTACTAGATCGGGCGGGGACGTTTGCAGATCTGTTGCAAGGGGCTGACTTGAACTGTGACTTGGGGCGCCGGTTGTAAAAGTGACGCTTCGAGTTACTGTTGTGGTGACAGTCTCTTCTAACTGGATGAAACTATCCTCACGGCCCGCCTGCGTTGGAGCAATCAATGACGCGGCCAGATTTAGTGCAGTAATGATGCTGCGTTTTGGCGCTGCTCGTTGAATGGGCAATCTGAAACGAGACTGGGCAACCATATCCTCCAAGTGCTGTTTAAGAACCTGTTCTGTTTTTGGCCGAATGAACCGTTTGAAAGCGTAATTGGTGCTATGTAAAGCCGAGACAAGAACAGACCAAATTCGATGCAATTGTGGAATATGCAAAGATTCAATTGGAAAATCTTTTAGATCAAGCAGTTCATCGGGTTGAAGAAATTTGAGAGCCACCATTCTGAGTAAGCGCCGTTCGAAGGGGTTGATCATTGGTGAAGTGCTCATCACTTTTTCCCAGAGATTAAGGCCTTCTAATGCCGATTGACGTTCATTTCCCAACGCGTTGAGGCTGCGTGATTTTTTATGGTGATTTGAAGCAGAGCTTTGCCCATGCGATGTTGGTCCGGGTTTTCTGCGCTTGCGACTGGACTGAATAGAATGGGGCGTGTTGCTTATATCAGTATGGTTTAGCGGTAGTGCTTCGTCTTCTCCAATGCAGTGATGATCATCGTTCGGAGTCCTCTCCACAGCAGTTGCGGCAACCTCAAGCGCATCGTTCACAATCGCATCGAACGTGTGGCTCGACCAAATTGCATTATCAGCTATTGCTTCGGCAATCATTCCAACGGATTCTATCTGACCTGCTGGAATTTCTGGAAGTTGAGGAAGGGATTGTCCAAATGCCTCCGTTAATCCAAACTCTCCGTGGCAATCCTCAATCGAGAGAGGCAACATATGAAACATTGTCGAAAGAGACGTTTGGGAGGGAGTTATGCCGTCGGTCGTAAGAGCTGCGAGATATTGAGTGAGAATGATATGCATACCAGAGATTGGCAAATATGCCCAGCGAGGATCAAATTGGAGTTCGCCGCGAAAGTTGATTTGAGCGACCACGGCATGGAGCAGCAAGATCCCTCCATCCAGGGAAATAGTCTCCGGGAAAATGGCTCGTCCTTGACGCCATAAGTTTTCGTTCTTCCCCGATCCACGACGTAGAGTCGAACGGAAGAAGCGATCCACGACGGTGTTTGACCCCCCTACAGGCGGTGTTAAGCAATTTCTGATGTGCTTTTTCTGCGTCTCGTGGCAAGATAGAAGTTTGGTCGTCACAATGCGCTTCGACTGTGGCACATCATTCTCGTTTTCCCAGCTTTTAATGCTCTCCAACAATGCATCCAGTTCAGCCTCAATGATGGAGCCTTCCCGCATTGAAGCATTTCCATTGCCAACAATGATTTCGGCCACGCCAGCCATAAATAGTTCCTGCCGAGCACGATCCGTGCCGTTCGAATTGTCCCTATACCTCGTGATCAGGTGATGATTGTCTAGGAGAACAATGATGTTGTCGAAATCTTGTAGCCATTCTCGGTCATCGCAGCACTTGTCAAGGTACATGATGAGCAGAGAAGTATCAATATTGTAAGCATTGTACCGATTCTGCAAACTTCGACCAACAAATCGACGCTCTGCATTGCCCGTAGTTGATGTGAATTGATGGGAGAGAATTTGTTGGCGCTCGTTCATGACGGAGTGCAATCCTTCAACGGGGGAAAATTTCCTGCCATTGAACTCGTCCGTCAATTTCATGCGTCCCGGCACGTTGTGATGATGGTCAGCCGAGAGATGAGTCCCGGTTATGGCGCCTTCCATTCGGTTGAAGAAAGAAAGTTGGCGAGCAATGCAGTCATTGATTAGGCGTGATAGCGTTGATTCCACTGGACCAAGAGTGCCATTGTACCCGTTACAATGCTGAAAAAATGATGGGAAATCAGGGAACACTGCTGGATCCTTCTGCGATGACGTTTGCCCAATTGCTGCATCCCATAAGCGCATATCCAAATACCACGACACGTGACCACGATATAGTGCGGCTTGACGCATGTATCGAGTCGTTCGTGCACAACGAATCACCTTGGCTGCATCAGCAATGCCGGAACGGGACGTGTACAAGTCGTATGCCATTTGAACAAGACCGACGTCGTGTGCGCTCTGTTCGAAAAGCTGCACAGGATAGTTAAGGATGATGGCTGTCGGGATCAACTTCTCGTTTTTTGCCTCGTCCATGACCTGGAACGTGACACCACAGCCGCCGGAGGTGTTCGACTTCTTGCACATGTATCTAGCACTGATAGAGAATGCAGTGGTGTCGATGCAATCGACAACTCGCGGAGCACTTAATTGCTTGCGGGAAAGAAAGCCGACTTTGTTGCAAGATGGACATGCACCCGCTGTCACATTGACGCCGTACTGCCGTTCCGGATCAATCACGAACAACGGTTTCAAAAGATACGCATTCAGGTCAGGTCGCTTGTTCCACAGTGGCACGGGCGGATCGATTCGGATGGGAAGGCGAATGCCATCCTCCATCATTTTCACTTGGGTCTTGATCCAATCTTCCTGAATTTTGTTCAACGTGCCTGATTGCTTCCCACAAATGCACGGCTCAGTAGTGGGGCGGTCGAAGGCTGACGAATAGAATGGAGGCGTTTGCGTCGGAATCGATTCGGGTAGAATTTCAGGGCAGCGATGAACGAGGGTCTCTACTGATCGTTGTGTTTTCGCAATGTCCCGCAGCACAATGTCAACACCATTCATTGCCGATAAAGACAAATAGTCAAATAATCTAGTCACCAAACCCAAAGGGTAGATTAGTAGCCATAATACTAGCATCCTATTTTGAGTAATTATAATTGGTTATAGTAGCTTGCCTAGGTTATTTCCTACCTCACATTCCAAATTATATGCTAATTATAATTTATTTCCAAGGATTGTCATAGAAGAATGAACAAATAAACGTATTTCCTAAAAACAGTAATTAAAACTTTTTGGCTCTCCGCGGAGAGCAAACGGCTCTCCGCGGAGAGCCAAACCGCTCTCCGCGGAGAGCCAAACCGCTCTCCGGCTCTCCGCGGAGAGACAAAGGGCTCTCCTCGGAGAGCCAGTGGATCTCAGCGGGAGAGTTGTTTAGCTCTACGCGGAGAGCCATTGTACTCTCCTTGGATAGCCATCAGCGGAGAGCCAAACAGATGCGATACACGGAGAGCCATTCTACTCTCCTCGGATAGCCACTGGCTCTACGCGGAGAGCCATTCTACTCTCCTCGGATAGCCACTGGCTCTCCGGGTAGAGTCGTTTCTCCTAATGGGTTCGAACATGATAATGGTGGATGCGATACGTACCTTGCGGAGAGGATGGGTAGGCTGCGTCGGAGAGCTCCTGTGTAGACTGAATCGGATTGGAAAAGGAGCGCCGGAGAGCTGTGATTAATTGCCGGAGACGATGGGGGAGGCTGCGCCGGAATCAAACCCTAGAGAAATCACGAGGAAGCTGTGCGAGGAGAGCGAGGAGAGCTGAGTACGGAGAGGAGAAATGAAGGGGCGCGGGATTGAAGCGGCGGGATTCGTTATATTTTATATTTTCTTAGGTTGCGCTGAATAAAATAATGATATTCAGTCGGATTCAGTCTACCAGAGTGAGGCCCGACCCGGGTTCCACTCTGGTATGAGGGGGAAAAAAGGGGGGAGGGGGGGGGGGGGAGAAAAAAGAAAAAGAGGGGGAGGAGAAAAAAGAGGGGGAGGAGAGGGAAAGGGGGAGGGAGAAAGAAAAAAGAGGGAAAGGAAGAAAAAATGAAGGGAGGGAGGGAGAGAACGCGGCCACAATTTGCGAAAGATAGACATTTGGCTCTCCGCGGAGATCCAAATGGCTCTCCGCGGAGATCCAAATGGCTCTCCGCGGAGAGCCAAATGGATCTCCGCGGAGAGCCAAATGGCTCTCCGCGGATATCTAAATGGATCTCCGCGGAGAGCCATTTGGATCTCCGGGGAGAGCCATTTGGATCTCCGCGGAGAGCCATTTGGATCTCCGCGGAGAGCCATTTGGATCTCCGCGGAGAGCCATTTGGATCTCCGCGGAGAACTTTTTGCTCTCTGCGGAGAGCTTTTTGCTCTCCGCGGAGAGCTTTTTGCTCTCCGCGGAGATCTTTTTGCTCTCCGCGGAGAGCCTTTTGGATCTCCGCGGAGAGCCTTCTGTATCTTCACTGATTTCATTTAAAGCTATGATTTTGACCCATTTGAAAACGGTATTCATCCATGAAACAATTGTTATTATAGACAAACATTACAAATGTACACGAATAATGTTTCTTAATTTACATCAATCAACCACAAAATTTTTAAAGATGTCTGCACAGATCTGGGCTCTAAACATAGGCATATTTTTCTGCCAGTCTACGCAACTCTCCCAGCTCATCAGCCCTTCCTTCGCTATGTGCTCCATATACTTCATAACGAAGACACCGCAATCCACGGAGTTCTCCTGCTGTGGTATACCAGCAGTCAAGTCGAGTTTCCAATTGGAAAATCCTGCGTGGACTTTTTTAACGGTCGCCTTCTGGAGCGCAGAAATCTGCATTAACACAAATTTGTTCGTACATTAGTAACTCGTAATGTACAATACTACAGTGCATGTCAATGAACTGCACTTACAGCTTCTTTAGCGGAAACTTTTCGTTGGGCATTACGCAGAGAGTCATGTATAAGCCACTTCTTCTCTTTAACCATACCCACCAATAAATACCAGTGTTGACTATAACATACTGGCATTAGAATCATTTTGATATTGGCAAGATTCTCCTTGGTAATGCCCTCAAGGAATGCAGCTACAAGCTTAGATTCTCCGTCATTGGACCTTGGGAAGTGCAACTACATAATTTGTAACATTTTTTAGCAATGCAAACAGAATTATTAATGTATAAAGCACTGATAGGGAGATCATACCAAAAAGTTCGGACTGATGTACATAAACGGATGATACGGTTCTTTATCCCGATCTCTACGCAAAGTCAAGATCTTTGCGTAGGCATCAATGTGACAATCTTCGACGTATTTGTCCGTCAGAAGAGCATCCATGCCATCTCGAAATCCGACTATATTCCATTTATTGAATGCTTGGTCGTTCCTGAAACATTAGAAAGTCATCGTCAATATCAATGTGCATAGATCAAAATTTTGAAAATATAAAAGTGTATAATGTCAAAAGGGCACCTCGATGGTATGGCGCTCATACGCTGATGGATGATATCTCTATCTTCTGCAGCTATTAGCGGTCTCCCCGGATAGTCAACGGGGTACACATCAATTTCATCCGCCTTTGTAGTTTTAATTTCTCTTTCTCCCAATGGGGAGTCTAGAATATTAGTAATGGAAGTATCGTGAGGGGTAGTGAGGGTGGTAGCGTTTTGATGGGCAGGGGATCTAGAGATACTCGGGCTAGATGATGGCGAGGAATGATGAATGAGTGTGTCTATATCAGCACTCATGGATTCAAGACGTTCACCTACACTGTGACTAAAACTAATTAAATCACTATGTACTCTATCTATTTTTTTGTCTAATCTATCTACAGAACTATCTATCTTGCTATTTAATAAAGCAAATTGATCTAACATCCTATGTTGGAAATCAATCCAAAACTGTGACGGAGGGATAGATGGTGTGCTAGGTGGTGGGGGAGGTGCTGATGTGCTGGGTGATGGGGGAGGTGATGATGATGAGGGAGGTGGTAATGATGTGGGAGGTGGTGGTGCAAACTTCATTTTTTTTACTACCCTAGATGGCGAGACTATTGGTTTTCTCTTAAATGTGGGAGGTGGTGGTGTCCACTGTGTTGTCACGTCTGAACATAACAACTTCTCTGTCGGTGTTATTTCATCTAGTACTTCCAACACCTAAAAAGAAGAAATACAACTATTGTATTGGATAGTTCAAAAGTGGTTATTAATCGAATAAACTAAATTATTTACCTGCTCATCCAAGAGTTTTGCAACAGTCCCCATCTCTTTCATTGAAAATGTGACCTTCTCCGACCATCTTAATATTCGTGGTCTCAACGACGGATAGTGCGGAGCGAAGGTGGTGGTGTGCTCGAGGAACCAAATCTATATCAAACATTGCGATAGCTTAGAACATATTAAACAAATTTCATTTTAGGAATTAGAAATATAGATACTTACAACGAGAACATGGGTGCATCCATAGATGTATCCCATTGAAGACTCTGGCCAATGTTGCAGTTGGCCTTCTTCTGCAACAGGTGGCAGCTTCTCCACCATCGACCTGAACGACCTCATAACGAAGGTATAGATCGCTTCTGGCCAATTGAACTTTTGAAATTTCTCCAAGCTGGAGACCTCCTCGAAGAACATTGGCATCCTCTCCGCGCTCGAGGGGAAGAAGAAATTGCACAGAAGGTGCAAAATCAATATCTTCATCGTCACAGGGGACGACCCTTTCTCCATCGATTGAAGTTCCGTCTTCAAATCGGATTTCGTTAGCGGTCCAAATGGCTTGGTAGTCAGGATGACTTCCTCCCCATGGTTCGGCAGACCCAATATCATTGCCACGTCATTGGGGGAGAAGGTTAGCTCCCTCGATCCAATGACGAAGACATCCTTCTCTATATCATACCAGTTTAGTAGACCGTAAAGAAGGGGAGTGTTCTGCGATACCTTTGGTGCATGGAAGATATGCCAGATGTTGGCATCCATCAGCATCTTCTTCTGATCCTCCTCCAATCGTTCTAGTATTGCTGAACTTAGGCCAACAAATGAGTTTAAATAGCACCTCGAGCTCAAAAAATGGATCTTTTTCTGCCCCATTGATCTGCAAAATTTATAAACATATGTTACAATAGAGGGACAAGAAGAATAAATTGGAGAGAGAAATAGAGGAAGCAAACGGCTCTCCGCGGAGAGCAAACGGCTCTCCGCGGAGAGCAAACGGCTCTCCGCGGAGAGCTATGTAGCTCTCCGCGGAGAGCCAGATGGCTCTCCGCGGAGAGCCATTTGGCTCTCCGGGGAGAGCCATTTGGCTCTCCGGGGAGAGCCATTTGGCTCTCCGGGGAGAGCCATTTGCTCTCCGGAGAGCCATTCCAATTGGCTCTCCGTGGAGAGCCATTTGGCTCTCCATGGAGTGCCATTTGGCTCTCTGTTTAGATCCAATTGGCTCTCCATGGAGAGCCATTTGGCTCTCCGTTTAGATCCAATTGGCTCTCCATGGAGAGCCATTTGGCTCTCCGTTTAGATCCAATTGGCTCTCCATGGAGATCCAATTGGGTAATGGCCTAAATGAGGTACAATTGTATCATGGAATAATAAGTGCAAATTATTGTGTTATTTTCAAATCATTTTTTTACTATAATACATATAAAAAACATACCTTTCATGGTTTCACACATACTGTTGCAAGCACTTTTTTTTGTTAATATCCTTAACCTTTTGCTTGAGCTGCACATCGGATCGAACCCGAAACTGGTTCATCCCCAACACCCGTGCGACTCGCCCCCAGTACAAGAAACGCTTGGCTAGGCTCTTCCAAGACATTTGATCACCAGTCGACGATTTCACATGGGAGCGCTCTGCTGGACTAGTTAGCAAGTAATTGAGCAGCTCCTTCTCCGATTGGGAGAACGGCTCTCCTGTAGCTGGGGCGGGGACGATGGCCTCCATTATCTGATTGAAAGTCGGCAATTGTTGATTTACCATGAATGGAGGACGAGAACCAATCTCGCTGACAGCGGACGAGATGCCCACATTAGGTTCCTCCGTCGTCGTGATGACTGCAGAAGACGCTGGTTGAGTTAAATTATTTGTGGACGGAGTTTCGGCTGGCAATGATTGTGTAACAACCGGCGATGATTGAATGTAGATGGCGTCTTGATCACCGAGCTCCTTTTGCGCTTCGGTATGCGACTGCAAAGTGTTTGACGTCCTTTTCCTTTTGAGACGTCTAAGATAATCCCAACGATTTTGAATCTCCTTGTGGGTCATCTGAACTAGATCCTCACGGCGTGCAGCAATGCGGGCGTAAGCTGGGGCGACCACTTTGGTCCAGTGAATGTTGCCGGCATGCCCAGCATCAATCTCGTTTTGAACAATTCGATCAATGATATCGTCCGCTGATCCTTCAATTACTAGATCGGGCGGGGACGTTTGCAGATCTGTTGCAAGGGGCTGACTTGAACTGTGACTTGGGGCGCCGGTTGTAAAAGTGACGCTTCGAGTTACTGTTGTGGTGACAGTCTCTTCTAACTGGATGAAACTATCCTCACGGCCCGCCTGCGTTGGAGCAATCAATGACGCGGCCAGATTTAGTGCAGTAATGATGCTGCGTTTTGGCGCTGCTCGTTGAATGGGCAATCTGAAACGAGACTGGGCAACCATATCCTCCAAGTGCTGTTTAAGAACCTGTTCTGTTTTTGGCCGAATGAACCGTTTGAAAGCGTAATTGGTGCTATGTAAAGCCGAGACAAGAACAGACCAAATTCGATGCAATTGTGGAATATGCAAAGATTCAATTGGAAAATCTTTTAGATCAAGCAGTTCATCGGGTTGAAGAAATTTGAGAGCCACCATTCTGAGTAAGCGCCGTTCGAAGGGGTTGATCATTGGTGAAGTGCTCATCACTTTTTCCCAGAGATTAAGGCCTTCTAATGCCGATTGACGTTCATTTCCCAACGCGTTGAGGCTGCGTGATTTTTTATGGTGATTTGAAGCAGAGCTTTGCCCATGCGATGTTGGTCCGGGTTTTCTGCGCTTGCGACTGGACTGAATAGAATGGGGCGTGTTGCTTATATCAGTATGGTTTAGCGGTAGTGCTTCGTCTTCTCCAATGCAGTGATGATCATCGTTCGGAGTCCTCTCCACAGCAGTTGCGGCAACCTCAAGCGCATCGTTCACAATCGCATCGAACGTGTGGCTCGACCAAATTGCATTATCAGCTATTGCTTCGGCAATCATTCCAACGGATTCTATCTGACCTGCTGGAATTTCTGGAAGTTGAGGAAGGGATTGTCCAAATGCCTCCGTTAATCCAAACTCTCCGTGGCAATCCTCAATCGAGAGAGGCAACATATGAAACATTGTCGAAAGAGACGTTTGGGAGGGAGTTATGCCGTCGGTCGTAAGAGCTGCGAGATATTGAGTGAGAATGATATGCATACCAGAGATTGGCAAATATGCCCAGCGAGGATCAAATTGGAGTTCGCCGCGAAAGTTGATTTGAGCGACCACGGCATGGAGCAGCAAGATCCCTCCATCCAGGGAAATAGTCTCCGGGAAAATGGCTCGTCCTTGACGCCATAAGTTTTCGTTCTTCCCCGATCCACGACGTAGAGTCGAACGGAAGAAGCGATCCACGACGGTGTTTGACCCCCCTACAGGCGGTGTTAAGCAATTTCTGATGTGCTTTTTCTGCGTCTCGTGGCAAGATAGAAGTTTGGTCGTCACAATGCGCTTCGACTGTGGCACATCATTCTCGTTTTCCCAGCTTTTAATGCTCTCCAACAATGCATCCAATTCAGCCTCAATGATGGAGCCTTCCCGCATTGAAGCATTTCCATTGCCAACAATGATTTCGGCCACGCCAGCCATAAATAGTTCCTGCCGAGCACGATCCGTGCCGTTCGAATTGTCCCTATACCTCGTGATCAGGTGATGATTGTCTAGGAGAACAATGATGTTGTCGAAATCTTGTAGCCATTCTCGGTCATCGCAGCACTTGTCAAGGTACATGATGAGCAGAGAAGTATCAATATTGTAAGCATTGTACCGATTCTGCAAACTTCGACCAACAATTCGACGCTCTGCATTGCCCGTAGTTGATGTGAATTGATGGGAGAGAATTTGTTGGCGCTCGTTCATGACGGAGTGCAATCCTTCAACGGGGGAAAATTTCCTGCCATTGAACTCGTCCGTCAATTTCATGCGTCCCGGCACGTTGTGATGATGGTCAGCCGAGAGATGAGTCCCGGTTATGGCGCCTTCCATTCGGTTGAAGAAAGAAAGTTGGCGAGCAATGCAGTCATTGATTAGGCGTGATAGCGTTGATTCCACTGGACCAAGAGTGCCATTGTACCCGTTACAATGCTGAAAAAATGATGGGAAATCAGGGAACACTGCTGGATCCTTCTGCGATGACGTTTGCCCAATTGCTGCATCCCATAAGCGCATATCCAAATACCACGACACGTGACCACGATATAGTGCGGCTTGACGCATGTATCGAGTCGTTCGTGCACAACGAATCACCTTGGCTGCATCAGCAATGCCGGAACGGGACGTGTACAAGTCGTATGCCATTTGAACAAGACCGACGTCGTGTGCGCTCTGTTCGAAAAGCTGCACAGGATAGTTAAGGATGATGGCTGTCGGGATCAACTTCTCGTTTTTTGCCTCGTCCATGACCTGGAACGTGACACCACAGCCGCCGGAGGTGTTCGACTTCTTGCACATGTATCTAGCACTGATAGAGAATGCAGTGGTGTCGATGCAATCGACAACTCGCGGAGCACTTAATTGCTTGCGGGAAAGAAAGCCGACTTTGTTGCAAGATGGACATGCACCCGCTGTCACATTGACGCCGTACTGCCGTTCCGGATCAATCACGAACAACGGTTTCAAAAGATACGCATTCAGGTCAGGTCGCTTGTTCCACAGTGGCACGGGCGGATCGATTCGGATGGGAAGGCGAATGCCATCCTCCATCATTTTCACTTGGGTCTTGATCCAATCTTCCTGAATTTTGTTCAACGTGCCTGATTGCTTCCCACAAATGCACGGCTCAGTAGTGGGGCGGTCGAAGGCTGACGAATAGAATGGAGGCGTTTGCGTCGGAATCGATTCGGGTAGAATTTCAGGGCAGCGATGAACGAGGGTCTCTACTGATCGTTGTGTTTTCGCAATGTCCCGCAGCACAATGTCAACACCATTCATTGCCGATAAAGACAAATAGTCAAATAATCTAGTCACCAAACCCAAAGGGTAGATTAGTAGCCATAATACTAGCATCCTATTTTGAGTAATTATAATTGGTTATAGTAGCTTGCCTAGGTTATTTCCTACCTCACATTCCAAATTATATGCTAATTATAATTTATTTCCAAGGATTGTCATAGAAGAATGAACAAATAAACGTATTTCCTAAAAACAGTAATTAAAACTTTTTGGCTCTCCGCGGAGAGCAAACGGCTCTCCGCGGAGAGCCAAACGGCTCTCCGCGGAGAGCCAAACGGCTCTCCGCGGAGAGCCAAACCGCTCTCCGCGGAGAGCCAAACCGCTCTCCGGCTCTCCGCGGAGAGACAAAGGGCTCTCCTCGGAGAGCCAGTGGATCTCAGCGGGAGAGTTGTTTAGCTCTACGCGGAGAGCCATTGTACTCTCCTTGGATAGCCATCAGCGGAGAGCCAAACAGATGCGATACACGGAGAGCCATTCTACTCTCCTCGGATAGCCACTGGCTCTACGCGGAGAGCCATTCTACTCTCCTCGGATAGCCACTGGCTCTCCGGGTAGAGTCGTTTCTCCTAATGGGTTCGAACATGATAATGGTGGATGCGATACGTACCTTGCGGAGAGGATGGGTAGGCTGCGTCGGAGAGCTCCTGTGTAGACTGAATCGGATTGGAAAAGGAGCGCCGGAGAGCTGTGATTAATTGCCGGAGACGATGGGGGAGGCTGCGCCGGAATCAAACCCTAGAGAAATCACGAGGAAGCTGTGCGAGGAGAGCGAGGAGAGCTGAGTACGGAGAGGAGAAATGAAGGGGCGCGGGATTGAAGCGGCGGGATTCGTTATATTTTATATTTTCTTAGGTTGCGCTGAATAAAATAATGATATTCAGTCGGATTCAGTCTACCAGAGTGAGGCCCGACCGGGGGGGGGGGGGGGGGGGGGTAATAATGTTTCATCTCCGTCATTGGTTATTGATTTGAAGTTTGTTAATTGTCTCAGTCTACCCATCCATTTGAGGTTGCAGCTCTTGCAGTAACCCTTACTGTAGCCTCGAAGACCGCCCCACACGCCTGAGTATCCCTGCCAATTTCTGCCCTGATTGTGTTGGCACCGACTTTGCATTCGCTGATGTTGACGCCTCTTATCGAGGTCCCACCATAGACCGAAGGTGAGGCACCATGAGGATGCTCACGCAGATGATGGCATTACCTGTAATGCCTCGAAATCCTAGATTAAATTAGCTCTTGAGGAGCCTAAGAGTCATAGGGAAGTCCCATGGAGGTTTGAGGCTGTTTGGTTAAGCTTTGGCGGTCATTTAAAGTTTTTAAGGATGTGCACGACCTGGGAAACGGGCGTGTCCAACGACATGTACTTGCAGTGTCAAAGATCTAGCTGATTCCCGAGAATCACACGGCTTGTCAATTTATTTGACACGACCGTGTAGCTGGCCGTGTCTTCAAACACGGTTAGGGACCCATGCGTGTACTTGGGCTTGTGGATGCCTAGGAATGAGCGGGGTTGTTTTCAGAGGTCACACGGCTTGTCAATTTAATTGACACAGTCGTGTAGATGGCTGTCTCCAGACACTACTAGGGACACATTGGTGTCCAAGGGCGTGTCGATGCCCAGGAACCGGCTAGTATATGTTGTGTTCTACCCCCTATGAGTGACATGGCCTAAGACACGACCGTGTGCTTGCCAGTGTGCAGCTTCATGTGTATAAGTAGGTCGACACGACTTGGGACACAAGCGAGCTCTAAGCCGTGTGCGGGCCCTATTGTTGGATTGCAACGCCTAGTTGGTGTGTACTCTGAGCCTTGGCGCTCTATGAGCGATGAAATCTCCATGCTCGGTTGACAAGTCCCTGCGGTGTGATTTGATTACCCATGTGCGGGTAGAGGGCTCAATGGAGTTAATGTAACTAATTAGGATCACCAAGCTCGGTTGACGAGTCCCTATGGTGTGAGTATCCATGTGCGGTGGGGGTCCCAGTGGGGTTCTCAGAATCAGTTGTTTTGTGTTGAGGGGTGTGTGTACCCCGTTGTGTATGTGTGTGCACCACAAATGAATGTGATGTGATTGTGTGGTGAAGAAGTGTTAGATTCATACACGCAATAGAGAGCCCTGTGTGAGACCCAGTTGCATGCATGTTACATTGATATAATCCCTTTATTTTATGTTCAACATAGAAATATATCTGATGCTTGTGACATATAGATCAGAGTTTGCTATGCTTATTTATATGTTTATTTTTATATGCATACGCAGTGCCGACTTGCAAGATGATGTTGTTCCCCGGGGTCCGCTAGGACGGCCGGGAGGTGGGGTGTTATTACGAAGTTATGGTCAGCCCAGCTAAGTCTCGTATACCACTTTTGTTGTGATGGTTGCAGGGCAATGATCTCAAGATGAAGCTCGCTAGCCAGCCAAAAAGTTCAAAGCCTCATGAAGTGTTATTCTCCCCCTTTCTGCTTTACTGTTTTCCTTTGCTTCTGTTTCAGCTTGCACACTGAGGTAGCTTATGAGTTTTGATGTACTTTGTACTTTTGGGATTATGTTATTGTAAGACCATAAGACCGAGACTCTGATAGTTATTTTCAATAGGCGTGGACTAATTTTGGGTGTTGGTTTTAGTATTTTCGCTGTGCTACTTGGTTAATTTCTTATATTACTTTATAATGCATAATTTGTGATGAATTTATGCTATTGGGCAACCAAGAAGAGAAGAGAGAGCCCTGAAGTTTTTCGATGAAGACTTGACACTCTGTTTGCTCTCCTCCTCAAGTGTTCACTCTGTCCTCTCACTCAAGTTTTCACTCTACTTGCTCTCTCTAGAAGTTCATCTAGGGGTTCATCAAAGGGTTTTTCTAGGTGTTCATTTAGTTTATCTAGGGTATATCTAATATCTATCTTGTTTATCTAGGGTTTATTCTAAGAGTTCATAAAGTTGGTTATCTACTAGTTTATCTAGGGGTTTATCTAGGGGTTCATCTAGGGATTTATCTAGTTGAACTCCTAGATGTACCCCAAGATAAAATCATAGATAACCCATAGATAAACCCTTAGATAAACCCTAGATAAACACCTAAATAAATTAGATAAACCCATTGATGAACTAATGAACACCTAGATGAACTAGATAAACCCTAGATACACCTATAGGAACCGGTAGATGAACCACTAGATAAACCTATCTAGTGGTTTATCTAGGGGTGAACTAGATGAACTCTAAAATAAACCCCTAGATGAACAACTAGATGAACCCCTAGATGAACCCCTAGATCAACCCCTAGAAGAACCCCTAGATAAACTAGATTAACCCCTAGATAAACCTCTACATGAACCTCTATATGATCCCCTAGATGAGTTCACCTAGGGGTATATCTAGGAGTTTATCTAGGGGTTTATCTAGGTTCATTTAGAGGTTTATCTTAAGATTTATCTATGAGTTTATCTAGGTGTTCATCTAGGAGTTTATCGTGGGGTGATTTATCTAGAGGTTTATCTAGGGGTTCATATGAGGGTTTATCCTGGAGTGTATCTAGAAGTTCATCTAAACTACAACAAAACAGGTCTACCACGGCGTTTTTTATGTCTTTCGTGGCGTTTTTCAATGCCAAGCTTGAAAAAATGCCGCAAAAAAAACCTAAATAAGGGCACAAATTACAGTATTCATATTGTCTTCTTCATTGGCAATTAACGTGAAACAAAAAGGGATATATAATTAGTATAATGCATACTATAATTTTTATGGTTTAGTACAAAAATTCCTCCGTAAACCTGATTTTTATGGTTGATTAATTTCTTCTTTCATGTAATAGATCGACTTTATGCTTACCTGACTTTGCTAATGGCAGGTTAAGGAATTCATTCAACCTGAAGGCCGGCCATGCGGAAGAGTCCAAATCTTACAATTATAAAGAAATATTTCAAATGACTTTATTAAAACATGATCGATAAACTCTCCGCCATGGCAATCAAACCTTTCAATAGTCAGCCAGGATCCACAAAAAAAAAAAAAAAAACATAACTGAGTCCAGGCTTATGCATCCATGTTTTCTCAAACAAAATTCGCCTCAAAACCCAGCTGAATTGCCTCACAGCATCAGTTGTTAATTCCAATTTCTCCAGCTGCTAAAACCTGTTGGTTTAATCAATCAAAAACTTGTATCAAAATTGTTCAAAATGAAGTTTTAGATTTACAAAATTAATCTAAAATGAAGTTGACTGAGATTATATAGATTCTAATTGAAGGATCAAGTAATTAATATGATGAAAAAGTAAACAAGGACCGGATCAATTGACAAAGAAAAGGAAATCAGACCTCGACAAATACATCTCCAAAGTTTACTCAATTACTGAACTTGTAAGTATGAGCATCAGATTTTACAACTGCTGCCTGCAGTTCTTTAAGAACTGCAGTGTTGGAGTTCTAAAAGAGCTCTCTCTTAAAGAACTCTGCAAGCAGTTCTTAAAGAGCTCTGCAGGCATTACGATCATTGGTTGAGTGCACCAGAACTAAAAGTCTTAAATAGTAAGCAATTAGGGCTACTATCTTGAAATGTCCAAGAGACCGAAGGATCATTGAGCTGCGACAACATTCGACTGGTAAACGTGCGGCAAACATTCTGCTAAATAAAATTTAAATATGTCAACAGTGCCACTTTCATAATCATAATTAATTTCATGTGTGAAGTATGTAAATAGAATCACTAAGCGCATAAATAAAACAAACATTAGAGTTTAACAATGTTTAGGAATAATCGATGATAGAAAATGAGAAAATAGCATCACAAATAATTGTTCTAAAAGTTATAAGCATGAAAGCGCAAGGTAAAAAATATATGGTGATGATGCGGAAGACTTACAGAAATACAAGAAACGTCTTTTTGTAATCATGACAATTTATAAGTAAATATGAGTTAAATTCCAAAAAGAGAAGATGTTTTTTGTAAATCATGTTCTTGCAAAATCTTTAAGTTTGACAATAAAGTAACCAAGCATGAAAGAAGGATATCAAAAAGAAATTACTACAATGTTCTTATAATTCACAAATTCAAAGCTTACCAAATATTGTAGATAGCATGTTAAGTTATCTAGTGCATTTTATATATAAAGAGAGTATAGAATTAGCATTAAGATCCAATTCTCATGAGAAGAAGTGTTATGGAAGATAATGTTGCGCACATAAATATATTTTGAATAGAGTAAACAACGATTTAATCAAAAATACAAGACATATGTAGAGTAAAGTGCACAATAAAACACAAATAATTTTACTTCCACACACATCACTGCACATAAAAAATGTACAACTAACAAGGTGCTTTGCACACACAATGCTCATTAAGACTTATCTGGGTGTAAAGTAGTGCTTGGGGGATCACATACTTTAATTTTTTTTAATATTGATTTTTGTGATCTGGTGTACTTTAAGAATAAGTGATTTTTTTGTAATAAAAAGAAGGTTTGCACAAGACACTTTACTATTCTTTCAAAGGTGCTCAACCTCACAACGCTTATTAAGACTTATTAGGAGGTTCAAGTAGTGCTTGGTGGAGTTTATCTTTGTCAATTTATTTCCTGATTTTTATTTTGTACAAAGATCTCCGAATACACTTGTTTTGCAAACCAATTTAATATTGAAAGCACAACCACTTTTCATAATTTTTAAGAGTGCAAATAAAAGTAATGTAGGTAAGATACTTGTGTAATTTTAATTCATTGTACTATTACAATAAACACGCAAACATCTTTAGATTAAATGCACATGTAGACTTTGCCAAAATAAGTTAGTGATAAGATATCATTATCAATCATAAAACAATTACTCATACTTAGAGACATGCTAAACTTAGTTCTACACAACTTTTACAATATAATTGATGCACTTGTTATTAGATATATCAAAGCATGATAAAGACAACGTTCAAAGTAGTTTGAAAAGATGAATTGCAACATTATAGAATGTCTAAATGATAGATTACATCATGCTTGATATTGACAATAAAGTCCATACAGTTTTTTTTGATATTTTGAAAAAATAATTTTGATTTAAGATTTGAACTCTTATAATTGATCATGGACTTCCTGAGGTCTACCCTGTGAGGGGTTCGCACTGGTACTAAGAGATGTGATGGGGTGACATCTCAAATCTCTCTTTCGCAAGATACATGTAAATATAAAAGTTAAGTTCAAAGAATAATTTTTGATAATTTTTATGTTTTATATTTTTGTATTTGAATTTTTGCATATAGAAATAGAAATCAAACAAATAAACACAGAAAGGAAGAGAATAAAAATATTTTTGTAATTTGGCTTTTGTAAATTTTTATTTTAATTTTTCAAAAATCAATTGAAGGCAGAAATGTAAAAATAAGTAGTACATATAAAATAACATATTTTTATTGATTTTTTAAAATTTTAAAAATACAGAAAATCAGACAATCGAGCTAACGCTGACGCTAGCACTAGCGCGACAAAGAGTACACTATTTTTCAAGATTTTGGAAATTCTGATTATTGATCTTGATTAAGTGTCCCAAGAGTAGTTTCATGCAGAAATTTCAGAATTTTTGGAGATGTCTAGTTCGTGCAAATTGCATGAAATGTTAGCGATTTCTTATACGACTTGACAACGTATGTTATATATTTTCTTATATCTTCATTTCAATTTTTCTAAGGCTTATATTTATCAATATAATGTAAGTTGAAAATGATAGAAAATGTAAGCACAAGATATCATGTTCGAATAAGCCAAATAAGCATGATTTAAATGATTAGTATGAAATGATGTTTATGCAAAGAATAACATAGATATGCCCTAGATAAGAATACCCAGCCTGTATAACTTGGTTAACATATAAAACCTAACATAGATACTAATATTCTTTAGGTGACAATGTTTGTATGATAAGTTTGAGATTAATGTTATGCCAAAGTATGATAGTGTTTCAATTTATAGACCTAGAATGAAGTGAAGATTCTATTTGATTTGATTTTATTGATATCAAGATGATTCTAAGGTCTAAACTTGAAATAAATCACAATACACACATAATACACCAACCATGGTATGCAATTATAATATCAATTGTCATCATATAATTCATATAAATGTGATAGAAATAGTTGTTTTTAGAAGACTTTTGATATGACTTATGATATATGATTTTAGATAATTTTAGCAAAGGACATCAATAGATCATGGTGGTGCATGTGAATTCAATATTCATTATGATGGCAAATTCTTTCAATATATTCTAGTGATTTTCTTTTTAATTATGATTTTTGAATATATATATATATACGTGATTTTTGATAGGTGAACAATATTGATGGTTTAGATCATGTTTGACATCAAGGAGTGAACATAATACAAATTTTGTTTTGAAAAGGAAAAAGAACATATTAAAAATTGAACTTTCTTTTAGATCTTGAACTTTCTTTTAGATCTTGAACTTTCTTTTAGATCTTGAACTTTCTTTTAGATCATGTTATTTCTCTAATTTTGTTGATGAAGGCTAAAGTGCTTAATAACCTAATAACTTGATTTAATTAAAATATCTTATAGCAAATTTATTGTTCAATTTATATGAATATTATATGATATATATAGGCAATGATTTTAATAATAGAAGATTGGTCATTTATAAATGAAAGAAAGCTGATTTTTACTTTTGATTTAATTTGATTTGTAAACTTCATTTAGGCTTTAAAAGTCACATTTCAAATATTCTATTAGGTGACCATGTCATGATGGCTTAAGAAAAAAAGGAACATTAGGCATATCATGAAGTTGAGTATTTTGTAATTCATTTTGATTTATTTCTACTTCATGCAAATGAATGATACTAGTAGATAAGAGATTTAGGTATCTAAAGTTGACCATATGAGATGGTTTCTTTGGGTACCCAAATACATCGTGATGATTTTTGGGAAGACAAAGATGAATGAGCCCTTTCAAGTGAGGGTAGTGTGTTCTTTTTAATTGCGGGTCTCCATTCATATTTTGGTTTGATATTATTGTAATTCACATTCCATGATGATTTTTAAAAGTATTACTAGTAGGAAATTTGTGAACATTCAAGTTAAAGTTGGGAGATACCAAATGAGGATCAACATTCATCATGCTTTTATTATTAAATATTCTACTAGATGTATGTTTTATAAAATTTGAAAAAGTAGTAGATGTTTTACATAATTTTGAGGATAAAGTAGAGATAAGATATTTAAAATTATTCAATTCTTTTTGAAAAAGTGATTTTAAAGATTCTAGTTTATGAGATAAAATATTATTTTCTTTTATAAATTTTTCGTTATGCTCTTTTGAAATTAAAAATTCTTTTTCAAAATCCTTGAATTTTTCTTTAATATCATTATAATAAAAACAAGGTATAGAGTTTTCAAATGAAGAGCATGATGGAGATTCAAACACATCATTTTTGGATTCTACATTCACATTTGCTTTCAAAGTTTTATTTTCTAAACGTAATATTTTATTAGCAATTTTCAATTGCTTGATTTTTTGTTTAAACATTTTTAGTATATGGAAAGTAGAAATAGAAGTTATCACACAAGAAGAAGAATTAGACTTTCTTACAGTGTTATCGGAAGAGGCTAGATGTGAACAGGAAGTTCATTTTTCGTCTTCTAGGCCTTCCTCCTTTATAGATGAATTTCCATCTTCTCCTGATGAATTGCTCTCTTCGTCTAAGTCAATTTCCATGATTTCAATGGATTTGCTACGAGAGAGATCTTCTTGAATAATGGTGTATGCTTGTATGTCCTTCTCCTCATTTGTGTGTTCCATACCTGCGAGAGGGAGTTCATACATTTCTTCAAGAAATTTCTATATTTTGTATGCACTAGAAAAACAATATTTTAATTTGAAAACTTCATTTGATAGACCACAAAATAAATAGTGTTTGGCTTTTGCATTTAGATGACGTTCTTTTTTATTTGATTCATCCGTTGGTCTTACTATTGCTAAATTCCATGCTTAGATATCTAAAGTTTAATAAAATTTTCAATTAAAATTTTCAATCCTCTATAATTTGTCCCTTTAAATAAATGTGGTGCTAGTGATTTTTCTTCTTCATAAAAATTTACCCCACTAATAGAAGCGAGATCATGAGATGCCATATATTCCCGGTTGTTAAGCCGATTTGGAATAACCTGTCTCTGATACCACTTGTTGGAACTGTAGGCGCCCTTAGAGGGGGGTGGGGGTGGATTAGGGTTTTAAAAACTTATGTTATATTTTGATTAACTTGAAATAATAAGAGATTAAAATAGTGATTTTGAATAAAGATCTAAATTATTTTATAATGAAAGAGAGGATAATAAACAATTTAGAGAAATGAAGAATAAATCAATTTTATTACATAAAGAGAGACATGATTATTATTAATAAAATTGATTACAAAAATAGATTTCTATAATGCTAGAAATCGGAGGCGAATAGTAAAAAGTCTTTTTGTTTTCTATCCTGACACGTATCCCCACGAACCGGTGGCTTTAGCCTATCCTTCCCCAGATACGGCCTCAAGACACTCTAGCCAATCCTTCCCCAGATATGGCCTCGAGCACCCCATAGACCTAACCTAGATCTAGTCGCCAACATGAGGCAAATTTCTGCCCTAAGTCCTACCCAGACCTAGTCGCCAACACAAGGCGAATTTACTCCACGATAAAAGTGATAACAATAATAACAACAATATATGAACTCCCTCTTGAAGAACTTCTAAAGTTGGAGACGAAGGATCGTTGTTGAAGCGATCGTCGTTCGGATCCGGCGTGAAGAAATCCTCCTTCAGAAATTCATAAAACTTTGGTGGGAGATCAACTTTCGGCAGAATAAGGCTCTGGAATTTAGGCACTCAACCCCTCTCTAGAATCCCCAACGAAAATGAGAGAAGAGGGCTCCTTTTATAGGAGAGAGCGCTAGCGCATGCGCTAATGCTACCGTCGACGCTAATGCTACCGCCGACGTTATCCCCATTTAGGAAATATTCTCCGCGCGCGTATTTTCATTCCAAGGAAACCCTGCCGCATTGCCTCTTGTGCTCCGCACTACCACCTGCGCTATCCGCTACCGCTTGGCGCTAATGCCTTTTAAAGATGCTCCCAGAATTGCTCTAATCAGATCTAGCGCCTGCACTAGGTGCTACTGCCGGCGCTAGTGGGCATGTTGGAATTCTGGCTTCAAACTTGGGGGCAACCTTTATATGTTATCCTTGAGTCATATGACTTTGTTTCCTGCACACTTAAACACACAAGATCAAATACACATAGGATTTATTATTCCCAAACCTAGGAGATGTGGAAGACCATGTTCCAACAAAGTCATCTAATCTGCTATATTGGTAAAATGTGGAGGTGGAGAGGAAAGTGCATGTCCAGGGGAAAGGGGGAATTTTATTAGGCTTAACACCTAGGCTCCGGCTTTGACAACATATGACCAAAAGGAGGAACTCTCTCAAACTTTCAATCCCCGCAAATAGAAATAAGAACCATGAATGTTTATGATCGGTAGATCATGATGGTTGTACAAACATGATTAAAATCAAATTACAAAAATACATAAAATAACTAACAATCCTACATCGACGATCTGATGGTGTGTACATCCTTATATGATATGATCCCCATCAAAGCCTCTTTACATGAGTTTGAATGTCCTAACACCTTGATGATGAAGATTTAGAAAATATAAACTTGATATTAAATTATTGATGATAGTCATATACTATTTTATTCAATAGTTATATAATGCACGAAACTTCTTCAGATCAATACATATTAACACGTCATGCAAGTTTATTGGTTATGAATAAAATGACCTGCAACATTTACCTGAGCATCCTTTGGATCAACCTGTGTGATGCTTTCCGAAAGATTTCTAAAGCCTTTTCAGTCTGACCAAGCTAAACATGAATTTTCCCAACAACCTTTACAAGGAAAAAAAATCAAATCATGCATCTCGTACCTTCTTAACGAGTGAAGCCCTGGAGGTGGGTGATCCGCGACATTGAAGGTGGCAATAGAGGCGCGACGAGGTGGGTGAGGCCGGTGGGAAACTGACTTGGAATCGTAGTAGGAGTTCGCTGATATCGCCACAGGAGTTCGCTGATATCGCCGCAGGAGAGAGTCGATCGTAAAGGCTCGCCGAACTGGAGAGGGGTTTCGCGCGGGGATTAGGGCTTTGGCCTGTGGAGTTTTAATCGGATCTATTAAATATTGCGCGACATTTTTATTAGCGAAAGCGTCGCCAATACCGTCGATATTTAATGGCAGCATTTTTTTAATTTAAATGCGTCGCTAAATATTAATTTTATGGCGGTGTTTTTAAAAGCGTCGCGGTAGAGCAATTTTGTTGTAGTGCTAAGGGTTCATTTAGGGGTTTATCTAAGTATTTCTCTATGGGTTCATCTAGGTTTCATCTAGGGGTTCAACTATGAATTAATCTAGGGGTTTATCTAGATGTTCATTTACGGTTTCATCTATTGATTTATCTAGGGTTTATCTAGTTCATCTAGTGGTTCATCTAGGGGATTATCTAGGGGTTCATCTATGGGTTTATGTAGGGGTTCATCTATTGATTCATCTAGGGGTTTATCTAGAGGTTCTATGTGTCCTTAGATGAACTTCTAGATAAATCCTTAGATGTTTAAACCCCTATATGAACCCCTAGATAAACCCATAGATGAACCCATTGATGAACCCATTGATAAACCCCTATATCAACTAATAGATGAACCCCTAGGTAAACTAGTATATAAACCCCTAGATAAAGCCCTAGATGAATTCCTAGATAAACCACTAGATGAACCCCTAGATAATTCATCTAGATAAATCCCTAGATAAAGCCCTAGATGAACCCCTAAATGAACTTCTAGATAAATCCCTAGATAAACCCCTAGATAAAGAACTAGATGAACCCCTAGATAAACTCCTAAATGAACCCCTAGATGAACCTCTAAATAAACCCCCTAAATAAACCCCTAGATAAACCCCTAGATGAACACCTAGATAAACCCCAAATAAACCCATGGATTAACATCGCTCCTAGATAAACACCTAGATGAACCCCTAGATAAAATCCTATATGAACCCCTAGATAAAACCCTATATTACCCCATAGATAAACTCGTAGATGAACCACTAAATGAACCCTTATATGAACCATTATATGAACTAGATGAACCCTTAGATATACCCCTAGATGAACCCCTAGTTTATGAACTAGATGAACTCCTAGATAAACTAGATAAACCCCTAGATGAACTAGATAGGGTAAACCCCGGGATGTACCCCTAGATAAATCTCTAGATGAACCCATAGATGAACCACTAGATAAACCCCTTGATAAAACCCTAGATAAAACCCTAGGTGTTTTTCTAGGGGTTCATCTAGGGATTATCTAGGGGTTTATCTAGGGGTTCATCTAGGGGCTTATCTAGTTGTTCATCTAGGGGCTTGTCTGGGATTTCATCCAATGGTTCATCTAGGGGTTCATCTAGGGATTCATCTAGAGGTTTATCTAGTGCTTTAACTAGTCTTATAAGTATTCATCTAGTGGTTATCTAGGGATTCATCTAGGATTTATCTAGGGGTTCATTGAGGTGCTCATCTAGTTGTTTATCTATGGGTTTATCTAGGATTTCATCTAGGTGTTTATCTAGATAAATTACTAGACAAACCACAAGATGAACTCCTTGATTAACCCCAAATAAACCAGTGTTCATCAAGGTAACTATGTATTAACCTCTTGATAAACTCCTAGATAAACTCTTAGATGAACCCTAGATGAACCTCTAGCTAAATCCTTAAATAAACTCCAAGATGAACATCTAGATGAACCCCTAGATGAACCCTAGGGTTTATCTAGGGGTTCATCTAGATGTTTATCTAGTGTTTCATCTAGTAAAATTTAGGGGTTTATCTAGGTGGTTTATCTAGGGGGTTTATCTAGGGATTTATCTAGGAGTTCATCTATGTGTTCATCTAGTGGTTCATTTAGTGGGTATATCTAGGGATTTATCTAGAGGTTCATCTAGAGGTTTATTTTAGGGCTTATCTGATCTAGTTCATCTATGTGTTTATTTATTTTATCTAGGGGATTATCTAGGTGTTTATCTAGGAGTTCATCAAGGAGTATACTTGGAGTTCATCTAGACACTTCAGGGTTTTATCTAGTTTATCTAGGGGTTTATCTAGAGGTTCATCTAGTGGTTATCTAAGGGGTTTATCTAGGGGTACATCTATGGGTTTATATAGAGGTTGGGGTTTATCTAAGAGTTTATCTAGTTGTTCATCTAAGGATTTATATTGGGTTTATCGAGATGTTCATAAGGGTTTATCTAGGGGGTTCATCTAGGTGTTCATCTAATGGATAATCTAGTGGTTAATCTAGTGGTTTATCTTGTTTATCTAGGGGTATATCTATTGATTAATCAAGTAGCTTTTCTAAGAGTTCATCTAGAGTGGTTTATTTGGGGTTCATCTAGGAGTTTATCTAGGGGTTCATCTAGGAGTTTATCTAGGGGTTCATAAGTGTTCATCTAGTTGTTCATCTAGATAAATATCTAGATAAACCCATAGATAAACCACTAGATAAATTCCTAGATAACCACCTATATGAACACCTAGATAAATCCTTTGATAAACTCCTAGATGAACCTTTAGATGAACCCCTAAATAAACCCCTTGATAAACACCTAGATATACCCCTAGATTAAACTCCCCATAGATGAACCCATATATGAACCCCTAGAAGAATCCCTAGATGAACCCTTAGATAAACCCCTAGATAAACTCCTAGATAAACACCTTGATAAACCCCTAGATGAATCCCTAGATAAACCCCTATATGGTTTATCCAGAGGAACTCCTAGATAAACCCCTATATGAACTGAGAGTTATCTAGGGGTTTATCTAAGATTTTATCATGGAGGATTATTTAGGGGTTTATTTAGATGTTTATTTAGGAGTTCATTTAGTGGTTCATCTAGGGGTTCATCTAGGGGTTTTCTAGGGATTTATCTAGAGGTTGATCTAGGTGTTTATCTAGGGATTCATCTAGGGGTTTATCTTGGATTCATCAAGGGGTTTATCTAGGGGTTCATCAAAGGGTTTATCTAGGTGCTTATCATGGAGTTCATCTCGAAGTTCATCTAGGGATTCATCTAGGGGGTTTAGTTAGGAGTTTATCTAGGGTTAATATAAGGGTTCATCTAGGGGTTTATCAAGGGGTTCATCTGAGGGTTTATCTAGGAGTTTATATAGGGGTTCATCTAGGGGTTTATCTATGGGTTTATCGATGATGTAGTGGTTCATCTAGGGTTTGATCTGGGGGGTTCATCTAGGGTTCACTTATGAGTTCATAGGTTTTTTTTCTAGGGTATGTAGGGGCTCATCTTGGGATATATCTCGGGGGGTTTATCTAGGAGTTCATCTAAGGGTTTATCAAGGGGTTCATCTAGGAGTTTATAATTGAGTTCATTTAGGGGATCATTTAATGGTTCATCTAGGAGTTTATTTAGAGGTTTATCTATGATATTATCTAGAGGTTCATTTAGGGGTATATCTAGGATCTAAACCCTTGATAAACCCCTAGATGAACTCCAAGATAAAATCTAGAGGTTTATCTAGATGTTTATCTAGTGTTTAACTAGGGGTTCATTTAGGGGTTAGATGAAACCTTAGATAAATCGTAGATAAACCCCTATATAAACCCTTTGATAAACCCTTATATAAAACTCCAAACCCCTAATAAATCCCTAGATGAACCCCTAAATAAGCCCCTAGATGAACCCTCAATAAACTCCTTGATAAACTCCTAGATGAATCCCAACTCTTGATGAACCCCTAGATAAACCCTGGATAAACTCCAATATGAACCCTTAGATAAACCCCTAGATGAACCCTTAGATGAACCCCTAGATATACCCCATAGATATACCCCTAGATGAACCCCTATATAAACCCCTAGATGAAACCCTTAAGTAAACCCCTATAGATGAAAATCTAGATAAATCGTTAGATAAACATCAGGTCATCTTTCTTTCCTTCATATACCCTAACTCAACTGTTCGAGTTGGTTTCGATTCTACAAAGGTAGAATGCCTGGTCGAAGGTCCAGTACAGTAGGTAGCATGCGTCTTCGTTTTGGCTCCCGAGCGAGAACGAGAAAGAGGCGATGCACCATCCTTGCTGCTATCTAAGTTTTCCTTGACTTGACAGATGAATCCAATTTAATCCACACTCAATCAAAGGAGGACCACAAGCTTGGGGCTCGATGAAAGAGAAAGTATAAGCATTAAGAAAATGGGGTGAGGAAAGAGCCCGACATTCATTTCTTCATTCAATAGATAAATCCTTAGGTAAACCCCTAAATGAACCCCTAGATAAAAACCTAGATGAACCAATAGATAAACCCCTAGATAAACCCCCTAGATGAACCCCACCCCTACATAAACCCCTAGATAAACCACTGGATAAACTCCTAGATAAACTCTTAAATTATCTCTTAGAATCCATAGATAAACCACTCGATGAACCCCTAGATATACCCCGGGATAACCCATAGATAAACTGTAGATAAACCCCTAGATAAACCTTTAAATCTAGGGGTTCAATTAGTGGTTCATCTAGGAGTTAATCTAGAGGTTCATCTAGGGTTTCATCTAGGGGTATATCTAGGGTTCATCTAAGGGTTTATCTATGTGTTCACCCAGGGGTTCATTTAGGGGTTTATCTAGGGGTTCATCTAGAAGTTTATCTAGGGGTTTATCTAGGCGATTATCTAGTTGTTCATCTAGCTATTTATTTAGGGGTTTATTTAATGGTTCATTTAATGGTTCATTTAGGAGTTAATCTAGCAGTTTATCTATGGGTTCATCTAGGAATTCATTTAGTGATGTATCTAGTTATTCATCTAGTATTTTATCTAGTGGTTTATCTAGGTGTTCATTTAGTACATCATGTATGGGTTTATCTTGGAGTTCTTTAGTGATTTATATAGGGCTTCATCTAGTGGACTTCGTCAAGGTGAACTAGATGAACTCCTAGATAAACCTAAAGATGAATCACTAGATAAACTCCAAGATTGACTCTTAGAGGATAAACCCCTAGATAAACTCTTAGATGATCCCCTAGATAAACCACTAGATGAATAACTAGATAAACTTCTAGATAAACCGCAGGATAAACCCTTAGATAAACCCATAGTTAAAACCCTAGATGAACCCCTAGATTAACCCAAGATAAACCCTTAGATAAACCCATAGATATACCCATAGATAAACCTCTTGTTAAACAAGTAGATGAACCCCTTGATGTACACCTAGATTAACCATAGGTGTTTATCCATAGAACCTCAAGATGAACCCCTAGATGAATCAATAGATGAACTAGATAATCTTCTAAATGAACCCTTAGATAAACCCCATTGATAAACCTCTAGATAAACCTTTAGTAAACCCCTAGATAAACCACCAAAAGAAACCCTAGATAAACTCCTTGATAAAACCCTAAATGGTTTATCTAGATAAACCTATAGATAGGTTAAATATAGGGGTTCATCTAGATAAACACCTATATGAACAACTTGATAAAACCCTAGATAAACCCCCCAATAAACCCTCTCTAGGGGTTTATCTATGAGTATATCTAGGGGTTTATCTATGGATCATCTAGGTGTTCATCTATGAGGTTTATCTATGTGTTAATCTATGTGTTTATGAGAGTTTATAAAGGGGTTTATCTAAGGTTAATCTAAGGGTTATTTTATTGGTTTATCTGAAGATTTATCTAGGAGTTCATTTAGTTGTTTATCTAAGGGTTTATATAGGGGTTTATCTAGGAGTTTATCTAGGAGTTTATCTAAGGGTTTATCTAGGGGTTTATCTAGGGGTTTATCTAGAGTTAATATAAGGGTTCATCAAGGGTTTTATCTAGGGGTTCATCTAGTGATTCATCTAGATAAATATTGGGGTTTATCTATAGGTTTATCTAATTGTTCATCAATGGTTCATCTATGGATTTATCTATGGGTTTATCTAGGGAACTCCTAGATAAACCCCTAGATGAACTCCTAGGCGAACCCATAGATAAATTCTAGATGAGCCCCTAGATAAACCCCTAGATGAACCCCTAAATAAGCTCCTAGATAAACCCATAGATGAACTCCTAGATGAACCCCTAGATAAACCTTAGATGATCTCTTGGATAAACCCCTAAATTTATTTAGATGAACTAGATAAACTCCTATATAAAAACCCTAAGGTGAACCACTAGATAAACACAAAGATAAACCATAGGTGTTTATCTAAATAAATATAGGGGTTTATCTAAGGATTTATCTAGGGCTTTATCTAGGGGCTTAAACTAGGGGTTCATCTACATAAACATCTAAAGGTTTATCTAGAAGTTTATCTAGAGGTTTATCTACGAGTTTATCTTGTGATTTATCTATAGTTTTATCCAGGGGTTTATCTATGGTTACGTGAACCCATAGATAAACCCCTACATGAACCCAAACAACTAGATTAACAACTAGATGAAATCGTAGATAAACACCTAGATGAACTCTAAATGAACCCCTAGATAAACCCCTAGATGAATAACTAGATGAATCCATATATGAACAACTAGATAAACCCCTAGATAAATTGTATATAAACCCCTAGATAAACCCCTAAATAAACCCCTAAATAAACCCCTAGATAAACCACTAGATGAACCTCTAGATAAACCCCAGGATAAACCCCTAGATAAACCCTTAGATAAATCCTAGATCATCTAGATGAATCACTAGATAATCTCCTAGATAAAACCATAGATAAAACCCTAAATTAAAACCCATAGATGAACCCTAGATAACCCTCTAGATAAAACCCTACCCTTAGACGAACCCCTAGATAAACTACTAGATGAACCACTAAATGAACCCTTATATATACCCCAAGATTAACCCCTAGATAACCCTATATAAATAACTAGATGAACTCCAAGATGAACCCCAATAAACCCATAAATAATGTTGGAGTCTTTGTGATCTAGAAGTAATCAACGAGTTATATTCATTGCCAACGTAATATGAGCTTATGTGGTCGCACAAAATAACATACGAGAAATTAGTTATTTGACCAGGCTGGCTCAACTTATATGGGATACGAGTGAAGAACCAAGTTTGGAATGATTGGGAGAGAACTTATGTCGGCTAGACTCTATGTCGATATGGTGATATCGACTAGAGATCAAGACGACATAATGTACGTCGACTTGATAGTCTGCTGACAGAGAAAATGTCGACTAGACGTCTCATCGATATAATGTATATCTACTAGACATCTCGTCGATATAATGTATATCGACTGGACAATGTCGACAAGAGCTTTGGTCTGTTTGAACTGTATCGACTAGACATCTCGTCGATATTGTGTATATCGACTTGATGACTTGTGAAATCCGTCG
This sequence comes from Dactylorhiza incarnata, assembly GCA_033032865.1. NCBI lineage: Eukaryota > Viridiplantae > Streptophyta > Magnoliopsida > Asparagales > Orchidaceae > Dactylorhiza > Dactylorhiza incarnata. Next base: position 779,755 of record JAWHQI010000517.1, read on the forward strand.
ACTAGAAAGTCTATCATATGGACTTCAAGTTGATATAATGTATATCGACTTGAATGTCTGCTGACTGAGACTTTGTCGACTAGACGTTAAGTCGACACAGTGTATGTCGGCTAACCACCTCGTCGATATAGTGTATATCAACGAGATAGTGTCGATGAGACAGAGTCGGCCAGACATCTCGCCGATATAGTGTCGACTAGACAGACTCTGCTAGGCATCTCGTTGATATAGTGTATATCGACGAGACGTCTCGTCGATATAATGTATATCGACGAGACAGTGTCGACTAGACAATGTCAACTAGACATCTCGCTGATATAGTATATATCGACGAGACATCGCGTCGATATAGTCAAAGACATTTTATTCTCCTATTTTAAACCCTGAACCTGGTTTGGCTTTTCTTGGGATAATTCATGTTGTAGCTGAACCCAGTTCATTAGATATTATATATAAATATAATATTTAGTTTTAGGGTTAAGATTTTCTATTCTCCCGAGCCCTAAAGAAGTGTTCTGTAGAGCGACGACGGTGAACCCAACATCTTTCCTTTTGCGAATCGGAAACCTAGCGCCGACAATCTTCTCCTGGAATCAGATCTAGCAATCTGTGGAGACGAAGGCCCCGATTCTTCCAGCCCGCTTTTGATTATCGAAGGCAAGGTGTTTCTCCCGTTAGTGTGGAAATCCGGTAAAGACGCAGACCTATTTCTGCGTAACCGGAACTCGACAGACCTAGTCGCTGTTTTCTAGAGCAGTCTGATCGAGTTGTGACTCGATTTAGCATAGGTAATTTAATTACTGCTTCTATTTCTTGATTCATGGTCTTAGCAAAATTCTATATGCTTCTCTTTTGGGTTGTTCTTATATTTCCGATGCGCACAAATGATGTGTCTACTCCAAAGGAAAATCCAACAGTGGTATCAGAGCCAGGTTTTGCGATTTCCACGTTTCAGAAATTGTCTGCCTTAGCAGAAATTGTCCTTCTATGTTAGTTTGTGAAACTATAAGCACAGATAGACAAGTTTGTCTACTGTCATAAGAGTGTTTGCATGTGCTTGCATCCAATACATGTAAATCCGAAGATTTAGAAATGTTCAAAATGTTCAGATTTAATACAAAATATCAATTGTTGATGGTTTTGTGCTTTTGGAATGTATCTGGATTGTGCTTGTTGTTTTTCATGATTGTGAAATTGTGTTCACATTGATTAAATGTTAATCAAGATTAAGTGTTAATCAAGTATCATGGAAAATCAATTAAAATTAATATTAAGTGTTCGGATGCCTTCCGATGGACGACACTCTTCCTGCCTCGATCGATGAAGTGTGAGCTTGCCAAAGCAAGATGTACATTAATCTATCTTGGTAAGGGTGCGTCTAGATAATTGTGATATCCCGATGTCGACATCGGGTCCAACTTAACTAGGTGACCTCAACAGTTTAGTGACTAGAGGTATGAGGGTGACATGCACCATTTGATGGATGCGAATAAATGTTATTCACCAACCATACAAGAATTGCATGGTGATGCAATTGGCAATGGTTGCCTACCTAAATAGCCACATTATAGGTGATCAGCCAAAGCTGACTTATGATGGCGGTGAAATACGGATCTTGTCCATTAGAGAGTAGCTCGCATAAACTCTTCGAATAAATATTAAGGGTTATCAATTTGAAAAAAATAGTGAGAGCTTTTAATAAAATACCTTATTAAATAAAATATGTTTTGAACTATTGTACTAAAACTATTTTGCAAATTTCTAGCTTGATTCAAGTTAAACATTGATTTGAGTAATGCATGACCTCGATCCAAGCAAGAAGTCAATTCGAATTCCAAACAATCTTTGATCTTTGAGCTAATCTCACATTCCTGAATAACTTATAACACATCACACAAGAAAACACGAATCAACACTAATGTCCACGAGCGGCTATTCTGCAACTACGATTCAAGTTAAAACCTAAAGATCAAATGACACTAGTCTCCATATTCCAAAACTAAGATTATAGTGTTAGTAGTGTAACAAAATATGACAATGACCTCATCTCCCAGTGCCAATTTAGGAGGCAATGGTAAAATCATCTCTCATCGATGTCTACTTACTACAACAATATTTTTGCATCAGGCATGTCCCGTACAATGACATTAACGACGTTCGTTGTCATCTGAAGAGTTTCAAGGCTCGTTTTTTGTTACACATAGATATAAATATTGTTTAGAAAATACTGACTTGACTTCAATGCAATGTTTATGCCTAAACACCTCGAACCTAACTGTGGAGGACCGTACATCGTCACTGCTTCCAAACATGCATTGACGCTACCTCTTATTGCGCATAAACCTTTATTCCTCTCATCTTCTGAAATCGCTGCACTGATATAGTCATTGTTTCCACCATCCACATACTCACTGCTACTTGATGCTGCAACCATCGAACACCATTGCAGTAACTTTAAAACCTCAGTGTAGACATTGAGCAAATGTCCTATATCTTCCATTGCATTCTAAACTTGTCAAATCTATTTATGTAGCCAAGCTTTGTATATTTTCCACCCGTGGCTGTGGGGAACTTTTCTTGTAAAAAATATGTCCATGTGCACGCTAAAATGTAATAAGCTACTAAGAAGATAATCATTAAATTCATTCATAGAATCCTCGTGCAGGAAACAAAAAATATCCATCTTCAACACCAAAAAAATTAACATTTTAATAATCATGCACACTTTTCAAGTAAATAATAAAAATATCTAAATCATATGATGAGCATTGTGCAATATAACATCATAACTAAAGATATTCACCTTTCTAAAGTTCACTCTGTGAAAATTAGAGGAAATATTTTGAGTATTTACTGACATCAAATCATTGAACAACATTCATTATACTTTGTGAATCAAAAAAGATTAAAGCTTTACAAAATTTACAATAGTCCAACCTGAAATTCTCATCCAACTCTTTGTAGATTCCATGATCAACATATATTGTCACAATTAATAAAAATCTCTTTGAAATTTAATGCTTGCATTAAGTCAACGTGACATACCTAGTGAGAAACATTTATTTTCTTCCTCAAACCAAAATGTTGTCAGGGTGAGGATCTCCATGCACAAAGCCTGGACAAATGTCATTTTAGAAAATGCTTCTATTAATGCTTTGACAACCTACAATATGGTGAGGAAATTGAGAAAAAACAAATCGCACTAATCTGTAACATCGACAGCTAAAATGGCTAAAAAGAAGAGCAATGGAGATCGAAAAGAATATCAGCTCATTACAAATTTGTAGGATGATATACTTATATGTGAGAAGAAGAACAGAAATTCACTAAATTTTACATCGAAATTAGAGGAAAACTTATTAAGCTTAAGTAATAGTTTAGACCTCAAATATCAAAAACACTTAATGGTTGTCAATAAGTTCATATATGACATACTATAATTCACATGTAAGAAGTTGAAAATATTCTTTGAGAGTTAAAATTACAAAACAAGTCCAGCATAAAGGTAAAATCATTTTATTTACATTTCCAGCAACACACATTTGATTCAGTTGTTCACTAAGGGTCTTAATAGATCACTCAACCATTCACTTTTTTTTATCTCCTATAAGCATCAAACATGTTAATGTAAACATCCATATATGGTACACTCATTAAGCTTAGCTATATTTAAGAGAAAATGAGTGATGTGGCACAACACTATTGACGATTTCTAAATCACATCCAATGGATATAAGTAAATAAAAAGGTGAAGCCAGACTTAGTATTATTGTGATAAACTGAAACAGACAATGCCTACGATACTAGGTGTTCCTTACAATATGTTAGGGAGGTTTAGATCTTGTTTAATTTTCTACTATATATATTTTTCTTAGAGTTGTCTACTTAGCCTAACTTTCTTATCCACTCAATGATACATTGATTACAATCATTCTTTCATAACTTTCTTATCCACTCACTTATATATTGTAATTCACCTTTGCAAGTCAATGCGAGAAATTTTGTGTAGGTTTTTGATTCCCTAGAAAAGAGTTTTGTTAAATTTTAAAAAAATTACAGTCTTTGTTGTTGGAAAAGGAGAACTAAAACTATATTAGACAATTATAGAATTGATTAAAAATTTCCCGCATGGGGACCTATAAGAGGTGGGGGTGTGCATGAATGCATGCACATATTGTGCATTTCCATTCATATTTGTGCTCACATGTTTCTTGGGTCCTCAACATATTTCTTTTTTGGGTTTTGAACATATTTTTTTCTGGCAAAATCGAATCTCACCAAATTGTCAGCAGAAAATGAAGTTTCTACGTATTTATTTTATTTTAAAAATATAAATTAAAACAATGATAATTTTCTTGTATTCATAAAAATATTGAGCATTTTTGGTAAAAAATGTAATTATTTATTTGCCTTAACTCTTAATTAAATTTATTAAAGTACTCTATGTTAATTAATATATTCATAAATAATTATGCTAAATATTCTAGTTACTAAATAATGAATGATGTCTTATGCTACGTAATTACTTAAGTGGTAAATAAAAAATTTAAATGTACATAAAAGATATTAAATAAAAAAATAAAAGATTTGAATATAAAGGATAATAAACACTTGTTTAACTAAGAATACTTAATTAAATAGTAATAATAATTAAGGAAAAAAATAAAAGATTTGAATATAAATGGTAATAAACTTTTGTTTAACCAAAATAATAATTAATTAAATAGTAATAATAATTAAGGGCTTTGTTATTTATGGAAAGGTTAAGGGATTATTTATTTATGGAAGGCATGGGTAACAGGTCAGTTTGGCCAGGGTTTCTTCGTCCCAGTTTCTGCCGCGAGGAGGAAGGCAGTGAGCGTGAGGGAGAGACGGGGTGGGGGGAGGGAGAGAGGAATGCCTTCTCCTCCGGCAAGGAGCTCCGGTGACTGAAACCGAGGCTTAACGGCTCTGTTCGGGTCTTCGTCCCTGTTTCTTCCGCAAGGAGCCGACGCGAGGACGACGAACGTGAGGGAGCCGTGCCCTAAGAATCCTGGCAGATCGGCGTTCTATGTTATCCGAAATCCGTTAACTCCTAAGCTTCAAGCCATCGAGAGGGAAGATCGCACTCCCGCCGGACTGTGTTTTTTTCTGGTTCGATTGTCTCTCCTAATTCGTAAGTAGCTCTCTGTTGCTCTCATTTTGAGTTTTTTTTACCCTGCTATTTTTGAACACAAGGTAAGAGTCATTAACACTCAAAACAAATGAACCAACAGAAATTTGGGGAATCACAATATCTCTCCGTGGCTCTCGTTTTGAATTTTTTTTCCTGGTTTAGGGTAATATATTCAGGTTATTATAATTTGTATTTCAACATTAACTTCTTATAATTTACCTGATATTTTCATATCACATATGAGTAAACTATGATCTATAAATTTCCTTGAGGGGCTGGTTTGGGCATATGGAAATGGATGTGGTTGATGTTGTTCTGTTTAGTGGTTTTTGATATTTTTGTAGTTAACATTAACATTTTCATCATGCTCACATTAACATTTTCTCTGTTTTGTAAGGAAATCAAGTATGGCTTGTCCTAGTTTGTTTATATCTCCTATTTCATACCCAACAAGGATAGTATCATATAGTTGATTCTAGTAGAATCTATATGCTCAATAAAGTCAACACCAATATTTATCATTTCTTCCTCAAGTATACAATTATGAGCTTCAACTCTTCCTAAAATTAATCTTTAATTTATCATCAAAATGTATCTTGAAGAGCATAAACACAAATCACATTTATAATATCAACAATAATTATCTTAATTCTTTAGTAGAAATCACCCTCTATCAAAGTCTATTCACGTCAATAATTTTCTCTTTTTAAAGTATTTATCCACTACTATCCCAACCTCATTCATATTATTAAAGTTTCCAACATAAAATGACTTAAATACATCCCTAATATATTCAGATTTTTTTCTTCAAACTTAGTCCCTTGTAAATAAATAATATTTATTCTTCTTCTTCTTCTGATCAATGAGTTAATTACCAATTCACTGGTTTTTTTTTCATCAAGTCCTCAAATTTCTAGTAAACTTTATCCTAATATTAAACCAAAGTGAGTCAAATGACTCTAGTTTTCTTCTCAAAACAGCCCGACTATACTGTCGAGCATCACTTTTAAAGAGCGCCCTAGAACTATCAAAATTCAAATTTAGATTCATATCAAAGTGAACCTAACATCAACCCAGGTTGTTTACAATTGGTTGTCAAGATTGGCTTCATATTGACAAGAGTTTTAGGGTTGGCTATAAACCTAACATCAACCTTTAACCTTTCACTTTTGGTCTAGGGACCAACACTAGCATATATGATTATAAAACTTTAAAAAAAGCTCAACTAACAACCCTAAAAAGATGTTTGACCAGCTGCAACTAAAAGAAATTCTACTTACCAACAATTATTCAGTCACAATATAATATAAGTTAGTTAACTTAAAAGAAACCTACCTTCAAATCAAAACGAAGGCATTACCAAAAAAAATGTTAAAAGGTTTTAGCAAACTCATGTAACGATTCAACGTACCCTGCAACTTCATTAGCAAACTATAATGAAGTGTAATGCCAACAATTATATTGAATATCTTAATACATGCAATGACACACACAGACAAACACATATCAACAGACATGAGGATTAAGGCCATCTATGTATGACAAATGAATCCCTACGTGAGTACTTCTAATCGGGCAAGTTGGTTATATCTTTAGTGGCTTGCGCTCAACAAAAGAGGCACATGTCGGTGATACAGTTCATCAAGCCAATATCACTGTGGTGCCCCTTCATGGTATAGTTTATATGCTCCCTTTTTCATTGCTAATCATAAAAGGGTCATTTTTAGTATTTTTTCTGAACTTTTAACTTCACCTTCATGCAAAATCAGGAATATTTTACCCGACTTTCCCAAGTTAGCTACTTCGCACATGGTGTTCTCTGGTCTTTATCCAGCCGATGGATCAGATTTTGATGCTCTCAACCACACAATAGAGAGATCAATTTGTAATGATGCAAGTGTTTCTCAAGCACAAGGTATTTTTATTTTGTTTTCTACAACTGCATGTGCTAGCATATGCTTATTTTTAGATTTATTTCAACTTTCATGTGCATGTTGTTATTTTTATCTCTATAATAATGCAAGAATTTGCAGCATGCTGCTATTTTTAGATGAAAGGTATCACATTAATTACCATAGTGAATAACTTTTATATTTTTGTTTGTTTAATAAGGTGCAGATTTAGTAGTGTTCTTTTGTATAATTGTTTAGATATTGGAAGATGTTGTCGTAGAAATAAAGTGGCTAATATAATAAAAAAAAAGAGAAATAAAATAAAAGAAATATGAGTCATATTATTATGTTATTCTTGATTTTTATTTTTGCCATGGAGAAATGTCCTCTTGATATAAGACATCTTAAAAATTCCTTAGTTTTAGCTATTATTGACTTCTTTTGATGAAATCCAAAAACAACAATTGATAACCATTTAGGAGAAATCATGCCGCAAGTACCATTGCAGAAGTAAATCCCAAGAACTGTATGCCCTACACTAAAATGCTAAAAACATTACTTGAGAATCGTATGAACAACAAATGGGAGCCATCAAAACTGCCACTGGAGAATAACTTTTTGAATGACAAAACAAATAAGACATCAGACAACCAAATAAAACTCGGGCAAATCAGGTGACACGACATAGGGCGACAAGGCTTAGGGCTTAGGGCAACGTGGCTTCGAGCGACACTAATTTTGTCGCCTCCGACACTAATTCCGCTGTCTCTGACACTAATTCCGCAGTCTCCGACACTAATTCTGCCACCTCCGACACTAATTCTGCCGCCTCCGACACTAATTTCGCCGCCTCCTACACTAATTCCCCAGCCTCCGACGGTGCCGCCTCCGACACTAATCCCCCGCCTCCGACCCTAATTCTGCTGCCTCCGACCCTAATTCGGCTGCCTCCGACACTAATTCCGCCGCTTCCGAACCTGCCTCCGACACTAATTCCACCGCCTCCTAGTCTTCTTCTTCTTCTTCCCCTCCTAATCCATGTTATTGCTCACTTATGTTCTTTTAAAACCTCTATCAATTTTATTTTCTCCGAATCAGATAAATTAGAAGAGACAATAACGGGAAAAGTAGAATTATATCCTAAAATGCGTATTTAAGGTGATCCGGGAGCTTCTTTAACTCAACAATTGGTGGATCTTTATTGATCTCTTTTAGTCGATCCTTATCTGTTAGACTAATCACATCAAAATTCACTTTTCTAGTTAAAGATTGAGAATCCTCAAGATATGCTAAATGATTACACACATCAACACAATTGAAGTCTTTCAAGTGATTATTAGTTATACAGATTTTAATGGATCAGCGCCAAGAAGTTCGGAAGGTATTGTAGAAACATCATTATCGATGCTGCTAATAAAATAACATAAATTATCAGCCTCTATTGGTTGTTTTATGGCGTTATTAATGTGAAAAGTAACCTCCTCTTCTCCAACTCGTATAGCTAACTTTCCCTCAAAAACCTCAATTAGCGCTCTAGAAGTTGCTAGGAAAGGACGACCAAGTATAATTGGAATCTCTCCGTCCTCGTCCATATCAAGAATTACAAAATCCGTTGGGAAAATAAATTTATTGACTTTTACTTGCACATCATCTACAACTCCTCCAGGGTATTTGACAGTACGGTCAACAAGTTGAATACTCATCATAGTCGGGCGAACCCGCCTAATCCTAACATTAAAAAAAGTTTATAAAACATGAGATTTATACTGGCGCCTAAATCAGCTAAAGCTTTATTAACTAACAAATCACCAATTAAACAAGGGATGAAAAAACTGTCCGGATCTGTTAGCTTTTGGGGTAACTTGTTTTGCAAAATAACAAAACATTCTTCGCTTAAGGTCACCAATTATTTGATTATTCTCGTTTTTACGACGATTATGATTTGATATTTGCGATGCGTGTTGCAACCAAGGCCGACTTGTCAGTGTCGATGTTTGGGATTCGTTTCTTGTTGAGTATGGCCGGCTGCTGCAGTCATGTTTCCAGCCATGCTTTAGTGGAGATAACATGAAATTTTGTGTTAATTATTTAGCCGGCTGCTGTTAGGAGTTTCCGCCCAAATCTATTAGTAAAATTTAAAAGTTTTAACCATTTAAAGCTGGTTTTGGGGAAAAGTCTCAGATTTCATATATGGGGCTGTTTTTTTTATAGGGATTGCATCCAATTATCAAGTTAGTTTTGTTTATGCATTGGGCTTGAGCTGAGGCTTTGTTGAGTTTATTTTCACTGTTTTTTCTTTCCCCTTATCATCTCATATAATGTTAAAGCATATAACATCAGTTTATAGTTTCAGTTGTTGGGAGGTCTTAGAGGGGCCAGCTATGTGGGTAGTGATTTTGGTTCAGGAAAGGGAAATTTAATATCTTCTAGCCTCCTATCTTCTTCTTCTAGCCTCCTATCTTCTTCTAGCCTCCTATCTTCTTCTTCTAGCCTCCTATCTTTTTCTTCTTCTAGCCTCCTATATTCTTCTTCTTCTTCTAGCCTCCTATTTTCTTCTTCTATAGACTCCGTTCTTCTTTTTCTTCTTCTTCTATATGCTCCCTTCTTCTTCTTCTATAAGCTTCTTTCTTCTTCTTCTTTTATATGCTCCCTTCTTGTTCTTCTTTTATAGGCTCTCTTTTTCTTCTTCTATAGATTCCCTTCTTCTTCTATCAGTTTCACTTTTTTTTTATTCTTCTTCTATAGACTCTCTTCTCCTTCTTCTTCTAGGTTCCCTTCTTCTTCTTCTTCTTCTTCTTCTTCTTCTATAGACTCCCTTTTTCTTCTTGTTCTTCTTCTGCAGGATCCCTTCGTATTCTTTTTCTATAGACTCTCTTGTTCTTATTCTTCTATATGCTCCTTTCTTCTTATTCTTCTTTTATTGGATCTCTTCTTATTCTTCTTCTATAGACTCCTTCTTCTTCTTCTTCTTCTACAGGCTCCCTTCTTCTTCATCTTCTATTGGCTCCCTTCTTCTATAAGTTCTCTTCTTTTTTATAGGCTCCCTTCTTCTATAGACTCTTCTTCTTCTTCTATAGGCTCCCTTCTTCTTCTAATAACTCCCTTCTTCTTCTATAGGTTCCCTTCATCTTCTATAGACTCCTTTCTTCTTCGTCTTCTTCTTCTTCTATAGGATCCATTCATCATCATCTTCTTCTTCTATTGGCTCTCTTCTTCTTCTATAGGCTTCCTTCTTCTTCTATAAACTCTCTTCTTCTTCTTCTTCTTCTTCTTCTTCTTCTTCTTTTTCTATAGGCTTCTTTCTTTTTTCTCTTCTATAGACTCTCTTCTTCTTCTATAAACTCCATTCTTCTTATTCTTCTATAGGCTCTCTTCTTATTCTTCTTCTTCTTTTATATGCTCTCTTCTTCTTCTTCTTCTTTAGACTCCTTTTATAGACTCTCTCTCTCTCTCTTTTTCTATATGCCGCTTCTTCTTCTTCTTCTTCTTCTATAGACCCCTCTTATTCTTATTCTATAGTCTCTCTTATTCTTCTTTAGGCTCCTTCTTCTTCTATATGCTCATTCTTTTTTTTATAGACTCTCTCTTCTTCTTCTATAGGCTCCCTCTTCTTCTTCTTTTATAGGTTCTCTCTTCTTCTATAGACTTTTTCTTCTTCTTCTTCTTCTATAGTCTCCCTCTTCTTCTACTTCTATAGGCTCCCTCTTCTTTTTATTTTTCTATAGCCCCTCTTCTTCTTCTTCTTCTTCTTCTTCTTATTTTATAGGCTCCATCTTCTTCTTTTTCTATAGGATCTCTCTTCTTCTTCTTCTATATGCTCCTCTTCTTCTTTTTCTATAGGCTCCCTCTTCTTCTTCTTCTATATGCTCCCTCTTCTTCTTCTTCTATAGGCTCCCTCTTCTTCTTCTTCTTCTATAGACTCCCTCTTCTATAGTCTCTCTTCTTCTTCTATAGCTTCTTCATCTTCTTCTATATGCTCCCTCTTCTTCTTCTATATGCTCCTTTCTTCTTCTTCTTCTTCTTCTTCTTCTTCTATATGCTTCTTTCTTCTATATGCTTCTTCTTCTATATGCTTCTTCTTCTATATGCTTCTTCTATATGCTTCTTCTTCTATATGCTTCTTCTTCTATATGCTTCTTCTTCTATATGCTTCTTCTTCTATATGCTTCTTCTTCTATATGCTTCTTCTTCTAGAGTCTTCTTCTAGAGTCTTCTTCTTCTAGAGTCTTCTTCTTCTAGAGTCTTCTTCTTCTTCTAGAGTCTTCTTCTTCTAGAGTCTTCTTCTAATTCATCCAGCTCGTCTGACCAAACCTCCACTTTCCTTTGCAAAAAACAGGTCAACATGATCAAAACTACTGAAACTGATACAAAAGATTTCATTTTTGAGATGATCCAACAAATACCTGATCCCATCCAACAAAAACACCTCTTTGAACAACTGCAAACCCTCGTCCTACAGGACAATAAAAACTCATTAATCGAACCTTTTAGTATTTCCAAACTATTTGATAAATATCCACAAACGTCTACCCAAAAAACCACACACATTAAAGATTTACACACTGAAATTCACAACCTAAAAAAAGAAATTCACTTACTTAAAACCCAAGTACATGCACTTGATGTTAAACATCTTTCACATGAAACACAATTTTCATTACTCCAAAGCCTACTCTCCCCACTGCCAAATGAAACTCACCCTAGTACACCACCTCTTCCACCAATCTCCATTTCTCATGACCCAATAACCGACTCCCTCTTATTCTTCTTATATAGACTCCTTCTACAGGCTCCCTCCTCCTCTTCTTCTTATTCTATAAGCTTCCTCTTATTCTTATTCTATAGGCTCTATCTTCTTCTTCTATAGGCTCCTTCTTCTATAGACTCTCTCTTCTTCTTATTCTTCTATAAGCTCCCTCTTATTTTTCTTCTATAGGCTCCCTCTTCTTCTTCTATAGGCCCACTCTTCTTCTTATTCTTCTATAAGCTCCATTTTCTTCTTCTTTTTTTATAAGCCCCTTCTTCTTCTTCTATAAGCTCCATATTCTTCCTCTTCTATAGGCTCCCTCTTCTTGTTCTTTTATAGGCTCTCTTCTTCTTCTATAGGCTCCTTCTTTTTCTATAGGCTCCTTCGTTTTCTATAGGCTCCTTCTTCTTCTTCTTTTAGGCTCCTTCTTTTTCTTCTTCTTTTAGGCTCCCTCTTCTTCTTCTTCTTTTAGGCTCCCTCTTCTTCTTCTTCTTCTTCTCCCTGGTCTTCCTCTTCCTCTTCCTCTTCCTCTTCTTCTTCTTCCTCTTCGTCTTCCTCTTCTTCTTCTTCCTCTTCGTCTTCCTCTTCTTCTTCTTCGTCTTCGTCTTCCTCCTCTTCTTCTTCCTCTTCTTCTTCCTCTTCGTCTTCCTCCTCTTCTTCTTCCTCTTCGTCTTCCTCTTCGTCTTCTTCCTCTTCGTCTTCCTCTTCCTCTTCTTCCTCTTCGTCTTCTTCCTCTTCTTCCTCTTCTTCTTCCTCTTCCTCTTCTTCCTCTTCTTCTTCTTCTTCTTCTTCCTCTTCTTCCTCTTCTTCCTCTTCTTCCTCTTCTTCTTCTTCTTCTTCCTCTTCTTCCTCTTCTTCTTCTTCTTCTTCTTCTTCTTCCTCTTCTTCCTCTTCTTCTTCTTCTTCCTCTTCTTCTTCCTCTTCTTCCTCTTCTTCTTCTTCTTCTTCTTCTTCTTCCTCTTCTTCCTCTTCTTCTTCTTCCTCTTCTTCCTCTTCTTCCTCTTCTTCCTCTTCTTCTTCTTCTTCTTCTTCTTCCTCTTCTTCCTCTTCTTCCTCTTCTTCTTCCTCTTCTTCCTCTTCTTCTTCTTCTTCTTCTTCCTCTTCTTCCTCTTCTTCTTCCTCTTCCTCTTCCTCTTCCTCGTCTTCTTCTTCTTCTTCTTCTTCTAGACTCTATTCTTCTAGACTCTATTCTTCTTCTAGGCTCTCTTCTTCTTCTTCTTCTTCTAGTCTCCCCTCTCCCTCTTCTTCTTCTAGTCTCCCTTCTTCTTCTTTTTTTAGGCTCCCTTCTTCTTCTAGGCTATCTTCTTCGTCTTGCTCCCTTCTTCTTATTTTTCTTCTAGGGAGTCTTCTTCTTCTTCTTCCAGGGAGCCTTCTTCTTCTTCTTCTTTTAGGGAGCCTTCTTCTTCTTCTAGGGAGCTTTCTTCTTTTTCTTCTAGGTAGCCTTATTTTTCTTCTTCTAGGGAGCCTTCTTCTTCTTCTTATAGGGAGCCTTCTTCTTCGCTCTTTTCTTCTTCTTCTTCTTCTAGAGAGCCTTCTTCTTCTTCTTCATCTGGGGAGCATTCTTCTTCTTCTTCTTCTTCTTCTTCTGTGAAGCATTCTTCTTCTTCTTCTTTTAGGGAACCTTCTTCTTATTCATCTTCTTTTAGAGAGTCCAACCCAATAAATAACTGCTGAAAATAATCGTCCAAATACAATAAGTGACTCACCAAAGTAGTGGGCTGACCAAGGCACTGAAGAATTCGAAGCCGGAGATGCGTGGGCGACGATCCGAGGTGTAACCGAAGGCGTGGAGATGATGACGGTGGCTGTCCTTGGCGGTGGAAGGTGAAAACGGGCCGGAAATGGATGGATCCGGCGACGTGGGTAGAGATCCGGACGAGGGTGGATAGATCCGATGATTTGGGAGCGGATCCGGGCTGGTTTTGTCCAGATCTGGACTGATTTGGACAAGGAGGGGTGGAGGTGGTTCCACGTCGAGGAGAGGGCTGGGAGAAAGGCCTGTTGCGGACTGACGGTGGGGAGGAAGGCTGCTTGGGTTGGCGGCGGGAGAGGAGGGCTGCTGTGGGCTGGCGGCAAGGAGGAGGGCTGCTTGGGAAGGGGCGAGTGGAAGGTTGGCGGTGGGCTGCTGGGCTGCTGGACAGCAGAGTAGCAGTGGCTTGGGAGAGCAAGGTGGCTGGCGGCGGGTTGGCTGGGAGGCGGAGAAGGGGGCTGAGAGAACTATATTAAGGAATAGTAAATTTCATAAAGGAATAGTGCCAAGAGGGGATTTTCTGGACAGCCAACAGTGGCTGTTTGGGGGGCTGTTTGGGGGCTGCAGGAGGGAGTTTGGGAGGGGGAAAAGAGGGCTAGGGTTAGGGGGTACCTTGGGGAGGGAGATATAAGCTTAGGAGTCGTCACCTAGGGTTCCACGGAGTCGGCACCGTGGAGGGATCGCCGGATTTCGGGATTTCTCTTCTCCAAAATCTGCAATGCCAATAATCAGCCCCCTACCTATCTATTTATAATAAAAGGAGGGTTAGGGCATCCCCCATCAACGGCTATGATTGGCCGGAGGTGAGGCTACCCAAATACATCAAAATAAATGCAAACATAGTAAAATAATATATTAAATCGATTCGCAACGTGAATCCCGACACATCTATGGAGTCCGATCGTCGATCCGGGCACACCATATATGGTAAGTCGCCAAATCAGCCCCGAGTGGGCCCAAAACTCGTCCTCGTGTTTGCTCCGCATCAATCTCCCCGGCTTGAAAGAATTCATCTCCCGATGAATTGGGATCGAAATTCTCTCAATGAATGCCAGGAGGTCCATCAGAGGTCGCCCATGTGTCATCGATGGAGGAGTGTCCTCGCCACTCGACTCTCCCCGACTGGAAGCTGTCATCTCCGGTAAATGGAGACGGCCGTACTGAAGTCGAAGTCCAGGGGTGAATCGAAGACGCTCTGCTGCAAGTATCCAGGTGTCACCAACGTCTGTAGTAGGAATGCACTGGCGGAATCTAGTCTCCATGAAGCTCTCAACGCTCAACTCACGAGTGGCGGATCCCGGTGCGATCGGCGGCGCCGTAGGTAGAACCAAAGAAGATGAGTTCCCAGGTGGGCGGGTCTCAGAAGTGGGTGAGTAGCAGTGACCATCAAACGTGTGTGGGCTATGAGGGTGGTAAGGCAACGGGAGTGGAGGTGTGGGCGGCTGGAATAGGTTTAATGAGCAAACATACCACAAAAAGTAAACCATGCAGTTAGGAGTCAGAAATATGAAATGTTTGAGTGTGAAATAATCAATGATAACCTAATAAAAATGTGGAGCATTTCAAAATAATTCACAATGACATCCCTTCATATCAAAATGCAGAAGAACCAAAATATAGAATGTAGCATTTGAATAGTATATAAAATCATGGATCGAAGTCTAAAATACAATAAAATGAGATTATGGTCATAAACTCTAAATAATGCATGAAGTAAGTATTCTCATGCGGCTTACATGGTTTGAATCATATTCCTCAACTTTTATCATTGCCTATTAGAGTAGATCAAATCCAATAAGAAAGGATGAAGATCATGGTCATAAACCAAAATTGCTTGTTATAGTAGATACAAATGTTGAAAATATAGAAGCTGACAGAGAGTATTCTGAGTCGTTGCAATACTATGGATCCTAAGAAAATCAAGAACATAGATATATAATTAATCCATGTGCAGGTCCATATTTTATGAAAGATTTGAAAGCATTGGACATAACTCAAATCAAATGTATTCTGATCAAATAGAAACCAATTGCAAAAAATCAATGTTTCCAAATATTCCATACTGGAAGATAAATCAATACACTTTTCAGTGCATCGCAAACAAAAAATTTTATGAGCACAAATATGAAAATATTATTCAAACAAAAAACTTAAATCTAATAAATCTCAAGAATTCCTTGTAAGAGGAAAGTAAGTTTTAAAAAAGAATATAAATCTCAGACCTTGAATATGAAAACATTATTCAAATAAAAACTTAAATCTGAGCAATAAAATTCAGGTCGCAAATCGGAGCATATTACAAACATAATAGATGACATAATCACATAAATAGGTAAATAAACAGAATGTTAATTCAGATAAATGATTACCTGACCCCTTCAAACTTCACAGCTTTAAAGAGAAGCTCTGCTATTTGTCTTTCAGCAAAAGCTGAATAATTAAGTTGGCAGGCTTATACGCATGAAATAAATCCCTTATCCTTCGAATTTAAAAAGGATTGTATTTTCTTCTGTAATAGCTATGCTTAAATTATATCAAACTGAGAGGGTATGAGGCCAAACCTGGAGAGGAAGTGCTTATCAAGATGCATTTTCAAATTCAAGGCCGATTTGTAGGTGAGATATGTAATCAACTGTTTCTTCTCCACTGAGTTCCTCCCAGAATGGAAAAAAACACAATCACCAGCAAGAAATTACTACAAATCAGGTATGGAAACTTTAATGGCAAGACAAAACTGATCAGAACAAACTTTTACAATCAAAATCTTAATAGAAAGTGCAAAAGTTAATAAGTAGAACAAAAAAAATCCTCCAACTCTACAAATACACCATTGGATATAAAGACTCATTGTGAGATATATAAAGAGATGTTTTAGAATTAGTTATAAAGTTTACTAAGAAAGTTCATTAATATGTTTGAACAAAAATATTATCAATAACCTTGTAAAAATGCAGCAATAAAATTGTACTAATATACTAATTCAATTTCTTTATGAATAAAACTTTAGTTGGATGCACCTCAAACTTTTCTTAAAGAATTCATAGTTGAGCACAAATAATAAAATCAAATTTCTATAAAAATAATAAATTTGTTATGAGATTTAGAGAATAATCTTATTTTGTGGGCTGCTGCTTTGGAAAATCAAGAGGTGCTTTTACACCATTATTTTAGGAATGGTGGCAATGAATTTAGAACTCATCCCAATGGAGACGCATGAGAAATGACGGAAAAAGAATTGATAAGGATTAGCTTTACAGAGTAGAAGGAAATCCTTCTAATGAAGCTCGTAGTGGACCTAGTGGTTTAAACTCTAAAAATGTAATGTCGTTAATGTGGTTACAAATATTGTTTAATTTAATTCGTTCCAATGTCGTCAATTGAGTACAAAAGTTGTCATTCTTCCTAGGCCAATGAAATTTTTGAGTGATCACAACACATGCAGTATTTTAAATGAAGTAGAAAAAATCAGTTATATACTGGCAATATAACCAAAAAATGATTTAGAACTATATTTTGAATATTTTAGATATTGTGCAATGTTTCATAAAGCATTCAATAACAACAATGATTGACTTAGAACTATAAGAGAAATAGTTGTGCAATATTCTATATAATGATTGAAATAAACCAAGTTTGGTATCATTCTAAGAAACAAAGTTTGATGACGATTCTTTTTCATTCTTAGTAAAAGGCAGTCATTGTTCAACTATTTTGCAATCCCAGAATTATGGCTATTTGGAGAAGT
Organism: Dactylorhiza incarnata; assembly: GCA_033032865.1. Lineage (NCBI taxonomy): Eukaryota > Viridiplantae > Streptophyta > Magnoliopsida > Asparagales > Orchidaceae > Dactylorhiza > Dactylorhiza incarnata. Next base: position 797,044 of record JAWHQI010000517.1, read on the forward strand.
AGGGGGAGGAATGCTTACCTGAGGGAGGAAAAAATTTGCATGCTACTTGTCCGCCACCATGTTCTCCGATGACTTCCTTCGATCAGAACTGAAAATCCAATCAGAAACCAAACTAACCCTGCTGTTCTCAAAAAGAAAAACCAAAAATACCCGCAGATTTAAGTCATTTGGGATGCATTGAAGATCAAAGGTGCGAGAGGAGTACCTGAGGTTGAAGCAGTTTTAAGGCTCTGAATCGGGTTTGTTTGGCTGAGATTTAAGGGTGTTAGAAGCTGCGACAGACATCAGTAGCGATGGGAAGCAGGATATTTCATAAGAGAGCCCGGTGGGATTTGCTCTGGGTTTGCGATGGATGAATGGAGGAGAAGAGCGAGCGAGAGAGCCTGCGAGAGAGGAAGCGTGAGCGTGGTTGACAGAGAGAAAGAGTGAGTGATCCGCAGATCTAGGGTACGGGAAGGGGGAGTACAAACCGTGAGGGAGCGCTAGAGGTAGGCTGCGAAGAGCCGAAGCGGAGAGGTGGAGAACCGTGCTTGGGAGCTAGAGATCTGATGGCTAGGTCGTCGCTTGCGGAGGAGGCGAGGAGGCTTGGTGGCGTGGAGTTGTCGCAGAGAGTGGATTCCTTTGGAGCGGGGAGCGGATGTTTGCGTGAGATCGGGGAGGAGAGAGATGCGAAGAATAGAGTTGGCGTAGTCTTAAAATAGCGTGAGGAAGGGTGTTTTAATAAAAATCGTCGATCATATGAATGAAAGGCCAGGATTTGTTCAATGGATTTTAAATTCATGACTTTAAAAAATCATCCCATAAATCTTTTTAGAATAGAATAGCTATAGCTATTTAATAATAATATATTTTGGGACGGATAGCTCAATTCATCTCATTCTTTTATCTATTTACCTTTAAGTGGCTTTTATGCAATTGGACTTTTCTATTTACCAAAAATAAAGTTTGTGTATACGATAGGTTGTTAACAACGATGGGTTGTCAGCAGCCTGTCAAACCTAGCCGTAGATAAGCGATGCGTTTTGGGAAGTCACCCGCAAGCAACGGCTCGCCGTAGAAAGAGTTCCCCTGCTCGGTGGCTTCGGTTCTTTTCTGTATCAAGATGCTCCCCCGCTCAGTTCGATCAAGGTTCCCGCTCCCCTCTCCCCTAAGGTGCCCGCTCCCCACTCCCCTAAGGTGCCCGCTCCCCTGCTCCTCACTCCCCCGCTCTCCATGACGTTCATGCAGTTCGTCCAAATAGTCATCCTTATATTTTCTCCCATTTTATGGTTGTTTGTGTCCTATGCGTTTTGGGAAGATGCCGCCGCCGTCTACTCTGCCATTCATGCTTCCACGTTAGACGTGTACGTCGCCATTGGGTATGCAGTGTTATGTGCCCTGATATTTATAGGATCAGTAATTGTTCCCTGTGGAATCCTCTGTTGCCTTAAAAAAAACACCTCCCATAAGCCAAAATATGCTTCAAAAATTTATTTTCTACCATGGCTTTTGATGGATCTTGTTGAAAGGATGTAGGAGGACGCTGTCGGGTAGGCAAAGTGGGACAGAACTCAACGTGCCACCGAGGATATTTCGTTTTCTTTTCCGGTCCCACTCGTCATGGTCATCCTTGACTCTGCACTCTAAACGACGCCTCTGCGGTAAGACGAAACCACCCACACGCGACCTCGCTAGGTAGAACTTGAGAGACAAAGCCCAAACGAGCACCGGGGAATCCACATTTTATCGGCCCCACTTTTGTACATAGCCACGCCGAGATTTGATTTCACAAGGACTTCGCTGGCGAGATCGACCAACCAACTCAACCTGCCTCTGATACCATGTTGGATTTTAGGAAGAAAATAACAAAAAACTGAAATAAAAGAAGAAATGAAGAAGGGGGGGAGAGGGAGAAGCTTGAGCCCGCAATGGATCACATTTCTTCAAAAATGTTTCTTCAAACTTACAACTTCCACGGCTCAGATCATTAGATGGGCAAATATATATAGCCTCAGACAAAAGCCCTTAAAGAAAGAGAGTATTACAACTTGATTTGACTGCCACCATTAAATAACATAAAAAACCCATCTCTATTAATTATTTAGATCAACTTTAGCCTTTAGGTGGTTATGCCCATGCTTTGGAGGCCATGATTTGACTTGTCAAATAAAGCTGGTGAAGGCTTATTTCCAACATCCTCGCCTTCAACGTGATCGTGAATATGAGAAGGAGCATATTCTCTGGGCGAGCGGGTCAAGAAATCTCCACGTGGATCATGGGCATGGTCATTCCACGGGGAGTAGTTGTGACGGCGTGTTCGTCACTGGCAGGAATCGGATTTCTGTTGGTGCATATGTACACCATGATGTAAACATGTAAGAATTTTTCTCCCCATTCTTTCAACTGTGTTAAGAAGTTTTGCAGATTCTTGTTGATTTGTGTATGACTTTAGTTGACATGAATTTTTAGCATATTGAATACCCTATAATGGATGAGCCTTTAGGAACAGATTTCAAATGTTTCTAAGTGCCATCCGTATTTAGTCCACGTTTGTTGCTTCTTTTCATTACAGCTGTGTCATGACTTCTTGATGGGAGATTATTTGTTTGAGTTATCTTAAAACAAATATGAACTTATTTTTTTATCATGTGAAAGTTCTGTAAGCAGGCCACCGCTTGCTGGGCTCCTATAAAAGCCCTCTTGTGTAATACTTAAAACCATGCTGAAATTAAAACAGTAATACTTAAAACTATGTTGGATCTTCTCAGCTTATTACTTCTTGTAAACCATCACTTATTAACCCTATAGAATGCTGCAATAGAGTTTTGCCAATAAAAATGTGCTTGAAGCACAATGGTAGATGCAGTAAACGGGATGCATGAGGCAGAATCTATGGATGTGCTTGTTGATTTTGCAAAGTTAATGGAGATATAGCAGAGCCACAGTTCTCAGAGGTGTATATGTTTTTGGCTTTATGGAGTTTAACTTTGAAATATGATGGCTGTGGTCAAGTTTTCCATTTGAACTTACAGTATCAGTGTCGGTAGTAGTTCATTGTTGGCCTTCTCAATGATAATTTATTTATTTGAGTAGGGTTTGGGGTTAATTCTTAGCATAGTGAAACTGCTCCGCTTTGCATTTGAGTAGGCGCTATTAAATATAATTTGGCATGCCAACAATGTCTTAAGGTGATTAAAATTGACTTCATAGGCTTGAAATTTAATGTGTCATTTATTTGAGAGCTATTTTCAATTCTTCTTGGACAGACTCATGAAGTAATTAATTGATAATATCATTATTAACAATGAAGCAGGGGGTAGTTGTCGTGTATATCTTCAGGCTTGCCACATGCACATTATACAATTCGTTAAATGCCCATATGTTACATTAATGTAATGGATGGCTATGTAGCGAATCAGCAGGCGGCATCACGGGGCCCTTTCCTCATGAACGCGATTCCTGGAGGTCCCGCCCACAAAAGTCCTAACCGCGGAGGATTGCCCACCAGTCCTTGTGATGGACACAACAGACGGAGCAACCCGGGTCGCAGCAACTGGAAGTTGATCGGTGGGAGGTATAGAATGCGTCAACGGAGGAATACTTGCTGGTGGAATAGGCTTAGTAGTGCTTATCTTGGGCAAACGAAGGAGAGTCTCTTTGGATTTAGACACAGTCACGTCAGGAGAACCCCGCGTGACGACTGTGGAACACGCAAGACGCCATACTTCACCACCTACCGAAGATAACGCCATGACCACATAACCTATTTGTCGTGAGGCATCGTCAACTCGCTGCTCGTCAGAAGGCAGTCTTACACACGGCTAGACGCAAGTCGCTCCTCCAGAAGAAGCTCCCCCTCCGCCAAGATTTGGGATTGCATGAAGAAATCCAGCGCATATCACGGGTCCGAAGAAATCAAACCAGACCTTGCGAGGCGAGCTCACCTTAATCCTGAGCAAGGGGGCTACTCGGAAATATCGTCCCAGATTCTCGCTCCGGCGCAGGAGGTACAGAGAGAACGTCAGAAGGGAGCTCTCCGGAAGATCCAAGATCGGAGAGGCCCAGGGCCTCTTGCACAACATCGGGAACGCTCGACTCGCTCTCATGACCGAGGGTCTACCCTCCTCGGGAACCTCCTTTCTCGAGGGCATAGGAGAAGCTCTCCTCTTTCCCCTTTTTTCCCCGCCCTCATGGCGTCGACTAAGCCCGAAGGACGCTTTTTCATAATAGTCATCAGGCGAGCAGCCTTCACCAAAACTTCAGTCGTGCTGATGGTCATCTCGCTTGTTGATGGTTAAGAGCACATTAATGGGAGGACCCCTCCCCCCATTTATAAGCAACAAACAACTCGCGGCTCGCTCCAGTGCAAGATTGACTCTAAATTCGCAACTCGCCGAATAGGGGTTGTATGTTTCTTTCCAAGCTCTCCAAGAGCTCGCAAAGAGCGGGGATTATGTACAACCCATATTCGTCGAGAGTGGGACCCACCCCAGGCACGTCAATAATCAAGACAGTGATCGAATTCAGGAAAATCCTATGCGAAAGAGATCATGATACTCGCCTATGTGCGAGCGCTCCATTCACTCACTTATGGGCGAGCTCTTCGATAAGTTACCCGTAGACAAGCTAAATTCTCTACGACAAGATCAGGTTTTTACACCAATCATCTTGCTGAGGTCCTCTCGCCAGCTTTGCGAGTCAGGTATTTGATGGGGAGAGCGGTTCGCAGACTAACACCCCCTTTGGATTTGTTTATAAATATGACCCTAGGGGTACAAAAAATGGCCCATGAAAATACACTTAGTTGTTGTGTCCATCGCAACGACTGGTGAGCAATCCTCCGCGGTTAGAACTTTTGTGGGCGGGACCTCCAGGAAGTCGCGTTCACGAGGAAAGGGCCCCGTGATGTCGCCTGCTGATTCGCTACATAGCCATCCATTACATTAATGTAACATGTGGGCATGTAACGAATTGTATAATGTGCACGTGGCAAGCCTGAAGATATACACGACAACTACCCCCTGCTTCATTGTTAATAATGATATTATCAATTAATTACTCATAAGTCTGTCCAAGAAGAATTGAAAATAGCTCTCAAATAAATGACACATTAAATTTCAAGCCTATGAAGTCAATTTTAATCACCTTAAGACATTGTTTGCATGCCAAATTATATTTAATAGTGCCAACTCAAATGCAAAGCGGAGCAGTTTCACTGTGCTAAGAATTAACCCGAAACCTTACTCAAATAAATAAATTATCACTGAGAAGGCCAACAATGAACCACTGACGACACTGATACTGTAAGTTCAAATGGAAAACTTGACCACAGCCATCATATTTCAAAGTTAAACTCCATAAAGCCAAAAACATATACACCTCTGAGAAGTGTGGGCTCTGCCATATCTCCATTAACTTTGCAAAAGCAACAAGCACATCCATAGATTCTGCCTTATGCATCCCGTTTACTGCATCTACCACTGTGCTTCAAGCACATTTTTATTGGCAAAACTCTATTGCAACATTCTATAGGGTTAATAAGTGATGGTTTACAGGAAGTAATAAGCTGAGAAGATCCAACATAGTTTTAAGTATTACTGTTTTTATTTCAGCATGGTTTTAAGTATTACACAAGAGGGCTTTTATAAGAGCCCAACAAGCGGTGGCCTGCTTACAGAACTTCCACATGATAAACAGATTAGTTCATATTTGTTTTAAGATAACTCATACAAATAATCTCCCATCAAGAAGTCATGGCACAGCTGTAATGAAAAGAAGCAACAAACGTGGACTAAATACGGATGACACTTAGAAACGTTTGAAATATGTTCCTAAAGGCTCATCCATTATAGGGTATTCAATATGCTAAAAATTCACGCCAACTGAAGTCATACACAAATCAACAAGAATCTGCAAAATTTTTTAACACAGTTGAAAGAATGGGGAGAAAAATTCTTGCATGTTTACTTCATGGTGTACAATGCACCAACAGAAATCCGATTCCTGCCAGTGACGAACACGCTGTCACAACTACTCCCCGTGGGATGACCGTGCCCATGATCCACCTGGAGATTTCTTGACCCGCTCGCCCAGAGAATATGCTCCTTCTCATATTCACGATCACGATGAAGGCAAGGATGTTGGAAATAAGCCTTCACCAGCTTTATTTGACAAGTCAAATCATGGCCTCCAAAGCATGGGCATAACCACCTAAAGGCTAAAGTTGATCTAAATAATTAATAGAGATGAGGTTTTTATGTTATTTAATGGTGGCAGTCAAATCAAGTTGTAATATTCTCTCTCTTTAAGGGCTTTTGTCTGAGGCTATATATATTTGCCCATCTAATGATCTGAGCAGTGGAAGTTGTAAGTTTGAAGAAACATTTTTGAAAAAATGTGATCCATTGCGGGCTCAAGCTTCTCCCTCTCCCCCTTCTTCATTTCTTCTTTTATTTCAGTTTTTTGTTATTTTCTTCCTAAAATCCAACATGGTATCAGAGCCAAGTTGAGTTGGTTGGTCGATCTCGCCGGCGAAGTCCTTGTGAAATCAAATCTCGGCGTGTCTATGTCCAAAAGTGGGGCCGATAAAATGCGTATTCCCCGGTAGCTCGTTTGGGCTTTGTCTTTCAAGTTCTACCTAGCGAGGTCGCGTGTGGGTGGTTTCGTCTTGCCGCAGAGGCGTCGTTCGGAGTGTAGAGTCAAGGATGACCATGACGAGTGGGACCGGAAAAGAAAACGGAATATCCCCGATGGCACGTTGAGTTCTGTCCCATTTTGCCTACCCGACAGCGTCCTCCTACCTCCTTCCAACAAGATCCATCAAAAGCTATGTTAGAAAATAAATTTTTGAAGTAGATTTTGGCTTATGGGAGGTTTTTTTAAGGCAACAGAGGATTCCATAGGGAATAATTACTGATCCTATAAATATCAGGGCACATAACACTGCATACCCAATGACGACGTACACGCCTAACGTGGAAGCATAAATGGCGGAGTACACGGTGGCGGCGTCTTCCCAAAACGCATAGGACACAAACAACCATAAAATGGGAGAAAATATAAGGACGACTATTTGGATGAACTGCACGAACGTCATGGAGAGCGGGGGAGTTGGGAGCAGGGGAGCAGGGCAGCGGGAACCTTAGGGGAGTGGGGATCGGGCACCATAGGGGAGCGGGGAGCGGGCACCTTGATCGAACTGAGCGGGGGAGCATCTTGATACAGAAAAGAACCGAAGCCACCGAGCAGGGGAACTCTTTCTACGGCGAGCCGCTACTTGCGGGTGACTTCCCAAAACGTATTGCTTATCTACGGCTAGGTTTGACAGGCTGCTGACAAACTATCGTTGCTAACAACCTATCATATACACAAACTTTATTTTTGGTATATAGAAAAGTCCAATTGCATAAAAGCCACTTAAAGGTAAATAGATAAAAGAATGTGATGAATTGGGCTATCCGTCCCAAAATATATTATTATTAAATAGCTATAGCTATTCTATTCTAAAACGATTTATATGATGATATTTTAAAGTCATGAATTTAAAATCCATTGAACAAATCCTGGCGTTTCGTTCATATGATCAACGGTTTTTATTAAAACATCCCTTCCTCACGCTATCTTAAGACCACGCCAACCCTGTTCTTCGCAATTCTCTCCTCCCCGATCTAACGCAAACATTCGCTTGCCGCTCCAAGGGAATCCACGCTTTACGACAATTCCATGCCACCAAGCCTCCTCGCCTCCTCCGCAAGCGACGACCTAGCCATCAGATCTTTAGCTCCCAAGCACGGTTCTCCACCTCTCCGCTTCGGCTCTTCGCCGCCTACCTCCAGCGCACCCTCACGGTTTTTACTCCCCCTTCCCGTACCCTAGATCTGCGGATTACTCGCTCTTTCTCTCCGTCAACCACCCTCATGCTTCCTCTCTCGCAGGCTCTCTCGCTCGCTCTTCTCCGCCATTCATCCGTCGCAAACCCAGAGCAAATCCCACCGTGCTCTCTTGCAAAATATCCCGCTTCCCATTGCTACTTATTCCTGTCGCGGCCTCTGACTCCCTTAAATCTCTGCCAAACAAACCCGATTCAGAGCCTTAAAACTGCTTCAACCTCAAGTACTCCTCTCGCACCTTTGATCTTCAATGCATCCCAAAAGACCTAAATCTGCTGGTATTTTTGGTTTTTCTTTTTTGAGAACTGCAGGGTTAGTTTTGTTTCTGATTGGATTTTCAGTTATGATCGAAGGAAGTCATCGAAGAACATGGTGGCCGACAAGCAGCATGCAAATCTCTTCCTCACTCAGGTAAATTGCAAAATAGTTGAACAATGATTGACTTTTACTAAGCATGAAAAAGAACCGTCATCAAACTTTGTTTCTTAGAATGATTCCAAACTTGGTTTATTTCAATCATTATATAGAATATTGCACAACTATTTCTCTTATAGTTCTAAGTCAATCATTGTTGTTATTCAATGCTCTATGAAACATTGCACAATATCTAAAATATTCAAAATATAGTTCTAATTCATTTTTTGGTTATATTGCCAGTATATAACTGATTTTTTCTACTTCATTTAAAATACTGCATGTGCTGTGATCACTCAAAAATTCCACTGGCCTAGGAAGAATGAGAACTTTTGTACTCAATTGACGACATTGGAACGAATTAAATTAAACAATATTTGTACCACATTGACGACGTTACATTTTTAGAGTTTACTCAACCACTAGGTCCACTACGAGCTTCATTATAGGGATTTTCTTCTACTCTGTAAAGCTAATCCTTATCAATTATTTTTCTGCCATTTCTCATGCATCTCCATTGGGATGAGTTCTAAATTCATTGCCACCATTCCCAAAATAATGGTGTAAAAGCACCTCTTGATTTTCCAAAGTAGCAGCCCACAATTTAAGATTATTCTCTAAATCTTATAACAAATTAATTATTTTTATAGAAATTTGATTTTATTAGATGTGTTTAACCATGAGTTCTTTAAGAAAAGTTTGAGGTGCATCCAACTAAAGTTTTATTCATAAAGAAATTGAATTAGTACATTAGTACAATTTTATTGCTGCATTTTTAAAAGGTTATTGATAATATTTTTGTTCAAACATATTAATGAACTTTCTTAGTAAACTTTATAACTAATTCTAAAGCATCTCTTTATATATCTCACAATGAGTCTTTATATCCAATGGAGTATTGTAGAGTTAGAGAATTTTTTTGTTCTACTTATTAACTTTTGCTCTTTCTATTAAGATTTTGATCTTAAAAGTTGGTTCTAATCAGTTTTGTCTTGCCATTAAAGTTTTCATACCTGATTTGTCGTAATTCCTTGCTGGTGATTGTGTTTTTTCCATTCTAGGAGGAACTTAGTGTAGAAGAAATAGTTGATTACATATCTCACCTACAAATTGGCCTTGAATTTGAAAATGTATCTTGATAAGCACTTCCTCTCCAGGTTTGGCTTCATACCCTCTCAGTTTGATATAATTTAAGCATAGCTACTACAGAAGGAAATACAATCCTTTTTAAATTCGAAGGATAAGGGATTTATTTCATGCTTATAAGCCTGCCAACTTAATTATTCAGCTCTTGCTGAACGACAAATAGCAGAGCTTCTCTTTAAAGCTGTGAAGTTTGAAGGGGTCAGGTAATCATTTATCTGAATTCAACATTCTGTTTATCTACCTATTTATGTGATTATGTCATTTATTATGTTTGTAACATGCTCCGATTTGCGACCAGAATTTTATTGCTCAGATTTAAGTTTTTTGTTTGAATAATGTTTTCATATTCAAGGTCTGAGATTTATATTCTTTTTTAAAATTTACTTTCCTCTTACAAGGAATTCTTATTATATTTACTGTTCTGTTTCAAAACTTTATGTTTTACCCATGTCGTATCATAGTAGCAGTTGCTACTCTATTCCTCTATTTGAGGAACCAGAGTCCACCCGTGTTCAAGCACATAGAGTTCTCTCGGGAAGATCTTCATACTATTATGAGTATCCTCGTCCCCGACCTATCACTCATAGAGGTCGTGTTGACCCTTCGACACAACCCAATTATCATAAGAAGAGTTACTATGATGAACATCATTTTACGGAGAGTCTCGAGTATATGTTCTGTAGAGTCACCTCACCGTTTGATGATTTGTCGAGTCCCGAGGCCTTTAGTTATTGGATTGTGGATATGAGATTTTATCTAGATCATTTTGAGTTATTTGGTGAGCATCGCGTCATATTTGCGAGGCTTAGGTTGTTAGGTCAGGCGAGGCATTATTAGGATAACATTGAGCGTACCCTTAAGCGAGATCATCTTCGCCCCATCACTAGTTGGGTAGAGATGAAGCGGAGATTGTGTCACATGTATTTACCAACGTCATATAAGAGTTGTCTCCTCGAGCAAGTATTCGCCCTCCAACAAGGATCAGTGTCTGTTGCTGAGTATAAAACTTATTTTGACGAGTTAGTAGTGAGGAGCAACATTCATGATGAGTCAGTCGTAGTAGTTGCTAAATTCTGTTCCGGACTTCGGTCTGCTATCTACATATCACTGATTCATCATCAGTTAGTTTATGTCGAGCAAACATTTTAGCTCGCTTTCCACTGTGAGTGAGATCCGCTAAAGTTAAACGAGTATACTCACATCCCGACTGGCCCGTCTTGAGGAGTGCTTCCCAGCCTGATGCCACACTCATGCCCACCCGTGTCCTTATGGACACCAAAGACGATACACCTGATATAGATTTCTCTAATGTTTACTTTGTAGTGGCTGTCTCACCTGCTTCTGATGACACTCCCGCTATGCGAGGAACCTATTTCAGTACTCTTAATATCTGCGATGAATTTTATTATATCCCTTCCGGTTTTGCTGTCAAGGTTTCGATTCGGTTCCGGTTCTACTAAGACCATGAACCGAACCGCTAAGGTAACACATCCTCAAATTTGAACCAAAACCATATTTGGTTTGACCGGCTCCGGTTCCAGCATAATTTTTGGAACCGCCGTGTTAATGGTTTCGGTTCCGGTTCAACAAGAATCAAAACCAAATCGGCCATTAACGGTTCGGTCTGGTTCTATGAGGTTCTGTCTGGTTCTATGTGGTTCGTTCCGGTTCCAATCGGTTCTATGTGTTATAGTTTAAGTCATTAGACACATTCACAAAGATTATTATCTCTTTAAAAATGCATATTTGAAAAGAAAATTGAAATTCAAATGGCTTGAGCGATAATTTCATGGTTCCGTAAGTCTAAATATGTTAAAATTGAACTATTATATATATGCATGCAATAATATCTGATTTGACGCACTACATAGAAAAAGAATGAGTAATATTGTATGATTACAATAAAACTGATTCAAAAAATTACTTAACATAAACATGATTATTAGCATGATGGGCAACAAGTAACACTCTAACACTCGATGTTAAGCAAAAACAGCCGCTTGACTTAAGTAATTGAGGAATGATAAACATAAGCATGCACGAAGTAGATAATATAATTGTTGAAACCCGGATACCGATTCAACAGAGTTCGTACCAGGGAGTAGTTTGAGTTACTTAACCCGTAATCAGACACCTCAGGTTGAGTATTCTGAGCCTTGAGATGCCCCTCACTGGAAGAAGACTGGAAAGTCTACACACATACCCGCCAGCTACAGCGAGTAGGTCCCGCCACACACCTGAAAGTTCTCTTTTTAACTTCCCTCCCTAATCCAAGAACTGAGCTTGACACCTCAGATGGCACGGAGAAGAAGCTTGAAAGGTGCGAGCTCTAAGCGGCTGGGTCTGCCTTCTCCGAGGTGTTATGAGGTTCTATTTATAGGCAGAACATCCCTGGGGTATATTGGTCTTATTGGTCTGCGGGTAGCGGCCTCCGCCTTAACCAAAATGCTATTCCCAAACCCAGATGGTCTGCGGATAACCCTCCCCGCCTTAACGAGAATACTATTTCCAGATCCTGACGGTCTGCAAATAACCACATCTTCAATAGATTGCTGCTTATTGACCTGGGCGAGCCTGAGGGTTAGACTGGCCAAGACTCACCTCGCCTACTCGGCGGCGAGCCCGTCTTTGCTACCCGTGCTCGCACCACAGAATGCGGGTTGAACCCGGTCATCTTACCGGACTCGCCCATCGAGAACTAGGGTTAGACCTACTCTTACTATGGTTTACTGGGGCGAATCTTCCTTCTGCTCGTTGAATATTGGTTCTACAATAGTCCTCAACAAAATTAAATAACCACCACCAAATATCATCTTTGTATGTTGGCAGGGTCCATCACTGAGTACGACTGCAATCGAACGGCGCTGCAATCGGACGTCTGATATAGCTATAGTCGCATAGATAATAAATATATATTATTAATATTATAAAAAATAATAATATCAATAGTAAATATATATTATAAATAATAATAATAATAATAATAATAAACATAAACGGATTGCGGTTCGGTTTTGCTTCGGTCTGGTCCGGATCGGGTCTAAAAATTCTGAAACCGCTCAAAACATTTATGTTGCGGTTCCAGTTTCGGTTCTGGTCCGGATAATAAATTGAAGGAACCACACCCTGATCATTGCTGTTTACGGTTCCAAAATTCAAACCGGAACCTGAATAATTCGTGAACGGTTCGGGTCCGGTTCTTTGCGGTTACGATTTCGTTCCGATTTGGTTTGCGGTTTTCAGGTTTAAGTGACAACTCTACTCCCGGTGAACCACTTGATGAGTTTTCACTTTATGGAGGCATTCTACAAATCATAGAGTGGCATCCGAGTGCCAACGTCTCACGCGGTCTTATGATTGTTTATCGCACACTCGACGAGTATTGCTACACATTTCCTAAGGAACCTCCAAATAAGCCGCCACTCGTTAGAGACGTGTCCATTATCTATGAGTCAGTAGAGAGTGAGAGTGCCCTTAATGGCCAAGGAATCAATCTCATAATCATTAGTGCTGACACCCCGGGTGATTATTTAGATGATCATCCCACCCGCGATGAATTTTTTTATGCCTACCCACTGAACCCCCGACCATGTCCCCCTCTAGATTCAATCCATGAGGGTTGTAGAGCCTTTGCATAGGAGATCCGTTGAGTCTGGCGACCGCCATTCATCCTCATTGCGTATCATGCATGAGTCTGTCCGACGTGAGATTACTTGCAATAAAACTATTTATAAATCTTACGTTGATGGCCACAAGAGATTGCAAAGCTTCAGAGAAGGAGAACAAATATTGACATGTATATGTGCTGAGAGGTTCCCTAAGGGAACTGCTTAAAAATTAAATGTCAAGCGAATGTGTCCTTACACGGTTATCAAAACAATTGACACAAATGCTTATAGACTAGATATTACACAGAGTATGAGAATTTCACCCGCATTCAATATAGAAGATTTGACTTCATTCTTCGAGCTACATGATTGCATTTACTCTTCACCTCCAGCCACTTCAGCTCCTCAACTCTAGCTTTCTCCTACTACTTCAGTACATCCTCAGTTGTTGCATACTACCTCACTACAACCCAACTTTCACCTCCTACCTCAGTACAACCCCAGACCTTGCCTACTGCACTACAACTCCAGTCTTCGACGTTGATTGATCATTCGGCTTCTTCCCCAGCAATACCACATTCTCCGACATAGACACCATCTCGGCCTCTTCCACAGCAGTACCATACAGTCCTCGACGTCGACGACAACGTCAGTACCTTCTTCAGCATTAATGTCCACAACCCCAACTCCGGCATCTTCATCACCATCTCCCATAGCAGCAACACCACCTCCATCACCGTTGCCAGCTTCAACAGTACCATCCTCGGTTCCATCGTCTGCACCAACTTCAGCGACACCGCCTCCAGCCTCCGCAGAAGTTGTACCCTCGATCCCGATCCACAAGTTCATGACACCATTAGAGCTACAAAGATTCACCTCGTCTTCAGATGTTCATTTTATGTGGATCGGAGCCGAGATTTTTGGTTATTTTGTATTTTTTAATTTTTATTTGATGTATTTTGAGGACCATCATGATCGAAGAATCATGACTATTTATGATGATTCCGTCGTCTATAAATAGTGATAGAGCGTTCATTTTGAAGGCATTGAAAATTGGAGAAGAAGAAATTACTCATTTTGATCATTTGGTGCCGAAGCCGGAAATCCAAGTGCGAAGGTTGGAATTATTTCTCCCCTCCCCTCTATACTTGGTCGGCCAACCCCTCCCCATCTCCTCCCACATCTCCATACAATCGCCCCCACAATCCCATCCCCCCTCACACAAACCGACGGCCCCTTCCCCTCCCACCACCACCTCCTTTCGGCAGCCCAAAGCAGCCCCCTAAATGCCGGCCAACCACCAACCAAACTTCCCTCCCCAACTCCACCAAAAACAGTCCCCTCTCTCCTCCAAATTCGCCCCGTTTCTGGTCTCCACTGATCACCGAAAAACCTTCCCCAACCACCTCTGGCGAACCTCCATCAAAGTTTCCTTCATTCTCAGTTTTCAGGCGATTGCTGGAAAAACCTCCGGCCACCACCATCACCGGACGCCTCTCCGGCGACCACCTTCGGCCAGCCACCACCCCACTACCCCATAACCACCATAACCCCACCCCATAACCACCATAATCACCTCCCCCACTACCTCCATAATTCCCCACTACCCACATTTTTTTCTCACGTGGAGTCCACCGAACACTCCCACTACTGCAGCCGGCCCAACCCTCACTCACCCCACTCCTCCCACAAATCGTGGCCTCCCTCACTCCTCCAGATCCAACCGAACTCCACTAATCCCCTAGACATACCGAGCCCCCCCACCCCCCACACACACACACCACTCCATTTCTTCTCACAGCAGTCACACCTCTACAGCCTGGATCTTCTAATCCAGCAGCCCAGGCTTCCTACTCTTCCATGATGACCGCCCCGTCCAACACCCCATTGCATCCTCCACACAGTCGACATCCACCCTCCAACCCCGAAAACTCTAGAAACAGTCCCACTGCCTGCTGTCCAGCAGTTCGAACGTTCACCAGGAGCCCAAAATTCAGTGTCTACTTTGATTCTGTTGAAGACAATATGCAATGGCCCAAAATAAGGCCCATTTTACTCTTTAGTTTAGTCTCACAGCTTAGGATGAGAATCCCCTCCTCTTTCTCTCCTTATATAAGTGTACAAATACATGTATGAATATACCAAGGAAATTGAGAAATTAATAAAATTTCTATTTATTTCTCTCTTATGTGCATTTCTACATGGTATCAGAGGTCTACGATCCTAAATTTTTTTAAGTCGTGCTCTCTTTTACTAGCAATCTCTGGGTGGTTAGAAAATTTCTAACCGCAACTTCTCCCTTGCTGGCCCGCCCCTCCCGTTTTTCCCCTCTCTGCGGTTAGTTGTTTCCTAGCCGTAGCTTTCTCTGCTCCTCCGTGTCCCGCTTCTTTCCCCAAAATCCGTCTACTTTTATAGTTTTTCTTTCCCCTGTCACTGGTCGCCGCGATATTCTCTGCCTTGCTGCACGTCGTGCGGCCTCTGAGCTTGCTTGCTCGTCTCGCGCGACCTTTGTTTCTGCCTCCCACCGGATCTCCTCGGCTCGCCTTTTTTCTTACTGTGCTACGAATCGTGCGGCCTCTGAGCTTGCTTCTTCTCGCGCTGCCTTTGTCTCTGGTGCCCGCACCTAGTCGTCGTTTTGTTCAGCGGTCTTCTTCTCTGCCAAGCTCGCGCGGCCCGTGCTCCTGAGCGCCTAGCCGCAGCTGTTGATCTCCAGGCCGTCGTTGCTCACCTAGTCGCGTCTTGCTGTCCTTGCCGGCGGTGTTGATCGACTGACCGCCGGTTCTTACCGCGCTCTCTAGGCCTAGCCGCATCTATTGCTTTCTAGGCCGCACGGTCTGCCTGTGCCCCGGTTCGCTGTTGGTGCTCGCCTAGACCCAATTTCCTCTAGCAGCATCTTCCTCACATGGATTTGACTGAGGCTCCTTCCCTTCCCGCCTGTGCTGCTACCCCCTTCCTGAACTCCGTGATGAGCTTCAGATCACCACTATTTCTCTTAGTGAGAAGAAGAACTTCGTTGAGTTGGTGCACTCCGTTCGTCGAGTCATGCAAACCAAATGTCTCCTTCATCATCTAACAAAGGCAACCCCTACCGCAGCTACCGAGGAATGGCTGCGTGATGATGGTCGGGTCCAATCATGGATCCTCAACTCCATGGACAGTGAACGATATCGGATGGCCATGTACCTTGAGACAGCCAAGGCCATGTGGGAGGAACTCCACTCCCTCTATTCTGGCAAGGACATCCTCCAGCACCTGTTCGACAACATCACTGATCTTCAGACACTTGACCCAGGAGCAACAGGTGACTTAACCTCCTTTGTTGCGAGATCCAAGACTCTTGTTGAGGCATGTATCAACATCAGCCTCCCACGACGGATCTTGCAGTGCTATGGGCACAGAAAGAAGCAGTCCGGATTGCCATGATGATGGCCCGTGTTCCCCCTCATCTTCAAAGCATCTGGGCCCAAATTCTCTCTTCCTCTACAGTTCCCTCTCTGTCGGATGTGTGTTCCATGATCTTGAAGGTTACACCGCTACCGGATGCCCCTGACACTTTCTCTCCGGCTCTCCTCCAGCAGCCTTTCACCTCTCCTCCTGCTCCTTCGGCTCGTGGCGGTCGCACCACTTTTCGGGGCCGGGGACGTCATGGAAGACCCCGCCTTAAGTGTTCTCATTGTGGCCGGGATGGTCACCTTGAGGCCACTTGCTATCGCAAGCATGGTTTGCCCGTACAACAAAATCCTACCATTGTGGTTGACCCTACCTCCGCCACCCGGAACGACATTGATACTTTGCGCACCCATCTCCAGCATCTCCAAGGCATGATCTGTCGCTCATCTGGCTCTGTTGCGTCGATCTCTAATGAATTGTGTGTGAAATTTTTCGAATCTTTATGAAGTGAAGCAGGAGCTAGTCAACTTAGAGTTAAAAACCAAACAACCAGAAGCAAGTGGAGGCAAACAACAGATCTTTATTGATAGCAATCTCAAAACTACAAGGCAAGGCATGCTTCGCGAGACATGATTTCGCCAGCACAAACACCAAAGAGAAAATTACAAAGTTGAAGATAACTTGAGACCGCTCAGACCGCGCGATCTCCCTGCGATCTCACTAGCTGCCAGACCGCAGCGACTTGACGATCACAGAACACCACCAGCTCGCTGATCAAACCGCCCACTTCTTCAGACCTCCTGATTCTCCCGAACTCCAGCACCACAACTCCAAGCCGCAGACCGCCCGACCACTTTCAGAGGAAGAGGTGATCGCTGCTGCCTGCACTATCCGCAGAAGCTCCACAAGAGAAGTTCAATCAGCAGACCGCCCGGTCACATAAACTCAGACCGCAGAAAAGAAGAAAGTTTAGCCTACGCTTGGTGTGTCTTGAATGCTGCTACAGTGGCCTCCTATTTATAGGCGCGGGACCTGATCCAGTCACCACCCTATGAGATAAGATCACCACCCCCCAGACCGCGCGACCTGATCGGTCACACCGCGCGATCAGCAACATTACTTCTGCTTCATTTTTGGTGAACTCGCCAGCTTCAATGATGCCATGAGAGACCGCCACTCTCACAGCAGACCGCGACTCCACAAGGAGCTCGCCAGACCGCCCGAAGCTATTCACCACCTGTGTTCGCTAGAGATCGCAAACACAGTACGTCCGCCATCAGACCGCGAACGCCTGTCCGCATGCCGATCTCCTCCTGAGACCGCGAACAGCAACCAGCTCGCATACCAGTCTCCTCCTGAGACCGCGAACTGAGACCGCGCGACTAAAGTCAGTCCGCGAAAACCACCAGAAAGCCCGGTCAGCCACCAGACCGCATTCTGGAAAGAACCTTGATCAAGCTGTGCGGTCACACTAGACCGCCACAGCCTTGAAGAGGATAGCACGCCACGCGGTCACGCACAGACCGCGCATACCTGAAGACGAACAGCCCACCACGCGATCAGAGACAGACCGCGCTGCTTTCACCTTCAGCCACCTTGAACCCAAACCGGCGATCAGCCGGGGGACCGCAGCTAGGCTTAGACCAGCCAGACTGCAGATGCAGACCGCCAGCCCGTGCGGTCACGCCAGATCGCCCGACCTCCTCCCTGACCACCCAGGTCCAAAAGCCCTCCAAACTTCCACTCCAACAATTTCAACACTCCCCCTTGAAGTGGGAAGTTGAAACTAGCCCCAGTAGGCTCCTTAGCCGTGTGAACGACCCCTTTGCCAGCGCCTTTGTGAAGATGTCCGCGACATTGTCCGCACTCCGCACATGCCCGACCGAAAGAGATCCCTCCAGCACCTTCTCCCGTATGAAGTGGTGCTCGATCTCGATATGCTTGGTCCTCGCGTGACAAACTGGATTGGTAACCAGTTTGAGAGCAATCTCGTTGTCACCGCGTAGCAGAGTCGGCTCCCGAACCTCCTTGTGGACGTCTCCCACCAATCTCCTAAGCCAGATGGCTTCCTGAGCTGCCAAGGCCGAAGCCTTGTATTCCGCTTCCGTGGTGGAGACTGACACGGAATCCTGCTTCTTGCTGCACCATGATATAGCTGTAGGGCCTGCCATGAAGACGAATCCAGATGTCGACTTCCGATCATCCGAATCTCCCCCGTAGTCAGCATCCATGTACCCGTGCACTTCGAAGTCCGCATCCCTCCGGTATAGGAGACCCATGTCCGAGGTTGCCTTGACATACTTCAGAATGTTCTTGACCGCTAGCAGATGAGGTACCCGTGGCTCCGCCATATATCGACTCACTCTGCCAACTGCATATGCAATATCTGGCCTCGTGATCGTCAGATAGATCAAGCTCCCAACCAGAGCTTGGAATACCAACGGATCTTGCATAATCCTCCCCTCATCCTTCCGAAGCTTCATAGCCTTCTCCAGAGGTGTGGAAGTGCACTTCCCTTCCTTCATGCCGAATCGCTCCACAATCCGCTCCGCATAACCGGCCTGGGTCACCAGCACTCCACCTTCCTTCCTCTGCACCTCGAGTCCAAGGAAATGGTGAAGCTCACCTAAGTCCTTCATCTCGAACCTGATAGATAGCTCGGCCCGAAGCTGTGCTACTTCCTCCTTCGAGTTCCCCGTCACGATCATATCGTCGACGTATAACAGCACGATGACCTGAAGCTCCCCGCTCTTCTTGACGAACAAGCTAGAGTCTGAGTCTGAAGCATCAAATCCGCAGAATATGAGATATTCTGCAATCTTCCCGTACCACGCCCTTGGCGCTTGCTTCAACCCATACAGGGCCTTCTTCAGCTTGCAGACATGCTCCGGAAAATCTTCAGACACAAAGCCTGTTGGCTGGACCATGAAGATGTCCTTGTCAATCTCGCCGTACAAGAAAGCGTTCTTGACGTCGAGCTGCCAAATCTCCCATCCACTGAATGCCGCCAAGGCAATGATAAACCGAACTGAAGTCATTTTTGCCACCGGACTGAACGTCTCCTCGTAGTCTTCACCGTACTGTTGTGAGAACCCCCGAGCCACAAGGCGAGCCTTGTACCGCTCGATGCTGCCGTCAGCTTTCTTCTTGAGCTTGTAAACCCACTTGCATGTCACAGGAGTGGTGCCCTCAGGCTTGGGCACAAGAGACCATGTCTCATTCTTCTCGAGAGCTGCCATCTCTTCTTGCATGGCAATGTCCCACTCCTTCACGCCTCTGGCCTTTTCAAAGCTCGACGGCTCCCTCTCATCCAAGGGACCAGCGAAGAAACATGAGACGAAGCTCACTGCGTTTCCTCCTGTATAGCGATCAGGGGCGACGATCGCTCGCTTCGACCTCCTCAGCTCCTTCCCCTGAACCGCATTATCTCCAGCTGCTTCTTCCCTAGCCCCCCTTCCAGACGTGCTAGGAGCATCGCTCCCCCTGCTTCCTGAACCAGAAGCCCCCGTCTCAGAACTAGAAGGAGATGGGCCACCTGATGACACATGTAGCTCCACCTGAAGATCCTCTACAGCTTTCTCTGGCACTTCCAACCTGCTCTCTGGTAGCTCCACATCAGAAGACCCCTTGTAAGATGTCACCTCATTAAACACGACATCGCGAGATACGACAAACCTCCGCGTCTCCGGGTCCATGCACTTCCATCCTTTCTTCCGCTCATCGTATCCCACGAAGACTAGCTTCCTTGCTTTCGCATCTACCTTCGTTCGAAGAGCATCTGGAACATGCACGTAGCAAGTAGAACCAAACACCCTAAGGTGTGCCACGCTTGGCTTCTCCTTGAACATCATCTCATATGGAGTCAACATGATGATGGGACTCAGAGGCATCCTGTTGATGACGTAGGCAGCACAAGACATTCCCTCTGCCCAGAAGGACTTTGGGATATTCTTGGCATGCAGCCAACACTTGCAGGTCTCCGTCAGATGACGGATCTTTCGCTCTGCAACTCCGTTCTGCTGTGGAGTATGTGCACAAGTGAGCTCTCTCCGGATGCCCGCCTTTCTGCAAAAAGTAGAGAACTCACTGGAGGTGAACTCCCCTCCGTTGTCAGTCCTCAACTTCTTCACCCGCAGTCCCAGCCGACCTTCCACGAGCTCCTTGAACTCCACAAACTTGGCAAATGCCTCTGCCTTCTCCTTCAGGAAATATACCCAGACATATCTGGTGTAATCATCGATCAACACCAGCATATATCTGCTGCCTCCAAGGCTTGAGGTAGCAGTTGGTCCCATCAAGTCACCGTGGATGCACTCCAACGGCACACTACTCCTCGTCTGCGACTTGTCAAACGGTAGTCGATGAGACTTGCCGAACTGACATCCCTCGCAAACATGACCTTCTCCGTAGGAAGATAGACTTGGCAGGCCCTTGACCAGACCTCTCACCGCCATAGCTTTCAGCTTGTCCATCCCTACGTGCCCCAACCTCTCATGCCATATCACGGCACCATCATTCGTCTTCATCTTGTCAACGTAGGAACTTGTCGATAAAACGAACAAGTCCTTTGCCCGTCTCCCGACATGGACGACCTCGGCCTTCACAACCTCAACATTGCGTAGAAACTTCACTTCTGTTGGGCCGAACAGAACGTGATACCCAGCGTCTACAACGTTGGTCACGGAGAAGAGATTTTTTCTCATACCAGGCACGTGATAGACACTCTTCAAAGTAAGTGGCCCTCTATCACTGCCCAAGGAAACAACCCCCACCTTCTCTACTGGATGCACAGTATTATCAGCAGTAATGATTGCATTGTTACCTGTATAGGGCTGTGCAGAAGAGAGCTTTGACTCATCTCCGGTGAGGTGATGACCACACCCCGAGTCCACGATCCAGTCTTCTTGATAGTTGATAGAAGTCGATGCTCCAACTGAAGCCGAGAAGGCTCCTCCCCATCCTCCATCAATCTGCCTGGTCTCCACTTCCTCCTTTCCAGCAACATGCCCCGACTGAGTAACCATCCGACAATCCTTCCTGATATGGCCGAACTTGCAACACTTGTAGCACTTCGGACCTTCTCCCTTCTTCTTCCCGTCAGCCTTGGGAGCATACCCCCTTTCCTGCTGCCCAGAAGTTGAAGGCCCAAAGCCTCCTCCAGCGGTCTTCTTCTTCTTATCCCACTTCTTCTTCTTCCCTGAGAAGAGCACTTCGCCATCTCCCCCAGCCACTGACATCCCTGCCATCTGCCTTGCCAAACTTTCTTGCGATGCAAGTAAGTTCTCCAGCTCCAACAGAGACGGCTGATTTGCCCATCCCTGCACCGACGTCACAAAAGCAACATATTCCTTCCGCAAGCCGCGGATGATGTGCCTCTTCAGCTTCGCCTCAGAGATAGGCTCATCAGGATCCAATGCCGAGATTTCAGCACACAAGTTCTTCAATTTCAGAAAGAAAGTGGAGATAGAGAGATCACCCTGAGCCGACCTTGCCAGCTCATTCTCCAAAAACTGTAGCCTCGCTACATTCTTCTTGTTAAACAGCCCATCCAGGCCTCTCCAGATCTCCGCAGCCGACCCACACCCCAAGATGTGGTCAAACAGATCAGGTGAGATTGCCCTCTTCAGAGTGAACTCAGCCTTTGCATTGGTCCTCCTCCAAGTTCTCACCTCAGCCCCATTATCACCTTCCGGGACAACTTCCTGCGTCTGATCTCCTCCAACTACCTCCCAGAGGTCCTCACCTAGCAGATAGCTTTGCATACACGACTTCCACTTCTTGAAGTTAGTCGATGTAAGCATTTCAATTCCAAGACCCCTCGCTTCCATTGCTCTACCACTGGTTCCTTCTTCACAAAGGCGATGACAACTCTAAGTCACTCACTGCTCAACCACTCCAACCTCCCTCTGATACCATGTGAAATTTTTCGAATCTTTATGAAGTGAAGCAGGAGCTAGTCAACTTAGAGTTAACAACCAAACAACCAGAAGCAAGTGGAGGCAAACAACAGATCTTTATTGATAGCAATCTCAAAACTACAAGGCAAGGCATGCTTGGCGAGACATGATTTCGCCAGCACAAACACCAAAGAGAAAATTACAAAGTTGAAGATAACTTGAGACCGCTCAGACCGCGCGATCTCCCTGCGATCTCACTAGCTGCCAGACCGCAGCGACTTGACGATCACAGAACACCACCAGCTCGCTGATCAAACCGCCCACTTCTTCAGACCTCCTGATTCTCCCGAACTCCAGCACCACAACTCCAAGCCGCAGACTGCCCGACCACTTTCAGAGGAAGAGGTGATCGCTGCTGCCTGCACTATCCGCAGAAGTTGCACAAGAGAAGTTCAATCAGCAGACCGCCCGGTCACATAAACTCAGACCGCAGAAAAGAAGAAAGTTTAGCTTACGCTTGGTGTGTCTTGAATGCTGCTACAGTGGCCTCCTATTTATAGGCGCGGGACCTGATCCAGTCACCACCCTATGAGATAGGATCACCACCCCCCAGACCGCGCGACCTGATCGGTCACACCGCGCGATCAGCAACATTACTTCTGCTTCATTTTTGGTGAACTCGCCAGCTTCAATGATGCCATGAGAGACCGCCACTCTCACAGCAGACCGCGACTCCACAAGGAGCTCGCCAGACCGCCCGAAGCTATTCACCACCTGTGTTCGCTAGAGATCGCAAACACAGTACGTCCTCCATCAGACCGCGAACGCCTGTCCGCATGCCGATCTCCTCCTGAGACCGCGAACAGCAACCAGCTCGCATACCAGTCTCCTCCTGAGACCGCGAACTGAGACCGCGCGACTAAAGTCAGTCCGCGAAAACCACCAGAAAGCCCGGTCAGCCACCAGACCGCATTCCGGAAAGAACCTTGATCAAGCTGTGCGGTAACACCAGACCGCCACAACCTTAAAGAGGACAGCACGCCACGCGGTCACGCACAGACCGCGCATACCTGAAGACGAACAGCCCACCACGCGATCAGAGACAGACCGCGCGGCTTTCACCTTCAGCCGCCTTGAACCCAAACCGGCGATCAGCCGAGGGACCGCAGCTAGGCTTAGACCAGCCAGACTGCAGATGCAGACCGCCAGCCCGTGCGGTCACGCCAGACCGCCCGACCTCCTCCCTGACCGCCCAGGTCCAAAAGCCCTCCAAACTTCCACTTCAACAATTTCAACATTGTGGACAACTCCAACTGGATTGTGGACTCAGGTGCCACACACCATATTACTCCGCAAAATCCGCCTCAATACTTACAATCTGCACATCCCAAGTTTATCACCGTGGCCAGGTGATACCACCCCGGTTTCTAGCGCTGCTGATCTGCCCCTCACTCCCACCCTCTCTCTATGCTCGGTCCTTCATGTCCCGGGATCGCCCTTTAACCATCTGTCTGTTAGCCGTCTTACTCAGGACCTTGATTGTTGTGTAACCTTCTCTCAATTTTCTTTTGTTGTGCAGGATCGACGGACGCAGAATATCATTGGTAAGGGGCGACTGTCTAATGGGCTCTATGTCTTGGATGTTCCACCTACGGTTCTCTCCTCTGTCACTACTGTTGATTGGCATCGACGTCTTGGGCATGCTCCCCTCCAGATTCTCAAGAAAGCTCTTCATTATATCCCCTCAAGGACTTTACTTGTGAATCATTTATCTTTGGCAAACAACATCGTTCGTCTTTTCTACCTAATTGTACTCAGAGTGATACTCTCTTTGCTTTAATACACTATGATATTTGGGAACCCTATAAAATATCTAGTATTTTTGTTTATCGTTACTTTGTTATATTTATTGATGATTACTCGCGCATGACCTGGTTGTATTTACTGCGTGATCGTGCTGAAATCACTTCTATATTTTGTGCCTTCATTACTGAGACTCGTACTCAGTTTTCCCGAACTCTAAAAATACTTCGCACCGACAATGCGCGAGAATATAGAAGCCATGTGAAAGAAATCGTTGTCTACCTAAATCACCTAGAGGGGGGTGAATAGGTGATCTCTACTGCGATTGCGGAATAAAATTTTTGCACAAACACAACAAAAAAATCACAGCACAGAGACAAGATTTATAGAGGTTCCCCAAGGGTGGGTACTCCTCTCTCCCGCTCCGCCTATCTAGCACTTCGGGCTAGCGTCGGCAACTTCACCAAAACTCGGATTTATCAACAAATCCTACACTCGGAGACAACAGCTCCTACAAACTCGGAGAACAACCTCTCCTACAAACTCAGAGTAAACAACTCCTACAACTCGGAGTAAACAACTCTTACAAAATAACTCGGAGGAAAAACTCCTACAGAAATTAAATAAAGATTGAAAGGAAACTTCTCTTGAATCTCAATAGAGATTAACTTCAGATCTGGAAAGACTGAATCTTCTTCTTCCTTTAGAGTGGAAGCTTGGATCTTCAAGGATTAGGAAGAATGAAGAATCGACAAACCTGATCTGGGTAGGCCCTTTGATTAAATCGAAAAGATCTTCAATATTGAGAGCAACAACTTGATCAAAGGCCTTCTTATCTGAGAAATCTCTAGCAGCACTGAAGAACGAATCTTGAGAGGTGCAGAAGTTAGATCTCAGAAAACTTTTCCAGCGAGAGAGGAAAAACGGCGATCTTCTTCTTTTTCACTCGGGTTATATCTCATTCTTGCTCTAAAAATAAGAGATTATTTATAGGAAGACCTCCAACGGCTCGGGCGACAAATAAGGAGAGGTCGCCACGTGTACTGAACATGGCAGCCAACCCTAAATTTCAAAAACGAAACATAAATTTGAAATCCGTCTGTCCGTCATTCGTCGAGACTTCACGTGAACATTCGACTTTAGAGTGGAAGCTTGGATCTTCAAGGATTAGAAAGAATGAAGAATCGACAAACCTGATCTGTGTAGGCCCTTTGATTAAATCGAAAAGATCTTCAATATTGAGAGCAACAACTTGATCAAAGGCCTTCTTATCTGAGAAATCTCTAGCAGCACTGAAGAACGAATCTTGAGAGGTGCAGAAGTTAGATCTCAGAAAACTTTTCCAGCGAGAGAGGAAAAACGGCGATCTTCTTCTTTTTCACTCGGGTTATATCTCATTCTTGCCCTAAAAATAAGAGATTATTTATAGGAAGACCTCCAACGGCTCGGGCGACAAATAAGGAGAGGTCGCCACGTGTACTGAACATGGCAGCCAACCCTAAATTTCAAAAACGAAACATAAATTTGAAATCCGTCTGTCCGTCATTCGTCGAGACTTCACGTGAACATTCGACGAATTGACTTAGCCATTGAAAATACTGATCAAAGCTTGAAAACTGTCTTCTATTTTCATTCGTCGGAATTCGTCGGGAGTTCTCGAGAACATACGACGAATTGACTTAGCCGCACATTTTCCTTCACAAGTCTGCCTTTTTGACTTCTGTCTGTGTTCGTCGATATTCGTCGGGAGTTCACGAGAACATTCGACGAATAGACTTAGCCGCATAAATTTCTTCTTTAAACTGGAATTTTGGCTTCTGTCTGGATTCATCGAGATTCATCGGAACATCACGAGACATCTCGACGAATTGACTTGGCAAAAAATTTCTTTTCTCCTGAAAACCTGCTCCACTCCTCAAACTTGAAAACCTTCAGTTATGAGTATATGAAGTACACCCCAATAAAGAGATTACACATGAACCAACACTTTGTTCTACACAATGGGAGATTACATTGTCTAGAACTGTATTTGGTGATCCATTGCAACCTGACTTTGGTGTGCACTTAGCATTAAGACCTGTCATAACACATCTAAACAGAAATCATCAAATACATACTCAATTCAATTTAGTTCACTAGGGGACATCTTCAAATCCAGGTAATTGTGGATACAATACCCAACACCATGTCTTTTCAAATCTTTGTACTGAGTTTGGGATCATCCATCCGACTTCATGTGCTTATACACCTCAACAAAATGGTGTGGCCGAGCGGAAAAATCGTCACCTTCTTGACGTTGCACAATCCATAATATTTCAAATGCAGATGCCCACACTTTACTAAAACTTTGCGGTTTCTACTCCATGCCATCTTATCAATTGGATGCCCTCCTCCTTTCTCAACCTTGCGACTCCTTTTAGTCTTCTTTTTTCCTTTCACGCCCCCTTTTCCGTCTCACCTCGCATTTTTGGATGTACATGTTATGTCCATAATCTTGGTCCTTCTACTGACAAGCTTGCTCCTCGTGCTACAAAATATATGTTCGTTGGATACTCCCGCACTCAGAAATGGTATGTGTGTTACTCTCCCAACAATCGCAAAGTTGTCGTTTATGCAGATGTCACCTTTCTCGAGGACCAACCTTATCACTCCTCTCATCCTGCTCCTACACCTCTTCTACCACGTCCTACCGTCCTTGTTACGTCTCGACTTCCACCACTTCTTCCAACCCCGATTCCAGTACACCCCAAACCACCTCTTCGTGTGTACACCCGTCACCCTCCCAAATATGATGCCCTATAGCAGTTACCCTCTACCAGTGATACCTCGTGGCCTGAAGATCCGACATCAACCTCTACGGCTCATCCCCTGACGAATTATGTATCCTTACATTGCCTCTCCCTGCCTCTTCTCAAATTCGCGCTTTCTTTATCATCCATTTCTATACCTAACTCTTTGCAGGAGGCTCTCCAACGTTCGGGGTGGTGTGCGGCCATGGATGAGGAAATGACTGCCCTATGGGCTAACCAGACTTGGGATCTTGTCCCTCTTCATACAGGACAGACTTGTGTGGGATGTAAGTGGGATTTTGCGATCAAACATACTCTCGACGGGACAATTGAACTCCTAAAGGCGCGGCTTGTGGCTCCAGGGTTTACTCAGTAACAAGGCCTCAATTATGATGAGACCTTCTCACCTGTCGCCTAGTTGAATATTGTTCGTGTCCTGATCTCCTTAGTTGTTTATCGACAGTGGCTCCTACATCAATTGGACGTCAAGAATGCCTTTCTCAATGGTGACCTTCTAGAGACTGTCTACATGCACCAACCTCCCGGGTTTGAAACCACGGGGGAGTCTCGTGTTTGTCACCTCAAAAAATCTATTTATGGTCTCAAACAGTCTCCTCGGGCATGGTTTGACAAATTTAGTAAGGTTGTCCGTGATGTTGGATTCACTCGAAGCTCGGCTGACTTCTCTCTCTTTACTCGTCATCGACCAACCGACACAGTAATTCTCTTCGTTTACGTTGATGATATTTTGATTATTGGTAATGACTCCAAAGGAATACAAATGATTAAACAACACTTAAATTCGGTCTTTTAAACTAAAGATCTGGGAAATCTTTGGTACTTCCTTGGACTTGAGGTAGCAAGACGTCCTGATGGTCTTGTCCTATCTCAACAGAAGTATTGTCTTGACCTTCTTCAGGATGCTGGCTATTCGGGATGCAAGCCTGCTGACACTCTTATGGATGTCAACCACAAGCTCTACGCTCATGACTCTGACTCCGATCTACTACTTCCAAACCCAGAGTATTATCGTCGTCTTGTAGGAAAGTTGATTTATCTTACTGTTAGAAGACCTGATATCTCTTTTGTTGTTGGAGTTGTCAGTCGATTTATGCATGCTCCACGGACCTCTCATCTCCAGGCCGTTGAGCGCATCCTCAGATATTTGAAGACTGCTCCTGGACAAGGGCTTGTATACAAACCGTCTTCCTCTCTATCTCTGATTGCCTACTCTGATGCTGACTATACTGGCTCTCTGGATGATCGACGCTCCACAAGTGGTTCCTGTACTTACTTCGGAGGACACCTTATTACCTGTCGTAGCAAGAAGCAATCTGTTGTTGCTCGCTCATATGCTGAAGCCGAGTATCGTGCAATGGTTGTTGTTGCGTCTGAACTTACATGGCTAGAAAGTTTCCTTGGTGATTTGGGAGCAAACTTTCCTCACCAACAACTCTATTTTGTGACAGTCAAGCTGCTATACTCATTGCCAAGAATCCTGTATTCCATGAACGAACCAAACACATTGAAGTTGATTGTCACTTCATTCAGGAGTAGGTTCAATTGAAGAAGTTGGAATTAAAACATGTTCCTGCTGCCGGGCAAGTTGCTGACATTCTCATCAAGGCCTTACCACGACCATTATACTATTAGTCTTTGTCCAAACTTGGTGCTTACGATCTGTATGCTCCAGCTTGCGGGGGAGTGTTGAAGCCAATATGTAAAAGCCCAAAATAAGGCCCATTTTACTCTTTAGTTTAGTCTCACATCTTAGGATGGGAATCCCCTCCTCTTTCTCTCCTTGTATAAGTGTACAAATACATGCATGAATATACCAAGGAAATTGAGAAATTAATAAAATTTCTTTTTATCTCTCTCTCTTCTGCGCATTTCTATATATTCCAACCCCGGGAGAACCCTCCAATCCCTCTACCACATAGTTGTGTAAGTTTTCTAGATTGTGGTCACTTGTTTTATGTTGAATTTAGTGTTTTTTCCACTACTCTAGTGATATATTTTTGTAACCATTGTATCCAAACTTGTGAAGCATTGTATGTTTTTATTAGCTATTTGATTTCAAGCACTCTTGCATTTGTACCACCTCACCTGACTCCTTGTTTGTAGGCTTTTAACTATTGTAGTATATCCTATATTTTGATTTATAAAGGAAATTATTATTGCAAGTTCGAAAGTCGTTGGATTCATGTATGGTTGCATGTAGGAGTTCACTCATTATCCCCCTTGTAGGACCGTCCTGCATCACCTAATCTTGTAAGTACCTTTGGATTAATCTGTATTTTGAATGAAAGAGAAAGGAGCGGACGACCCAACTTCCCTCACTTGCCCTAGCCTGCACGTTCCGAGCGATATCAGTGCCTATCACATGTGTTTTCCAAGACTTCATCATACTTTTTGTAGCATTTATGGTGAAGTAGTTTGACATCAGATGATGATACAACTCCCAACGATTTCTTTACACATGTTTTATGGCATTGCAATGAGAACATATCAATTTAGCCATCTCAGTGTAGACCATCCTTGACTGATTTATTGGCACCAGCATTTGAGTTAACATTCCATTTTCTTGTAGCAGTAGTCATTGCCGATCTCTTTTGACTTTCAGCTTCACTAGGTCTATCCATTTGAATTCCATGAGATTCTCCATATAAGCAACTAAAACATTATCAATATCAGGGATAATATTTTTACTCAAGGTTTGAACCCTTTGAGATTCAAACTCAGGAGAAATTCCAACAAGAAGCTCAAAGTCCCTCTTTTACTTGAGTTCCTTTTGACTTTTTGTACATCCATACAGGTTCAACAAGCCTTCAAATCAGAATGTTGATCAATCTCATATTAAGTTGATATTTTCCATATAATCGCCAAAAATCATGGAGGTGAATTTCATATTAAGTTGATATTTTCTCGCTATATCCCTGTTTTTGGAATAATTCTTCTCCATCAGATCCCACACATTCTTAGCAGATTGATAAAACATGACACATCATGCAAGGTTGTCTCCTTGCTACTCATAAAAGCTTTGGTCATGGTTGTCTCCTTGCTATTGGCAGGCCAACAGAGGTAGAGCTTTGTTCCCAGTATCATTCTCAGTTCATTCTCCACCGATTCCTTTTTCGTCGTATCATTCTCAGTTGTTTCCTCCTCTATTATATCCCTCTCCCTCGCGCCCTCCTCCGCTGTCCCTATCATCTCCTCCATCGTATTTCACTCAATCGTGTCATTCTCTATCGTCTTTGCTCCATTTCCTTTTCCGCCGACTTCTTTTTCTTTGTATAAATCTCCATTGGGGCGATGGAGGGGGAAAGACAACATACGAACGGAGGGTGGGATACGATAGAGGGATGGGGGACAATGGGGGGGGGGGGGGGGCGCCTCTGGAGGAGGGACGACGACAGGGGGGTATGGCAGATGAGGGGTTTACAGTTTGGGGATTAGGGGATTCAGGGAAGCCTCGATGGGAGTGTGGGGGAGGGGGGGGGGGCACGAAGCCCCTAACACTTTAAACCCTCTACCCTATAGCCTTCCTCCTTCGTCTTCGCCTCTGGCAATGGAGGGAGCGAGGGACGACAGAGGGGGGGGGGGGGGGGGGGGGGGGCTAAGGTCAGGCCTTGTCCGTCTGTCGCCTCCCTCCGTCGTCTCCCCTCTGATGTGCCCTCCTCTGTCGCCTTCCTCCTCCTCTGCGCCCCTCTCCGCCGTCTCAAAGCTTCAAAACCAGAATCCCCGGCGGAGGGGGGAGGATGGAAGGCTTGATTTAAGACTCTGGTTATGTCCCTCTGTTGTGCCCCCTCTATCGTCTCCCCTTTGTTGTGCCAGGACAATGTCGTGGGTTCGCGAGCGGCTTGCACTTTCAATTGACTGAGTGTCCTAGAGCGAGTGAGTTTGGGCAGAGGTACTGTCACGGCTGCACTACTGTCGAAGCGAAGAGCATCGAGCACGGGCGTAGCCCGTGTGAAGATGCTCATATATATATATATAATTAGAATTGAAGTGGTAAGTTATCTCAGATCTAGGACTCACTGCTCTCGGGTGCACGAGCTTCGCCCATGCTCGATGCTCTCAAACGGGCTTCCCCCGCATGAAGCACAGGGTGATGCCCGCCCGAGAGCATCGAGCATGGGTGAAGCCCGTGCACCCGAGAGCAGTGAGCATAAACGTGTCACGGGTTTCAAGCGGGCGGAGCCCGCCTAGATGCGGGCCAAGCCCGCCCGAGAGCATCGATCACGGGCGTAGCCCGTGCGAAGATGCTCGTATTCTAGAGAAGACAATGCAGTCTGAATATGCCTGATAGTAGTGAGCACGGTCGTCTCATTCGCACGCTCTTCGCAGGCACTCGATGTCGGGCGATCTTCGCACGTGCTTGATGTCGGGCAGGCTTCGCCAGCCGCCCCGCCAGGCTTCGCACAGGCGTAGCACGTGCGAAGATGCTCGTATTCTAGAGAAGACAATGCAGTCCGAATATGCCCGAGAGCAATGAGCACGGTCGTCTCATTCGCACGGTCTTCGCAGGTGCTCGATGTCGGGCGGTCTTCGCTCGTGCCCGATGTCGGGCAGGCTCCGCCGGCAGCCCGCCCCGCCAGCCGCCCGCCATGCTCCGCCGCCCGCCACCGCCCGTCGCCCGCCGTCCCCCGCCCGCCGCCCCGTCGAGTGTATAATAGAACATCGATATTTACGGTGCAACGGACAGGGCGGTCAAGGGGGGTGCAGTTTCAACTAAATAAACTTACAATTGCGAGCAGCGGGAGTGACGTCGTGTTGGGCAGGAGGGCCCCATGCTCGAGGGGGCGGCGAGCGACGTCGTGCGAGACCCGCGCCCTCGGGTGCAGCCGAGTACAATCGAGGGTACCGTCGCGGAGTTGGTACGGTCATGCGAGTCATGGGGTGACCCCCGTAATTTTTTTAATAGTTAATTTAATTTCAATTTTTTTTATAATTTTGAAGTTTATAAATTATAATTTTTAATAATTAGATATCATCCTCTCTTTCTCTCCCTCTCCCTCTCTCTCTCTCCCTTCCCTCTCTCTCTTTCTTTATTTGCTACACAAATGAGTTACTGTTGAAATTTGAAATATCTTTATTATATAGTATAGATTATATAGTATAGATATACTTATAAATATAGTATAGATATACTTATAAATAAGTATATTTACATATATATATATACTTATAAATATATATATATATACTTATATATATATACATATATAAACGTATATTTATGTATTTATAAGTATATATATAAATATATTTATATATTTATAAGTATATATACTTATAATTATATATATATATATTTATAAGTATATATATATATATATACATATATATATACTTATAAATATATATATACTTATATATATATTTATAAATATATATATTATATATATATATATATAAATATATATATATATATTTCTATATATATATATATATATAATATATATATAAGTATATATATATTTTTAAATACATATATATATACTTATAAATATAAATATATATATTTATAAGTATATATATACATAAATATAAGTATAAGTATATATATATACATAAATATAAGTATATATATATACTTATAAATATATATATTTATAGTATATATATATATTTATATACTTATATATAAGTATATATACTTATATTTATGTATATATATACTTATATATAAGTATATAAATATATATACTTATATTTGTACATAAATATAAGTATAAGTATATGTATATATATATACTTATAAATATATACATATTATATATTTACTATACTTATATATACTTATATATATATAAATATATATATATATATTTATATATATATATAAGTATAAGTATATATATGTATTTATAAATATATATATACTTATAAATATATATTTAAATGTATATACTTATATATATACTATTAAATGTATATACTTATATATATTTATGTATATACTTATACTAGTATATATATTTATTTACGTATATATATACTTATATATAAGTATATAAATATATATGTACTATAAATATATATATTTATATTCTTATATATATACATATATATATTATATATATATACACTATAAGTATATATATAAGTATATATATATATTTATAAGTATATATATATACATATATATATACGAGTGACAGGCACGGGCCTCCGGCCCTATGCAAGGCGACATTCGTCGTGGGGGCGACATTCGTCGTGACGACGTCATTCGTCATGGCGTTGTCATTCGTCGTGGGGGCGTCATTCTTCGTGGGGGCAGCATTCTTCGTTGGGGCGACATTCGTCATGGGGGGACATTCGTCGTGGAGGCGACATTCTTCGTGGGGGAGGCATTAGTCGTGGGGGAGACATTCGTTGTCGGGGCAACATTCGTTGTTGGGGCAACATTCGTCGCGGGAGCAATATTCGTCGTGGTTGCAACATTCGTCGTGGTTACAACATTCACCTTGGGTGCAACATTCGTCGTGAGAGCATCATTCGTCGTAATAACATCATTCATCGTGGTGCCAAAATTCATCGTGGGCACAAAATTTGTCTATCGTGCTTTGCTTAGACAATACTTGACTAATAACTCAAAGCACACCTATAATAGAACTTAAAAAGAATTAAAATATGAATTGAATACATTTAAAAATGTAAATGAAGATTTATTTGTTCCGCTTGACCATCTAACGGTCAATACTACAGAGCAACCCTGTAAGCATTCATCATAAAATCTATCGTGCTATGCTTAGCCACTACTTGTCTAATACCTCAAAGAACACCTATAATATAGGACTTAAACCCTGTAAGCATTTATCACAAAATCTACCATGCTTTGCTTAGCCACTACTTGACTAATACCTCAAAGCACACGTATAATATAGAAATTAAAAAGAATTAAAGATGAATTAAATACACAATAGATGCAGTAATCGTCCAAACTCTCGTACCTGTATTAAACCAAGAAATTTTTGTATCGAGGATCAGAGCAGAGTCTGTGATGTTGCATCTCCTCGAAATCCTGCCATTAGCTTCGTCACTCACATCAGCATATGATATATAATATTAAAACTTTTTAGTTTACCTTCTCATCCAGTGTATTCAAGGTTTTTCATCCGCAATCGCTTTGTGAGTTGTCTTTTTTCCAGGTTTTACATCTTCGAAGTGGAAGTAAGATCTATTGAAAATCGAATCAGAGAAATGTTAAGAAAATTATTAGAAAATGAAAACAGTTAAATTTTTAATTGGAACTGATCGTGGTGTAAACTGAAATAAATATCCCCATTAAATCAGAAAATGCAGACAATGTCACCTGAAAATCTAGACAATGTCACCTGAAAATCTAGACAATTTAACCTGCAAAAAATATAATTAAAAAGCCCCGTTTAGCTGAAGTACAGAGCAGTAGTTGACCACAGATTTTCATTCATGCAAAATGAAATCAAAATCCTAATTGAATGTGAAGAAAGTAAATAGCAGAGCGAAGATACATGGAGTTGGGCAAAATGAAGAAGAAAGCCCTATTTGAGTGATTATACCTTCGTAGCAGCAGGTCATAAACATTTTTAGCTGTAAAATCCAAAATCAAAAGGCCAATTTCGTTAGTAGTATAGAAAAACAGCCCATCATGAAATTTAATTGAAACTCTAATTGATTGTAAGGAAAGTGAAAGAAGGTGAGAGAAGTTGCAGAAAGGTGGGGGAAACAGTAGAAGGGCGTATACCTGCGTAGAAGCTGGCGGCTGACTCTTTATACTCTCATCCTCATAATCTGCTGCGTGGAGGGCATTGATGTATAAGAACGTAGAGGGAGAGAGATACATCCTCAGATCTAAGAAAGAACTGAAATGCATAAAATAGAACATCATTACATCTTCTGGAAAGATCGGGAGGAGCGGGTGTGTCAGGTTAGCCGTCCGGATGCGTCGAGGGTTATCGGTGTCGCAGGAGAAAAGGGATCGCGAGAGTGGTTGTCGGTGTCGCAGGCGTCGAGGTAGCCAGGTAGGTTCCGACGTCGATCTAGGCGGCTGGAGAATTGATGCCCTAGGAGGAGATGATGTCGCGTTTCTTTGTGCGGAAGGGGAGAGCAGCTATCGTTGACGTTTTAACTTCGCTGTGTTTAAGATCGTGGAGGAGGAAAGCGGAACTGCCCAACGGAGAAATTGCAGGGGCGGGCCGCAAAGGAGGAGCCACTCGGGGGAGGAGAGGTTGCAAAAAGGTTTAGGCTTTGCGTGGAATTGAAATTCCGTGGGTCGCGCGTTTTAATATAAATCGCTTATCGTAGCAGGTAGATTGAATGGAAGGTCGTGATTTCATTGATGGATTTTTAATTCATTGCTTTAAAAAGTCACTTATATTTCTTTTTATAATAGTATAGATATATATTTATAAGTATATATATACTTATAAATATATATATATATATATATATAAAAGTATATTTAATATATATACTTATAAATATATATATATACATATACTTATACTTATATTTATGTATATATATAATATATATTTATAAATATATATATATATTTATAAATATATATATACATAAATATATATTATATAATATATATATACTTATAAA
Organism: Dactylorhiza incarnata; assembly: GCA_033032865.1. Classification (NCBI taxonomy): domain Eukaryota; kingdom Viridiplantae; phylum Streptophyta; class Magnoliopsida; order Asparagales; family Orchidaceae; genus Dactylorhiza; species Dactylorhiza incarnata. The sequence goes on from JAWHQI010000517.1 coordinate 832,554, forward strand.
TAAGTATATATAATATATATTTATAAGTATATATATACATGTGTATATATATATGTGTATATATATATATTTAAATATATATATAGATATATATATATGTGTATATATATACTTATAAATATATATATATATATAAGTATATTTATGTATTTATAAGTATATATATATATACATATATATAAGATTATATATACTTATACTTGTACTTATAAGTATATATATAAATGTATATATATATATTTATAAATATATATATACATATATATAAGTATATTTATGTATTTATAAGTAGATATATAAGTATATATATAAGTATACACTTATATATATGTATATATATATATATTTATAAATAAATTATATATAAGTATATATATTATATATATATACTTATATACAACCGTGAACAAAAAGCCCGATCGGGTCGGCCCGGACCGGGCCCGATCGGGCTTTTTCCTACATCGGGCCAGGCGGCCCGGTCCTCCCCTGGAAGACAATGCAGTCTGAATATGCCTGATAGTAGTGTGCACGGTCGTCTCATTCGCACGCTCTTCGCAGGTACTCGATGTCGGGCGGTCTTCGCACGTGCTCGATGTCGGGCAGGCTTCGCCAGCCGCCCCGACAGGCTTCGCACAGGCGTAGCACGTGCGAAGATGCTCGTATTCTAGAGAAGACAATGCAGTCCGAATATGCCCGAGAGCAATGAGCACGGTCGTCTCATTCGCACGGTCGTCTCATTCGCACGGTCTTTGCAGGTGCTCGATGTCGGGCGGTCTTCGCTCGTGCCCGATGTCGGGCAGGCTCCGCCGGCAGCCCGCCCCGCCCGCCGCCCGCCATGCTCCGCCGCCCGCCACCGCCCACCGCCCGTCGCCCGCCGCCCTCCGGGCTTCGCCCGCCGCCCGCCGTCCCCCGCCCGCCGTCCCCCGCCCGCCGCCCCGTCGAGCGTATAATAGAACATCGATATTTGCAGTGCAACGGACAGGGCGGTCAAGGGGGGTGCAGTTTCAACTAAATAAACTTACAATTGCGAGCAGCGGGAGTGACGTCGTGTTGGGGCAGGAGGGCCCCATGCTCGAGGGGGCGGCGAGCGACGTCGTGCGAGACCCGCGCTCTCGAGTGCAGCTGAGTACAATCGAGGGTACCGTCGTGGAGTTGGTACGGTCATGCGAGTCATGGGGTGACCCCCGTAATTTTTTGAATAGTTAATTTAATTTAATTTCAAATTTTTTTATAATTTTGAAGTTTATAAATTATAATTTTTAATAATTACATATCATCCTCTCTTTCTCTCCCTCTCCCTCTCTCTCTCTCCCTTCCCTCTCTCTCTTTCTTTATTTGCTACACAAATAAGTTACTGTTGAAATTTGAAATATCTTTATTATATAGTATAGATATACTTATAAATATAGTATAGATATACTTATAAATAAGTATATTTACATATATATATATACTTATAAATATATATATATATACTTATATATATATATACTTATACTTATACATATATATACATATATATACGTATATTTATGTATTTATAAGTATATATATACTTATAAGTATATATATATACTTATATAAGTATATATATATATATAAATATATTTATATATTTTTAAGTATATATATACTTATAAGTATATATATATAAATATATTTATAAGTATATATATATACTTATAAATATATATATATATATATATTTATAAGTATATATATATAAGTATATATACTTATAAATATATATATATATATACATATACTTATATTTATGTATGTATACATATACTTATATTTATGTATATATATAATATATTTATATATATATATATATATATAAATATATATATATATATTATATATATAAATATATATAATATATATATATATTTATAAATATATATATAATATATATACATATATATACTTATAAATATATATACATATATATATATATTTATAAATATATATATAAATATATATATATTTTTATATATATATATATAATATCTAAACCACTATAATAGATATATAGAATCCATGAGTTCTTAATTCCAAGAGCCGTCCATTCTGAGTTGATAATACCACAGCCGTCGGATCGTTTCATCAATAAAAAATAAAAAATAATAGGGCTCCTAGGCCTATTCATGGTGAAGGAGAGAGAGAGAGAGAGAGAGAGAGAGAGGAGAGAGGGAGAGTGGGCGGCAAAGGCTAGCATATATATTATATATATTAGCGGGAGAGAGATAGCTAGAGAGAGAGAGAGAGAGGAGAGAGGTGGAGAGATTGACAGTGAGAAGGTGGCGGGAGAGAGAAAGAGAGAAAGAGGAGGGAGAGAAAGAGCAAACAAATCTTTTTAAGTATGCACGTATATTTTTTTTTGAAAAATAAATATTATAACATTCATTTAAATTTTTTTGCCGTCATTTTGAGTACTCATATGTACATGTTGTGGGCGCCGCCCGTAGACGCGTCGAGCACGGGCGAAGCTCGCCGTCGCCGGTCGGATACTATCTATAAAAGCGAAGGGGCGGGCGAAGCCCGCCGCTGGACGGGCGAAGCCCGCCGTCGCCAGCCGAGTACTGTCGCGCGTCGCCATAGGGCCGGAGACCCGTGCCGTTCGACTCGTATATATATAAGTTTATATATATATATTTATAAATACATATATATACTTATAAATATAAATATATATTTATAAGTATATATATATACATAAATATAAGTATAAGTATATATATATATACATAAATATAAGTATAAGATTATATATATATACTTATAAATATATATATTTATAGTATATATATATTTATATAATTATATATAAGTATATATACTTATATTTATGTATATATATACTTATATATAAGTATATAAATATATATACTTATATTTATACATAAATATAAGTATAAGTATAAGTATATATATACTTATAAATATATACATATTATATATTTACAATACTTATATATACTTATACTTATATATATATATATAAATATATATATATATATTTATATATATAAGTATAAGTATATATATGTATTTATAAATATATATATATATACTTATAAATATATATTTAAATGTATATACTTATATATATACTATTAAATGTTTATACTTATATATATATACTATTAAATGTATATACTATTAAATGTATATACTATTTAAATGTATATACTATTAAAAGTATATACTTATATATACTTATATATATTTAAATGTATATACTATTAAATGTATATACTTATATATATTTATGTATATACTTATACTAGTATATATATTTATTTACGTATATATATATACTTATATATAAGTATATAAATATATATGTACTATAAATATATATATATATATTTATATTCTTATATATATACATATATATATTATATATATACTATACTTATATATATATAAGTATATATATATACACACGAGTGACAGTGCACGGGGGGCCCCCCGTGCCCCGCGTAACAGTACCCCGCCCACCCCCCCCGGCGGGCTTCGCCCGCCCCCGACACGCACCCGATTATGTAATTGTCCAAACTATAAAAAACACAAAAACAACTTATTCATTTTATAAGCCCGGCCTGACACTACCCCCATTCTCATCCAACTTAATGAACAATTTATCAAACAACTTATGAGCATAAATTGGTTCTAATATTAATGAACATTTTATCAAACAACTCTCTGCATTCTCCAATATTCTCTTTCGACAACGACATTCAACAGAAGCTCCGATGCTTATTAGGTTGGGATGTAAAAATGAAATAATATACATATAGACAATCATCTACAACTTGTTCAAAAATGAACATTTTGAACAAATCATTTGAACAATTCATGAGCCACGATGGAATACAGCAAAACATTTTTGTTAATGTTTATCCATTCAGCAAACAATTCTCCTCAAATTCACATTTTTAGATGCAGATCAGAAACAGTAAATGCTGGAGTGGAACTCAGGCAATCCTAAATAGATCTGGAGTAGGGCAGCATTTAACCAAAACTTCTTCTTCATTGCCCTAAAGAAGCAAGATTTGGTGGATTTGTGCTTTCTGAGTTAATGTGAGGAGAAGTAGCTGAGGGTGTAAACACTGTTTGGAGGAAGAGCAGAGTAATTTTGAGCCAAAATAAATAAGGTGTAAACACTGTTTGGGGGAAGAGCAGAGTAACATTAACATTGAAGGAGGAAGAGCCTAACATGCCTGGAGTCGTGTTGGAGAAATCCCAAGAGTAAGCTTCAGAGATGTTGTGTTGGAGTAGCGAAATCTGCAGAGGGGTCTGTGGCAAAATCAGACGAAAGAGTTATTAGTATTGTAGTGTTTGTGTTGGAGCAGGTCTATGAGGGAAGAACCTAACAAACCTGGAGTCGCCGTGGAGAAAGTCTAATAGAAGGCATCGGCGTAGAAGGCGTCGCCATGGAGGGGCCTTCAGCGGCGGAGGGGCCTTCAGCGGCGGAGGGGCCTTCAGCGGCATTGGCAGCGGAGGGGGCTTCAGCGGTAGGGGGAATCAACGGGAGGGAGCGGCAGGGGAGGGAGCTGCAGGGGAGGTAGCGGCAGCGATTTAGATGGGGATCGCGGGAGGCAGATTCAGCGGGAAAGCCTAGTAGAAGGCGTCGGCGTAGAAGGAGTCGCCGTGGAGGGGCCTTCAGCGGCAATGGCAGCGGCAGGGCCTTCAGCGGCAGCGGCAGCGGAGGTGCCTTCCGCGGCAGCGTAGGGAGCTTTAACGGGAGGGAGCGGCAGGGGAGGGAGCGGCAGGGGAGGGAGCGGCAGGGGAGGGAGCGACATCGATTTAGGTTGGGATCGCGTGTGGGGGCTTGAGCGGGAGGGATTTTCAGCGGAAGATTGTTTGCGGCGCCAGAAATGTGCAAAAGAAGTAGGGTTGCGGGGTTTTAAGTAGGAGGCGCGATGTTTTGATCGAACGACTGAGCTGGGATATTGTATTAAATGAACGGTTAATATTGAGTGTATGGTCATAATTCAGCTTCAATGAGCCCAAAAGTAGTTTTTTTATATAATATAGATATATATATATATTTATAAGTATATATATACTTATAAATATATATATATATAAGTATATTTAATATATATACTTATAAATATATATATAGACATATACTTATACTTATATTTATGTATATATATATAATATATATATTTATAAATATATATACATAAATATATATTATATAATATATATACTTATAAATAAGTATATATAATATATATTTATAAGTATATATATACATGTGTATATATATGTGTATATATATATATATTTAAATATATATATATGTGTATATATATACTTATAAATATATATATAAGTATATTTATGTATTTATAAGTATATATATAAGTATATATATATACACATATATAAGATTATATATACTTATACTTGTACTTATAAGTATATATATAAATGTATATAAATATATATAAATATATATATATATATAAATATATATATATATATACATATATATAAGTATATTTATGTATTTATAAGTAGATATATAAGTATATATATAAGTATATATATACTTATAAATACATAAATACACTTATATATAAGTATATATATACTTATAAATACATAAATACACTTATATATATGTATATATATATTTATAAATAAATTATATATAAGTATATATATATTATATATATACTTATATACAGCTGTGAACAAAAAGCCCGATCGGGTCGGCCCGGACCGGGCCCGATCGGGCTTTTTCCTACATCGGGCCGGGCGGCCCGGTCCTCCCCTGGAATCGGGCCGGTCCGGGCCGGGAAGGCAGCACTTATGTGCTGCCTGCTCCGACCCTTCAGGCCGGGCCGGGCAGGACCGGGCCAGTCTCGGGCCCGATCCGGGCCGGCCCGGTTTTTTTATTTTTTAATTTATAATTTATATTTTTTAATTTTTATTTTTATAAATAATTAAATATTGAAAATTTGAACAAAAAATTTAAAAAAATTGAAAAAATTTAAGGTTAGAATTAGATTGTATTAATATTGAACAATTGAAACGAAAAATTTGGAACAAAAAATTTTATTAATATTGAAAATTTGGAAGAAAAAAATTAAAAAATTATAAAAGTTAAGTCGTACAATTGTACAAAATACAAAATTGAAAATACAAACCTATGAAGGCTATGATTCTTATAAAATTTAATTAAAAAAAATTTACATATATAAAAAAAAGTACATTTAGAGTGCTCGATTTAATCATCTTGTAGATTCAACGCGTCCATTTCGTCTTCTATCTCCTCCAAGCTTGTTTCGACTCGCAAGACTTCTGGTGTCTAACGAGCGTCGAGTTGCCGCTGATGGATAGCAACTTCGAGCACATCTTGCAGCGCGCTTTTCTTTCGGTCCCGACTAGGACCATCTCGAAATACTCCCAAATACTCGCTCTACGGTTGTGCTCCACCACCGAAGTCGTACTTTGGGAAGACGACGCTGAAGTTGTGGGGGACGACGCCATTGGGAGAGCTAAGAGAGAGAGAGAGAGCGTGGGGTGTGAGAAAAGAGAGAGGGGAGGGGGGTCTTTATAGAAATTTTTTGGGTTTTTTTTATTATTATTAAAAAATAATTAAAAAAAATAATTTTTAATTTTTTTTTTAAAAAATAAAGCAGCAGCCAACGACTCTATTGAGAGCCGTTGGCTGCTCTCATGGCATCATGGCTGCCACGTGGCAGCCATGCTGCCATGAGCCTAACGACTCTTAATAAAAAGAACCGTTAGGCTCAATCGGGCCTAGCCCGAGACCGGATCGGGCTATGGCCGGCCCGGTCTCGGGCTAGCCCGATATTCGGGCTTTACCCGGCCCGGACCGGGCCGGGTAACAGCTCCAAACTGGGGCCCTTTCAGGGCCCCGGGTAAGGGCTCGGCCCGGTTCGGGCCTGAACCGGGCCGGGCTTGACCGGGCCTTGACCAGGCCGGGCTCGGGCCGGCCCGTCAGGCCCGATTTTTTTGTTCACCATTACTTATATATATATACTTATAAATACATATACTTATATATATATTATATATATATACTTATAAATACATATATATATATACTTATATATATTAAGTATATATATAATATAAATATATATATTTATAAGTATATATATATACTTATAAATATATTATATATACTTATAAATATATATATATATATATACTTATAAATATATATATATATATATATATGTAAACATATATATATATATTAAGAATAAGTGTATATATATTTATATATATATATATAAATATATATATGTAAATATACTTATATATAAGTATATTTACATATATATATATACTTATAAATATATTATATATATATATTTAAATATATATATATATTTATATATATACTTATATCTTTATTATATAAGTAAATATAGATATCTTGCCAAGCACACCGTTCTTTTGATTTGGACCACACGATCAAACTGCTACAACTATTTGCGGCCGTTAGATTTGTAGGCACAACCGCACAAAAGGAGCGGCAACAGCACAGCTCCCGATCTCACGCCTCCTCCCAAAGCAGCGCCAACAGCAGGGCAGCGGCAACAGCGGCAGCAGCAGAGCAGAGCTCTCCGTCAAATCCGCCGAAAGCAGCTGCGGAGGCAGAGCTCCCCGTCACGTCTCCTCCCATGTCTCCCGCACACGCCAAAAGCTCTCAACTCCTCCGCACGGCAGCAGTGACCCGCCAAAAGCTCTCAACTCCTCCGCTCCTCAACTCCTCAACTCCTCCGCAGCCTCCCGCAGACGCCTACGGCATCACCGACCACGCCGCTGAACGTTCCTCCCGCAGACGCCTAGGGCATCATCGACACCTCAACTCCTCCGCAGCCTCCCGCAGACGCCTACGTCATCACCGACCACGCCGCTGAACGTTCCTCCCGCAGACGCCTAGGGCATCATCGACACCTCAACTCCTCCGCAGCCTCCTGCAGACGCCTACGACATCACCGACCACGCCGCTGAACGTTCCTCCCGCAGACGCCTAGGGCATCATCGATCGGCACCACCGGTAAGCTCCTATTCTAAATTTTTTTTCGAATCTTCTTCTCCAACCGAATCACCTACGGTAAGCTCCTCAGCTACAGTAAGCTCCAACCTAGGGCATTGCTTGGGCGCAGGAGTACCACTTTTTGTACACACTCTTGCTTCCACTACCCACTCTTGCCATCATCGATGAACAAAAATGTAATCCTGGATGAATGTTTGAATCCAGTTTTTGTGCTGCTATATTTTTCTTCTTTCATTTTGTTATTCCTGTATCAATGTTTGCATCAACTTCATGTCCACCTGTATAGTCTAATGTTTACGACTCTATTTTTAATAGCCAAACTGGATTTTATGTTATTTAACTGGATTTGTTCTCCAATGGATGTGTTGTTAGCCAAAAATATCTTCATGATGCAATATGTTATTCAGATTCCTCTACATTAACATAAAAAAAGAACCTCTGAGGTTCCTTTACTGCTTCAAAATTAAACATCCAAATACCTAAAGTATGTTTCTTTTCAGTCCCTTGCTGCAGCATGTTTCTTTTCATATTGTTTACTTGGCCAAATACCTAAAGTATCAAATTTAAGACCAATTGATTATAAGTGGAGGGGCCTTCAATTATATTAAGTTCATAAATCTACATGATTTTTCGATGTGATTTTTTATTATCAGCACACTTCCTCACATACAACACAGTCTTCTTTTTAAATTGTGTCATGAGAGTAGGATGTTGGGCCTTCCCGGTTTTGATATCATATTAAAACATTGGCATCCAACCTAAAATCAATTAGTTAAAGGTGAAGGCATTGAAAAATTATATTAAGTATATACGGTTGAACGAATTTATGGATGTGGAACTATATTTTGTGAAAGTTCTTTGGCCTCTATCAATTAGTTATGTCGAGCAATTGATGTGTTTGCTTCAATTTTGAGCTCACCGGGATATCTCCACCAAACAGAATCATGGAGAAAACCCATTGAACTGTTTTTGTTCTTTAGGCCGAGTAATTGGTGTGTTCTATAGAATTCATTTCCGACAATGAAGATTGCAGGTCTGACCTCCTCTGTCTTTCTCCTGGGACAAGTGTGATTGTATCCATGAAGTAAATACGTTATCAACTGGAGATTTTTAGGATAACTGGAATGAAATTGCAGGTCATTTTGATGTGGCAAGGTAAGCATCAATTCGCCCGCTTGAATGCCAAGCGGGCGAATGCGGCCGAAGGCCGCAGCGCCGCATCAAGAATGGGCGAACCCCGCTTGAATGCCAAGCGGGCGAAGCCCGCTTCATGTTTAAATTTCAAACAAACTTTCAGTCATAATAATTTTACATCAATGATTACAATTAGGTATGTAACTCCTGAAGATGCTGTCAACAAATACTAAAAGTAAATTGTCCTGATGTATGGTTCTGTTTTTAATTGCTGTTTAATTTTATTCTGTTTTTAATTGTTGTTTTAAAATGGACATGGAGTGTTTTACTGAGGTTGTTTTCATCAACACCACACCCACTGGACCGAGCTGTTTGATTCATTGTTTTTTAGATTATGTTTAAATTGGTGCAGGTAGCAATTTAGATTATGTTTTTCCCTTCAATTTTTTAGCAGAGCTTTCTTCTATAGCTGAGGAGCTTTCTCCCTGCATCATATAGCTTTCTCCCTGCTTCAGAAATCGTCCCTGCATTATTATTCTGTTCTTTATATATTTACTTTCTTTTTTATAGCCGCTTCATAAATCGTCCCTGCATTTTAATTCTGGTTTTTATTAGCAAATATTTGAATACATCCACTTTTCTAGATTTTATTAGCAAATATTTGAATACATGCTATGAAAAGAAGTTCATATTGATCAGACAGTATAATGCTTAGTGGGTTTTTTATTTGTGCAGCTCGAATCGAAGGGAAATACCTCCTCGACAGCGCCATTTCTTCCACGCAGCTCTTCAGCTTTTCGCCCGACCAGGTATAACCGAACTTTTGCTCCTTCTTACCAACATAACTGATTAGAGCTTCATGAAGGAGGTTTGGAAGGATTTATCGCATGATTCCAACAACAATAATACATAGTATTACTGATTCACATTGGATACATATAATATTTTGAAATAGTTATTTTCATTAATTGGTTTGATGATTTTGTAAATTTTTGTTGATTTTTTTAGTTTTTGCATAATCGTTAAACTATTATTATGTTTTGATACAAGTTCTCAAACACATGCAGATGCCAGACAAAATTCAAGCTGACGGGGCATCGTCGTTGCCAGGTGTGGGTGACCCGATCCAAAGTAAGTGTCTTATAAAATGCAAATCTATTTGAGTGCATTTTAAATAGTTTAACATAGCATTGATTGTTAAACACTTTCATTCACATCGATTGTTTCATTTGTTTCTTAGGTTTGTCCGAGACAACACAAAATATTCGCAACACCGATGATGCAGACGATGATTGTGATTATTATGACGAACTTTTTAATATTACTACGGCCAGGTGGTCTGATGGCCCACGCATTAGAATCGAAGGATTCAGACTAATTATACCGGCCATGCCAAGAGGTTTGACTGCCCAAGAAGAGTGGAATTTTGTGTTCACAATGATTAGGAGGTAAGACCAAATTATTAATACATACTATGACTTAATTTTTTTGTAAGCCCAGTGAAACATGTAATTTGTTGATTTATATCCTTAACATATTATATCAATAGAGGGTCTCCCATGGCCATTAAATGGACTCTATTGGCGTTTGGATTGCTGCATCAGTGGAGGATGCCAAACTTTTGTCATAAATTATGCTGCTTGCTATGCTTGGCTGTCTTTTTGGCGTTTTCTGATTTCTATAACTGATGTAAACGTTGGCATGTTTTGTTTTTGGGGAACATTACTATTTATATGCTATTGCACGTCTATTTCTATGTTCCACTTATATATATAAATTTTTTAATGCTCATTCATGAATTAATAGTCATGTGATTTTGTGATCTTCGTACTTTTAATCCAAGTGTTCTTCGTGGATTAAATTAGAAGGCCGACTCAATGGTAGATTAAACTGCAGGGCCTTCATGTTGCGGGCCGGGTACTGTCACGCTTGGCAGTAGGGGCGGAGCCCCCACAAATGAATGTCGCACCCACGACGAATGTCGCCTCCACAAAGAATGTCGCCGCCACGACAAATGTCGCCGCCCACGACGAATGTCGCCGCCCACGACGAATGTCCCCGCCACGACGAATGTCGCCGCCCCGAGGAATGTCGCCGCACACGACGAATGTCGCCGCACACGACGAATGCCGCCGCCCACGACCAATGCCGCCGCCCACGACGAATGTCGCCTCCACGATGAATGTCGCCCCCACGACGAATGTTGCCGCCACGATGACTGTCACCGCCCACGACGAATGTCGCCCGCACGACGAATGTCGCCCCCACGACGAATGTCGCCCCCACGACGAATGTCGCCGCCCACGATGAATGTCCCCGCCACGAGGAATGTTTCCCCCACGACGAATGTCGCCACACGGCAATTGTCGCCGCCCACGACGAATGTCGCCGCCCACGACGATGTCCCCGCCACGACGAATGTCACCGCCCACGACAGATGCGGGCGCAGCCCGCTCGAATGCGGGCACTGCCTGCTTAAATGCCAAGCGGGCGAAGCCCGCTTGGTTACGGGCGAAGCCCGCAGCGACGCATCGAGAACGGGCGTAGCCCGTTCGAAGATGCTAGTACTTATATATATATATATATTTATATAAGTATATATATTTATAAATATACTTATATATAAGTATATTCATATACTTATAAATATATATATCTATTTATAAATATATATATTTATAAGTATAGTATATATAATATATATATATATATTTATACTTATATATATAAGTATAAATATATATACTTATACTTAAAGTATATATATATTTACATATATATATATATATATTTGTTTCTAAGTATATATATATATATTTACATATATATATATATATATATGTTTCTAATTATATAAATATTAGTATATATATAGGGTATATATATAGTATAAATATAGATATAAGTATATGTATTTATAAGTATATATATAAGTATATATATAATATATATATACTTATTTATAATATATTTATAAATATATATACATATATATAAGTATATTTATGTATTTATTAGTATATATATATACTTATAAATACATAAATATACTTATATATATGTATATATATCTATATATATTTATAAATATATATATATAAGTATATATATATATTATATATATATATTATATATATACTTATATATATTAAGTATATATATATATTTATAAGTATATATATATTTATACTTATAAATATACTTATAAATATAAATATATATACTTATATATATACATGTAAATATACTTATATATTATATACTATAATATAAATATATATATATACTTATATAAATATATATATATATACTATATATATATATTTATAAGTTATATAAGTATATATATACTTATAAATATATATATATTATATATATATATATATTTATATACATATATATATTTATATAAATATATATATACTTATTTATAAGTATATATATATGTATTTATAAGTATATATATATATAATATATATATATATATATATAAGTATATATATTTATATAATATATATATATATATACTTATAAGTATAAATATATATAAATATATATATATATTTATAAGTATTTAAATAAATATATATATATATATTTATATATATATATTTATATACTTATAAATATATATATATATATATTTATATATATTTTTATTTATAAGTATATATATATTATATATATACTTATAAATATATATACTATATATATACTTATAAATACATATATATACTTATAAATTAGTATATATATTTATAAAAATATATATATGTATATAAATATATATATATAATATATATTTATAAGTATATATATACTTATATAACTTATATATATGTGTGTATATATTTATAAGTTATATAAGTATATATATATACTTATATATATATTTATATGTATATATATATTTATAAGTATATATACTTATACTTATATTTATGTATATATAATATATATACTTATATATATATGTATATATATAAATATATATATACTTATATATTATATATATACTATACTTATATATATAATAAATATATATATAAGTATAGTATATATATAATATATAAATATATTTACATATATATATATATATATTTATATATATATATTTACAAGTATATAAATATATTATATATATATATATGTATTTATATATATATAATATATATATGTATATATATATACTTATAAATATATATAAGTATATATATATATTTATACTTTTAAATATATATATCTATACTATTCTAAAAAGAAATATGGTGGTCTGCGAATAGCGTGAGATCAAAAATCCCCAAAAAATCTGGACCGTTCAGATATGACATCATAATTCCGCAACCGCTCGATTTAGGCTGCAAATAGCCAAGACTTGATTGTAAAGGTCTGCGAATAGCCAATAGTTCAATTCCAAAGAACAGGAAACCCGTCAAATCCCGATCCCAGTTTCTCCCGCTGCCCTTGCGCTAGGTTGCTTCTCCTCCCCGGTGTAATACCTCCGCATGCTAGACTTCCGGCAAAGATTCTCAGGCGATAAGAGAGTGGATCGTCCCAGGCGAATGCAGGATTTCACTTCTAGGTATGGAAACGAATCCCTCCCTCCTCTCCGCTCGACCATCCACGCAGTTTCGATGCACGAAACCCTTGCGCTCCCTCTTCCACGCCGAACCCCGTCGTTGCCTCCTCCGACTTCTTCCGCTGAACACCGTCATCCAACTCATATGGAAGAAGCCTGCCGCCGACTCCAAAAAGCACCGAAGTAATCCCAGATCTCCTTATTCTCACAGCTAAACATGACGATGTCTGTTTTTAAAACATCACTACCTCACTCCCAAGTAAGAAGAGACGGATCTGAAAAAACCTTAATACTAACTCAGATTTTACTCTCAGCAAATCCCCTCCACGACCCCCGTTCTGCCCCCGTCGCCATTTCCCTGCAGCTCTACACCAACACGCAGGAACATCTCCTCTGCGACCAACCAACGATCTCAAGCGCCGCTCAGGATTTAGGCAACCCAGAACACCTCCCTCCAGCCACCGTTCCTCACAAAAAAGTAATCCCTAAACCATATCACTCCTCCTACCTGCAAACTCATCACTCCACTTCATCGTCTCTCACTTTCATATACTCATCCGTGCCACCCTACTGATTTCTGAGAATTTATTTTCCTATGCATGACTCGACATTTCGTTGCTCCCGGAACACCCTTCGATTGCACACCTCCCACAAATCGGATTGTAAATCCAGCAGCGTTACTCTCCTGCACAGCTTCTAACAGAGGTAAACACTCTTTATTTCCCAATATAAGATTCAACATTCATTTCTTCATGGCCAGTATTCTGACCACGGGATCTACTTTATTTCTCTGAAAACAGGAACATTTTCTAAACCACAGAATCAATTAGATCTTCACGCCTATCTTGAGTTACTTTCCTTGAACATCTGGACCAAACAAAAGCAATCCAGGTTTATGCACATTATAATACCCACTGCTTCAGATTCCATTGATCAAATGTTTCATCACAATTAATTTCTTGAGATTTAAATATGTTTTCATTCTTTTAATGCTCTAACAGAGGTTTGCGTTTAGATTAACCCATTCTCATTCTATTACATTACTTGAGATTAAATTATGTTTTCGTTCTTCTAATGCCGGATTTTCAATGCCGGATTCAATTATGTTTTCATTCTTCTAATGTTCTAAATGTTTTCCAAATGTTTTTTAATGCGATTCAACTTATTTTTACCAGTTCTAAAAAAACAAGCAAATCCCGATTGTGTCAAACAGACAAATAAGTGATTGATTAGATAAAAAACCAAAATGATTGCATATTCACATTATGCTCCAAATATCTTTGCACCGACCTCTCAACTTCTTTTTGGATGTAGCAAGCGACAGAAGGAGAGCAACCTATCAACTTATCATTATTCAGGGACTTCAACACTGCGTACAAATTCATGAAGAGGTAATATAACATTATTGCACATACTTTTTAGATTTTGCAAACAACATTTATCATCTAGGTGTGCTTTGAGGTATTAGTCAAGTAGTGGCTAAGCAAAGCACGATAGACTCTGTGATGAATGTTTATAGGGTTGCTCCGTAGTATTGGCCGGTAGAGGGTCAAGCAGAGCAAATAGAACTTTATTTATATACTTTGTTGCATTGCTTTCATGTTTTCTACTCATGTTGTATCTAATGATGATTGTGTGTTGGACTCCTTACCCCATAAGAAATTAGTAATGACTAATTCAATTCCTGTAAAATGAATGTGTTGATCATATATGTGGTCAGAGTGTAGGCATTGATGCTTAACAGTATCGATTTGATCAGTTAATTTTTTCCATCATGATGGTTTTACTAAATATACTCAACC
Organism: Dactylorhiza incarnata; assembly: GCA_033032865.1. Taxonomy (NCBI): domain Eukaryota; kingdom Viridiplantae; phylum Streptophyta; class Magnoliopsida; order Asparagales; family Orchidaceae; genus Dactylorhiza; species Dactylorhiza incarnata. The sequence goes on from JAWHQI010000517.1 coordinate 848,131, forward strand.
CTTTCACTATCAAACCATTTCTTTAAAACCAGACATTAATGCTTACAATTTTGGGACAAGATTTAGTTTATAAAATAAAATATGATTTCAAGATAAATTCATCCATCTTCCACAACCAGGGGAAGGTAAGTCCCAACCTTCTTCGGTGACCAATGTCGCCCCCACGACAAATGTTGCCCCTCCACGACAAATGTAGCATCTCACGACAAATGTCCCCCCCCCCCCCCCCCCCCCCCCCCCATGAAAAATGTCTCCCCCATGACAAATGTCGCCACCCACGACAAATGTCGCCGCTACGACAAATGTCACCCCCACAACAAATGTTGCCCCCACGACAAATATCGCCCCTCCGCGACAAATGTCGCCTCCCACGATAAATGTCGCCACCCACGACAACTGTCGCCCCCACGACAAATGTCGCCCCCATGACAAATGCCGCTTTGGATCGGGCCGGAGGCCCGTGCCTGTCACTCGTATAATATATATGTATATATATACTTATAAATATATATACTTATAAATATATAATATATATAATATATATGTATTTATATATACTTATAAATATATATATATAATATATATGTATATACTTATAAATATATAATATGTATATACTTATAAATATAATATATATATATAATATATATATACATGTAATATACTTATAAATATATAATATGTATATACTTATAAATATAATATATATATAATATATATATGTATATACTTATAAATATAATATATATTTATGTATATATAATATATATATAATATATATATGTATATACTTATAAATATATAATATATATATAATATATATATGTATATATATATACTTATAAATATATATACTTATAAATATATATATAAGTATATTTACATACATAAATATAAGTATAAGTATATATATAAATATATATATTTATAAGTATATATATATAAAATATGTATATATTTATATTAGTATATATATACTTATATATAAGTATATATATATTTTTAAGTATATAAATATTAGTATATATATAAATATATATATAAGTATATTTACATATATATATACATATATATATATATTTAAATATATATATATATAAATATTTATAAGTATATATATATAATATATTTATAAGTATATATATACTTATAAATATATTATATATATATACTTATAAATATTTATATATATATATTTAAATATATATATATATGTAAATATACTTATATATATATATATATTTATATATATACTAATATTTATATACTTAAAAATATATATATACTTATATATAAGTATATATATACTAATATAAATATATACATATTTTATATATATATACTTATAAATATATATATTTATATATATACTTATACTTATATTTATGTATGTAAATATACTTATATATATATTTATAAGTATATATATTTATAAGTATATATATACATATATATATTATATATATATTATATATTTATAAGTATATACATATATATATATTATATATATATTATATATACATAAATATATATTATATTTATAAGTATATACATATATATATTATATATATATTATATTTATAAGTATATACATATTATATATTTATAAGTATATTACATGTATATATATATTATATATATATATTATATTTATAAGTATATACATATTATATATTTATAAGTATATACATATATATTATATATATATATTTATAAGTATATATAAATACATATATATTATATATATTATATATTTATAAGTATATATATTTATAAGTATATATATACTTATAAATATACTTTAAGTATAAGTATATATATATATTTATATACATATATATAAGTATATTTACATATATATATACTTATATATATACTTATACTTAAAGTATATATATATATTAAATATATATATACTTTAAGTATAAGTATATATATATTTATATACATATATATAAGTATATTTACATATATATATATATACTTATACTTAAAGTATATATATATATTAAATATCTATATATATACATATATCTAAGTATATTTACATATATATATACTCTAAGTATAAGTATATATATACTTATACTTAAAGTATATATATATATATATTAAATATCTATATGTACATATATATAAGTATATTTACATATATATATACTCTAAGTATAAGTATATATATATATATTGCAAAGTTATTGGATCTCTAACCCCATTGGGACCTCACTTTCTGTACGGGGATTATCACACCATGAGGATACATCAACCGAACATGGGAAATCCTGCTACCCCTTGTGGCTCTCGTAGCAGACCAATACACTAAGCGACGAGAGAGGTAGGATGCATCCCTTTCAAACCACCCCTGTTCCTCCATCACGAACACTAACGCACTCATGGCGGAGTGTTGGACATCAAGTCCACAACACAAAAGACATACATACGGTAGGTCATGGTGACAGACCCTTTTCCAGACCGAGAACACAAAGGTCATGCCTATACACTTCTTTTCCAAGCCGAGTTCATACCTAAGGATCACCCAAGATCCCTTACGACCTGCCCGGACTCCAATCCCCTTTTGTTCTATTATAAATCATCACGTCCCATCCGGTGTAGCACAAGTAGCATCATTATACATCTCAAATCACAGGATCACTATCTTATCATATAGATTCTCTCGTCGAGACGCCAACACCCAATGATTCTACTCTCATGCCCAATGTGTATTACATTATCACGTTGCTATCCCAAACCATCATTATCGGATTGATCAACACCCCAATCCAACAATCCACTAAGCCCCTAGAATAGTATACGAGCATCATCAAGGTTCTCGTTAACAACCACAACGCCTGAAAGCACTCAACAAAAATTATCTGGGCTCTATCGCCGACAGTAGGAACTACCGTCCGACTGTAACTTCCTGGAACCGAAAGATCCTGAATTTCAGCCCTCACAATGCCACGAAAACACTTCCACTTGCAACCATTCGGCCATAAAGTCTCCATATCTTCCCTATTCGACTTTCCCTCAAAGCTAACACATCAACATCACGGAATCATGTCACAGACCACGATGTTGGCTTCAGACATGCGCAAACTAGGGGAAATCACATAGAAAGTACATGGAAGATAAATGTGTGTCCTAATGACTGGAAGGAGAAGGTTGTTACCTTTGAAGCGTTCATTGGAGCCATGGAAACTCGAGAAAGTTGGGTGGAGAAGAACCACAGCGACCCAAGGAGTCCCTCTTTGGCGACGGCTCGTCGATTCGAGCGCCGGAGTTTCGACAATGCCTTCTTCTTCCTCCAGGGTAAAAATCCCCCTCATTAGCTCTCTCTCCCAAACCCTAGCCTCAAAAGAAAGGAATGAGGAGTGAAAAGGGTTTCAGCCCTAGTTAGGCTAATGGGAGAGCCTCTAGTCAGTCGGATCAGGTTTCAAATGGATTTAACGGCCACGATCGTGGATCTCATAACACTTTATCTGCCTGGGAGCTATCGCTCCGCGGTAGCACTACCGCACAGTTGTATCTCGTAGGCCAGGCCGACCAATCTAACGAAGTATACCGCCTGCGATAGGGACTACTACGCGGCGGTAATCCCCAAACTGCACGCGGTAGCTAAACATAGAATGGGGTCAAAATGAATTAGATTTTGAATTAATTTGCTAAATGGCGGTAGCTATTTCCACGAAGCGGTAGCTCTCAGGTTACCACCTTTCACTTGTAAAAAGCGAGGCGTTACACATGTTCTTGTAACCACTGACTTTCTGCAATTTTTGAACTTAAAATTTTAAGTTCTTGTTTATTAGTCAATCTTTAATTTATTAGTGTTGTTTGAACATTGTGTTGATCGAAATAATAAATCTGTTGCAACACTGTTTGTTTGTCTTAGTATTGACCAAGTAAATTTCAAAGATTGACTGTGGGACATCTACAAGATTACATGATTTGTCCATCAAAGGTAACTTGCTATCGTGTATGTGTGTTTATTTTTAACGGTTCAGTAAATTATAAAAGCATCAAAAAACTTTGATCTACATTTGTTTCCATCAATTTGATGTTTAATTTACCTTTTTCTGTCTTAATTTTTGTGATATTCGGGCATTCAGTAGACAATAACGCCATGGAAGGGGCCCTCCGCTGCTGCAGATCTTCATCTCGCTCAATGATCAAATGAAACAATCAGGGGAGATATTAGCCTGTATGATGCTCCCCCAAGCTTTCTTGCCATTTATCCATGTTTCTGCATAAAATTTTCTTATGCTGAAGGTTTTGATTGTTGTTGAACAACATATTTCCCAAGATACTATTACTAAACCTTGTAAATGTATGCTTCTTGGAAAACATGTTGTGTGTAGGCATATTGATGCAGGGGTAGGTTGACAACAACTAGAACAACTATGATGCTACCTAAATGTAGTGCGAATGAGGTGAAGGTGCAAACAGTCCGGTTTGAGATTTAGTCGACATTAATGAAATTTAATAATTTTAAAGCAATTGCACAATCGTGAAACAAGCCAAGACGATCAAAGATCGGTTTACGAACTACCGGTGAAATGAGGCGCAAATATGAACCAAGTACGCACCGAATGGAATCCGCAACTCAAGCAACGAATAATAAATATCAAACGCACATGAAAGTTTAGATCCCACAAGCAATAGTCCGAGCATTCAACATAAAGAGAAATAAATAATATCCATGCCAAGATTTGTTCATGCATGCGGTGACGTGATTTGGGGAAGGAGATCCGTTAGCGGCAACGACCTCGGATTGACGGGTGGCTCAACAAAAAGGGGGCAGAAATGGCTGGACAAAGATTGTATGGGCTTGGGAAGGTGAGGGAAGCGGAGGTAGGGCTAGATGGCTGTCCGGGGCTAAGGAATGCTGGAAGGGGGCGGCGGAATGTTAGAGGGATGTACTGGGTTAGGAAGGGATGGAGGGGCGGCGGAATGCTGGGGAAGGGTCCGACGGAGCAGGGAAGGCTGGAGGGGTGACGGAATGGCTGGAGATGGGCTGGCAGGACGTGGCTGCGACTGGAGGAGGGTCGGCAGGAGGTGGCAGCTGCTGGAGGAGGGTCGGCAGGAGGGGATCGGGGCTGGCTGGAGGGGACTCGACGGGATCAAGGGCTGGAGAAGGTCGGTCGTAGGAGGTCGGGGCTGGAGAAGGCTCGCAGCGGGATGTCGGGGCTTGAGGAGGGTGGCAGCGGGAGGTCGCACGCAAGGAGATCACTCGGAATCCACCGAGAAGACCGGCTTTCAGATACGCAACCCTCGATCCCCCAAATCTGCCACACCTGCATGAATATATAGGGGAGGGGAAATAAAAGAGCTAGGGCACCCAGATCGGACGGCTAATAACGTTCGGGCCGATCTGGTGCCAAATACAGCATTAAATATATCAAATAATATATAGAAAAGACTCGGAACGACCATCCGGGCGCATCCGCGGACTCGGATCGCCCAAATGGGTCGCTGATCACCGCCTCCTGCGGGAATAAACATGTGTGTGATGTCGATCGCCATCAACTTCCCCCGACTTGAAAGCACTCATCTCCGGTGAGTGGAGACGGTCATACTCTCGGCGTAAGTCCGGGGCGAGTCTCTCGAGCTCCTCAGCAGAAATCCAGGTGTCGTCAAAAACTGGACGGGCGAGCCAATGATCTGTAGGGGTAGAAGGGCATGGTCCTCCGAGCGGTGCTCAACCGTCCGTGATTGCCTGGGCATGGTAGGGGTAGAAGTGCTAGAGAGGGATGGGGCAAGCTGTGGCTCAGGGGTGGCTGGGGATAGTGGATCCACATACACTCGCTCCTCGTAGTAAGGAGTTAAATCCTCTATATTGAATACCCGGTGGATTCCCATTGCCAAAGGGATATCAACCTCATAAGCGTTCGTACCAATCCGTTGAATGACTGTGTAGGGGCCCATTCGGCGGGCACTTAACTTCTTCGCTGCCCCCCTGTAGGAGTCTCTCAGATCGAAGTCGGATCATAACCTGCTCTCCAACGTCAAAAGCATGCTCCCTCCTGTGCAGATCTGCCTGAGCTTTGTAAATTTCATTACTAGATGCGATCTTTCTCCGGACTGTCTCATGAAGTGCATGTATATGCTGAATGAAAGACTCGGCGGACTCGCTAGGTCGGGCCTCTAATGGACGTCAATCAGGTCGACAGGCTTCCTAGGCTCGTAACCTAGCATGACATGAAATGGACTCAGACCTGTGGTCCTATTGGCCAAACTATTGTATGCAAATTTCGCAACGGGCAGGACGAAATCCCAGGTGGACGGACTATCCCAAACGAGACAACGTAGTAGGGCCCCGAGACTATGGTTGACGACCGTCGTCTGTCCATCCGTCTGTGGGTGATAGGCGGTGGAAAACTTCAGTGTCGTACCGGTCTTCTTCCACAACGTCTTCCAAAAATAACTCATAAATCGAACGTCGCGATCGGAGGCGATGGAAGTGGGCAACCCATGATATTTGAATACCTCCTTGAAGAACATGGCAGCCACGTGGGACGCATCGAAGGTTCTTTGGGCTAGGCCAGAAGAAGCGGTCCTCAACTAACGCAATCGTTTTGTCCCGCCCGAAAAGGCCTGCGGCCCCGTCCGCATGTAACTCCCATATAAGGAAGTCTCGGAGGGAGGTCTGTGGCACGTAGAGACGAGAGCCTAAGAATAGATAGCCATATGAAATCAAGAAATCCTCACGGGGCTCAGGAGGATCTCCTGTCATGGCGGTATAAACATCGCCAAAATATGGGCACTCTTGATAATCTTTCCTAATACGCTCAAACCCCTCCACACGCGCGCTCATGGTATGGAGAATAGTGACCCGACGACTCAAGGCGTCAGCCGGCTTGTTCTCAACACCAGCTCGGTGTTTGAGAACGTAATGATACTCCTGCATGAACTCCACCCATTTCGCATGGCGGTGGCCCAACTTCATCTGCGAATTGAGGTATCGCAGCGCCTGGTGGTCAGAGTACAGGACAAACTCCTTGTGTAGGAGATAATGGCCCCAATGGCGGAGGGTCTGTGTGACGGCGTAAAACTCTCTATCATAATTGGAGTACTTTTGTCGAGCGTCATTCAGTTTCTCACTGAAGTAAGTAACTGGATGACCATCCTGGCTAAGTACCCACCCCTCCCCCCATGCCTATTCCAGATGCGTCACACGCTACCTCGAATGCCTTGGAAAAATCTGGAAGGCGAAGAACACGAGCATACGTCAACCTCTCCTTAATCTCTTCAAACGCTCTAGTGGCTGCTGCCGTCCAGACAAAATCTCCCTTACGGAGGCAGCTCGTAAGGGGGGCCATGATGGAGCTAAACTCTTGGACAAACCTCCTGTAGAAGGTGGCAAGCCCGTGGAAGCTCCAGGCCTCGTGGATGATAGACGGGATGGGCCACTCACAGATAGATTTGGCCTTATCGGGGTCGACCGAGATGCCGAAAGCAGAAACAATATAGCCTAAGAAATGCACTGATGTAGTAAAAACGAGCACTTCTTCCGGTTGACATACATATGCTCCTTCCGCAGGAGATCAAATACCCAACGAATGTGGCACAAATGCTCAGTGTGGTCCCGACTGTAAATCAGTATATCATAAAAGTAGACTACAAGAAATTTTCCCATGTAGGGCCGCAGGATCTGCGCATCACTCTCATAAATGTACTCGGCGCGTTCGACAGCCCGAACGGAACGACATAACCAACCACTCATAAAGGCCATCCTTCGTCTTGAAGGCCGTTTTCCACTGGTCCACTTCTCTCACCCTAATCTGATGGTACCCGCTCTGCAAGTCGATCTTCGAGAAGATCTGGGCACCAGCCATCGCGTCGAGGAGATCGTCGAGGCGGGGAATGGGGTAACGGTACTTCACCGTAATCTTATTGATGTCCTGGCTGTCAACGCACATGCGCCAACTCCCATCCTTCTTCGGGGTAAGAAGGGCAGGGACGACACACGGGCTCAAGCTCTCCTGAATGAAATTCTTCCGAAGTAGATCGTCGATCTGCCGCTTCAGCTCGGCATGCTCCGTCGGGTTCATGCGATAGTGGGGCAAATTGGGCAAAGATTCCCTGGGGACTAAATCGATAGCATGCTGGATATCCCTCAACGAGGGAAGCTCATCGGGGATCTCCTCATGCATAATGTCGGAATACTCGTCCAGCAGGCGTCGAATGTACAGATCCAGTCTTTCTTGGTCTATGGCAGCGTCAAAGTCCATTGTGGCGGCCACCTAAGTTATCAAAGGTGCAAGACGCACCGAGGCGCTAAGGGGTCCTGGAGCCTAGGCGCAGGCGCGCGCCTGAGGCACGCGAGGCGCAAAAATGAATTAGATGCCAAATTCGCTGAAAATCAGTGAATTGGGCACCCAATTCGCTGAAAATCAGCAAATTTGGCACCCAATTTGCTGAAAATCAGCGAATTTGGCATTCAATTCATTGATTTTCAGTGAATTGGGCGACCAATTCGCTGATTTTCAGGAAATTGGGTGCCCAGTTCACTGAAAATCAGCGAATTGGGTGCCCAGCTCACTGAAAATTAGCGAATTGGGTGCCCAGCTCAATGAAAATCAGCGACTTGGGTGCCCAACTCACTGAAAATCAGCGAATTGGGTGCCCAATTCACTGAAAATCAGCGAATAGGGCATCCAATTCGCTGATTTTCAGGGAATTGGGTGCCCGATTCGCTAATTTTCAGGGAATTGAGTGTCCAATTCACTGAAAGTCATTCGCTGATTTTCAGTGAATTGGGTGTCTAATTCGCTGATTTTCAATTAATGGATGCCCAAGTGAGCCTAGGTGTGCCTCGAGTGCATCTGAGATCATGTTTTTGCCCCCATCCAAAAAAAAAAACAGGTTGATGAAAACAACCCAAAAATCGGTGAAAAGCCCAGGTGCGCCTTTGGTGCGCCTGGGAGTTGGTAAGATGTGCGCCTAGGCGCGCCTGAGGCGCGCCTGGGTGCGCCTGGGGCACCTCGCCCGCCTCTGCCTTGCAGAGGCAATGGCCGGTGAGCCTGATGCGCTCGGCGCCTCAGGCGCGCCTTGTTATCCTTGGCGGACACCACAAACATAACTCCTGAATTTAAGCTCCCTCAGAAAATTACCTCTCCTCAAAATGTGTAGAGGCTTAGCTGACCCGACGCTAATGGATGAGTCAATCTGGCCCTTGGGGGAATCCCTGGGCTGGGTCGGAGTAAGGGTGATCTTCCGCCCCTTGTCGAAAAATACACACGTGTTTGAGCGGCCATAACACGTGGCATAACGATCGTATAACCAGGGCCATGCTAGAAGGACATGCGCTACGTCCATCGGGATGACGTCGCACCAAACCTTGTCCTCAACAGACACTAGGCGAATCAGAACAAGACATCTCTGTGTCACCTGAATGCCCAACTTGTCCACCCAGAGGACACGATATGGATGTGGACGAGGCTCGGCGGACAACTGCATCCTCTCTAATCCCCTCTTTGCCACAATATTCACGCAGCTGTCACTATCGATGGCGAGTTTGTAGGGGCCACCTGCATTATGAAAATAAGTGTAAAATATCGTGGTGCGACGCCAGTCCTCCTCGGCATGAGGGGTGTGAAGGAGGCGTCAGATGACTCTCAACTCTAGCGATCTCTCAGCATCGCTCTCCCAACCGTCCTCAATCTCGGCAGTGATTTCCTCAACTACCGTATCATCTACCTCAGCACTCGTCTCACCCTCGTCCCCAATCAACAGATTCCTAGTGGGACATTGAGCGGCAATGTGCCCTCTACCCGAACACCGATAACACTGGCCGGGCCCAGATCTGGGGTCTCCCGGGACAGCAGTTTTGCCCTTAACATCCAATGGGGTGTGGGGAGGGATAGGGGTGGTGGCCGCAGCTGGGCCGGGCCCCCCAAATGTAAGGGCATCAGGAAGATGCGTAATCTGTTTTGGACCTGCAAGGCGCAAATAATTCTCATACTCAAGTGCGTCTTGGAACACATGCTCGGTCTTCTCAACGCGGTGAGGAATAAGCTCTCTCCGAATGTCGGTCTTGGGTCCAGCTCTAAATCTAGAAGCGGTCGCAATAGGCTCCTCCAGGATATCACTCCTCACTATGAACTCGTCGAATCGTGTCATTTAATCGGCAACGAAAAGTGTTCCCTGCCGCAGTGCGTAGAGTAGGTCGAGGAGTTGATCCCGATACGATGCGGGAAGATATTTGTCCTTCAACCGCTGCTTCATCTCTACCCATCGGGTGATAGGATAGTATCCATCTCTCTCTAAAGATCTCTCCACTGTAGTCCAAAACATTTTTGCCTGTCCCAACAACTTCATTTTGGCGATCTGGACTCGCCGCTCATCGCTCATTTCGTGCCAATCGAAGAAATGGTCCATGTCCATGAGCCAGTCGCTAAAAGCCTTTGGGTCCAGGTGACCGTCGAAGGACGGCGCATCAATACGAAGGCGCCGAATAAGCTCGTTCTCAGCCGGGGTGGCCTCGCGGAGAGGCGCTAAATAATCATAATAGGGCTTGTCAGGGTCGAACTCGTGTCGTGCTGGTGGGCTACGGCCCTTGCGGGCCGGTGGTGGACGTGGTTCATAGGGAGGGTGTGGGTTTCCCATCAAGGCGGGGTCACGACGATAATCATACACAGGCTTGGGAGTCCCCCTCACAAGCGGAGTGGGATCCCGACGTGGTAAATCTCTAGCTCGTCTATCAAATGGTGGTGGAACGTCCTGTGGGTCGCCCACAGGTTCCTCAAATCGAGGGGGTGGGGCTGGTCCTCTAGGGGATATCCTAATTTATGGACTCTGGTGTTGACCCTAGCAATGTCATTCTTAAGGGTTTCAAATTGCTCGAGAACTAAGCGCTGAAACTCTGCGGGCGTCATGTCCGAATTCGAACTGGCGGCCCGATCGTCGGTGATGTTCTGATCAGACATCAGTGGTGGATACAACCTACCATTACGTAGCATAAAATGTGATCCGACCTGTGCTTTGATACCAAATGATGCAGGTGTAGGGTGACAACTAAAACAACTATGATGCTACCTAAATGCAGTGCGAATGAGGTGAAGGTGCAAGCAGTCCAGTTTGAGATTTAGTCGACAGTAATGAAATTTAATAAATTTAAAGCAATTGCACAATCGTGAAACAAGCCAAGACGATCAAAGATCAGTTTACGAGCTACCACTGAAATGAGGCGCGAATATGAACCAAGTACGCACCGAATGGAATCCACAACTCTAGCAACGAATAATAAATATCAAAAGCACATGAAAGTTTAGATCCCACAAGAAATAGTCCGAGCATTCAACATGAAGAGAAATAAATGACATCCATACCAAGATTTGTTCATGCATGCGGCGACGTGATTTGGTGGACGATATCCGTTAGCGGCAACGACCTCGGATTGACGGGTGGCTCAACAAAAAGGGGGCTACAATGGTTGGACAAAGACTGTATGGGCTGGGGAAGGTGTGGGAAGCGGAGGTAGGGCTGAAGGATGGCTGTCCGGGGTCGGGGAATGCTGGAAGGGGGCGACAGAATGTTAGAAGAGGGCTGTACTAGGTTGGGAAGAGCTGGAGGGTCGGCGGAATGCTGGGGGAGGGCCGGACGGAGCAGGGAAGGCTGGAGGGGGCGGCGGAATGGCTGGAGAAGGGCTGGCAGGACGTGGCTGCGATTGGAGGAGGGTCGGCAAGAGGTGGCAGCTGCTGATGGAGGGTCGGCAGGAGGGGATCGGGACTGGCTGGAGGGGTCTCGACGGGATCGGGGGCTAAAGAAGGTCGGTCGTATGAGGTCGGGGCTGGAGGAGGCTGACAGCGGGAGGTCACACGCAAGGAGATCGCTCGGAATCCATCGAGAAGACCGGCCGACTGCAGATACACAACCCCCGATCCCCCAAATATATATACTGATATATATAAGTATATAAATTTAAATATATATATAATATATATATATATTTATAAGTATATATATATATACGAGCATCTTCACACGGGCTACGCCCGTGCTCGATGCTCTTCGCTTCGACAGTACTCCAGCAGTGACAGTACCTCCGCCCAAACTCGCCCGCTCTAGGACGCTCAGTAAATTGATCGACAGTGCATAGGTAGCCCCCGCGCCCCACGCGATAGTACCCCCGCCTCGACATTGTCCCGGCGCGACTGCGCTCCCGCCGCTCGCGAACCCCCAATTTTCTCCCCCATCTCGATTTCATCGTACGCACGGGGGTTCGCGAGCAGCGAAAGCGCCGTCGCGCCGGGACAATGCCGAGGCGGGGGTACTATCGCGTGGGGCACGAGGGCTACCTATGCACTGTCGATCAATTGACTGAGCGTCCTAGAGCGGGCGAGTTTGGGCGGAGGTACTGTCACTGCTGGAGTACTGTCGAAGCGAAGAGCATCGAGCACGGGCGTAGCCCGTGCGAAGATGCTCGTCTATATATAAAATTAGAGGTGAAGTGGTAAATTATCTTAGATCTGACTCACTGCTCTCGGGTGCACGGGCTTCGCCTATGCTCGATGCACTCGGGCGGGCTTCACTCGCATGAAGCACGGGGTGAAGCCCGCCCGAGAGCATCGAGCATGGGCGAAGCCCGTGCACCCGAGAGCAGTGAGCACGGTCGTTTTATTCGCACGGTTTTCGCACGTGCTCGATGTCGGGCGGACTCCGCCCACCTCCCGTCAGTTTCCGCCCGTCGGGCTCCGCCCGCCGCCCCGTCGGGCTCCGCCCGCCGCCCCGTCGGGCTCCGCCCGCCGCCCCGCCGAGTGTATAATAGAACATCGCTATTTACAGTGCCAGGAATATTTCGTCCGCAGGCAACGGACAGGGTAGTCAGGGGGGTGCAGTTCCAAATTAAAAAACTTACAATTGTGAGCGGCGGGAGTGACGTCGTGTCGGGGCAGGAGGAGGGCCCCATGCTCGAGGGGGCGGCGACGTCGTGCGAGACCCGTGTCCTCGAGAGCGGGTGAGCACAGTCGAGGGTACCGTCGTGGAGTTGGTGTTGTCATGCGAGTCATGGGGTGACCCCGTAATTTTATTAATAGTTAATTTAATTTCAAGTTTTTTTATAAATTTGAAGTTTAAAAATTATAATTTTTAATTGATAATAAACTAATTATAAAAAATAACTATTAGATAAAGTTTAGGTTTTATTTATATATATGTATAGATGTCTGCTCCCTCTCTCTCTCCCTCTCTTTCTCTCCCCTGCCTCTCTCTCACTTTCTTTATTTACGATGAAATCGAGATGGGGGACAAAATCGGGGGTTCGCGAGCGGCGGGAGCGTCGTCGTGTCAGGACAATGTCGAGGCGGGGGTACTGTCGTGTGCGGCACGGGGGCTACCTATGCACTTTCAATTGACTGAGCGTCCTAGAGCGAGCGAGTTTGGGCGGAGGTACTGTCACGGCTGGACTACTGTCGAAGCGAAGAGCATCCAGCACGGGCGTAGCCCGTGCGAAGATGCTCATATATATATAATTAGAATTGAAGTGGTAAGTTATCTCAGATCTAGGACTCACTGCTCTCGGGTGCACGAGCTTCGCCCATGCTCGATGCTCTCAAGCGGGCTTCCCCCGCATGAAGCACAGGGTGATGCCCGCCCGAGAGCATCGAGCATGGGTGAAGCCCGTGCACCCGAGAGCAGTGAGCATAAGCGTGACACGGGTTTCAAGCGGGCGGAGCCCGCCTAGATGCGGGCCAAGCCCGCCCGAGAGCATCGATCTCGGGCGTAGCCCGTGCGAAGATGCTCGTATTCTAGAGAAGACAATGCAGTCTGAATATGCCTGATAGTAGTGAGCACGGTCGTCTCATTCGCACGCTCTTCGCAGGCACTCGATGTCGGGCGATCTTCGCACGTGCTTGATGTCGGGTAGGCTTCGCCAGCCGCCCCGCCAGGCTTCGCACAGGCGTAGCACGTGCGAAGATGCTCGTATTCTAGAGAAGACAATGCAGTCCGAATATGCCCGAGAGCAATGAGCACGATCGTCTCATTCGCACGGTCTTCGCAGGTGCTCGATGTCGGGCGGTCTTCGCTCGTGCCTGATGTCGGGCAGGCTCCGCCGGCAGCCCGCCCCGCCAGCCGCCCCGCCATGCTCTGCCGCCCACCACCGCCCGTCGCCCGTCGCCCGCCGTCCCCCGCCCGCCGCCCGTCGAGTGTATAATAGAACATCGATATTTACGGTGCAACGGACAGGGCGGTCAAGGGGGGTGCAGTTTCAACTAAATAAACTTACAATTGCGAGCAGCGGGAGTGACGTCGTGTTGGGCAGGAGGGCCCCATGCTCGAGGGGGCGGCGAGCGACGTCGTGCGAGACCCGCGCCCTCGGGTGCAGCCGAGTACAATCGAGGGTACCGTCGCGGAGTTGGTACGGTCATGCGAGTCATGGGGTGACCCCGGTAATTTTTTTAATAGTTAATTTAATTTCAATTTTTTTTATAATTTTGAAGTTTATAAATTATAATTTTTAATAATTAGATGTCATCCTCTCTTTCTCTCCCTCTCCCTCTCTCTCTCTCCCTTCCCTCTCTCTCTTTCTTTATTTGCTACACAAATGAGTTACTGTTGAAATTTGAAATATCTTTATTATATAGTATAGATTATATAGTATAGAATTATAGATATACTTATAAATATAGTATAGATATACTTATAAATAAGTATATTTACATATATATATATATACTTATAAATATATATATATATACTTATATATATATAAGTATATAAACGTATATATATTTATAAGTATATATATACTTATAAATATATATATATATATATATTTATAAGTATATATACTTATAAATATATATATATACATATACTTATACTTATATTTATGTATATATATATATAAGTATATATACTTATAAATATATATATATACATATACTTATATTTATGTATACGAGCATCTTCGCACGGGCTACGCCCGTGCTCGATGCTCTCGGGCGGCCTTCGGCCGCATCAATGCGGGCTTCGCCCGCAACCAAGCGGGCTTCGCCCGCAACCAAGCGCGCTTCGCCCGCAACCAAGCGGGCTTCGCCCGCTTGTCATTCAAGGCGGGCTTCGCCCGCCCCTCGCCGGTATTCACCCACCCCTCGCCGGTCTTCGCCCCCCGTCACCTATTTAAAATTTTAAATAATTTTACATTCATTAAATAGTAAAATAGAAAATAAAGTAAAAATAATAAAAAATGTAACCCTCTAAAATCCCGCAGCAGTATCCAGCTGCTTGCGGCGGGCTTCGCCCGCCCCCCGGCGGCTTCACCCCGCCCACAAAAATTTTATTTTGATTAAAAAAACATTTAAAAAAACTTAAATTTTTTTTTAAAAAAAGTTATGTTTTTTCTTTAAAAAAACTTTAAAACGAAGTGAATTTTTTTTTGCGTACATAACATTTGCGGATGAACAATTGCGTATATATATACAGGCCGTTCGACGAAAGGCCTGCCGTTCATATATGGCCTATACATATATATATCGAACGGGCTACGCCCGTTCTCGATGCGTCGCTGCGGGCTTCGCCCGTAACCAAGCGGGCTCTGCCCGCTTGGCAGTTAAGGCGGGCTTCGCCCGCCCCCACTCCCTCGGTGAACCCGCAGAGAGTTGTCCAGTCGCGAGCAATGCAAAACAATAATTTTTTCTTATTTATAACGGCGGGCTTTGCCCGCACCCACCCCCTTGGCGATTTTTTATTATTTATAACGGCGGGGCTTCACCCGCCCCACCCCCTTGGCGAACCCACTGGGGGTTGTCCGGTCGTGAGTAATGCCCATCAATTATTATTATTATTTATAAATAAGTAAATAAACCCCCACCCCCTTGGCGATTTATTATTATTTATAACGGCGGGCACGCCCCCACCCCCTTGGCGAACCCGCTGGGGGTTGTCCGGTCGCGAGCAATGCATACCAATTTATATTATTATTATTGATAAATAAGCAATAAAATTTAGGATTTGCTAAATTTTAATATTTTGCCAGTTCTCGATGCGTGCTTCGCCCGCCCCCGGCGGGATTCGACCGCCCCCGGCGGGATTCGACCGCCCCGACAATTATTTATAATGTTAACATATAAAATTATTGAAAATTTTAGTTATTAAAATTTTTTTAACTATTATTTATTTTATTTACTTTTATTTAAGTGAATGAACAAAACCGAAAACAAAAAATAAAATTAAAAAATTTAAACCCCCCGCGTCCGCGTCCGCCTCCGCCTGCACCCGACAAATCCCAACGCCGCCGCCGGCAGAGACGCCGGCGGACTGCCCGGACTCCACCGGCGGGTTCGCCGGACGCCGGCGAACTCGCCGGGATATGTACGCCGGGGAGCGGGCAGGGCCACCGCCGGCGGCGGCCCTACCCGTGAGTCCCAGTTTTGGCGCTCACGGGCAGGGCCGCCGCCGGCGGTGGCCCTGCCCCCGCGCCACCGGACAACTGCCGACGAGTTCGCCGGCGGCCGGCGAACCCGCCGGTGGGGTCCGGGCAGCCCGCCGGCGGCTCAGCCGGCGGCGGCGTAGGGAACCGTGAGTGCCTGTTTTTGGCGGAAGGAGGGCACGGGATTTGGAGGAGTTGGAGATTTCTATTTTTTTCATATTTGGATATTCGCAGTCCTGATCTTGTCAATCCAACAACCATTATTTGTTCTAGCCTCATCCAACGGTCCAGATTTCATCTATGGTGTGCTTTCAAGATATCTATATTGGTTTATATAATAAAGATATATAATATATTTATAAATATATATATATTTATAAATATATATATATATATATTATATATATAAATATATATAATATATATATACTTATAAATATATATAATATATATACATATATATATACTTATAAATATATATATACTTATATATATATTTATAAATATATATTATATATATATAAATATATATATATATATATTTCTATATATATATATATATAATATATATAAGTATATATATATTTTTAAATACATATATATATATACTTATAAATATAAATATATATATTTATAAGTATATATATATACTTATATTTATACATAAATATAAGTATAAGTATATGTATATATATACTTATAAATATATACATATTATATATTTACTATACTTATATATACTTATATATATATAAATATATATATATATATATATATGTATTTATAAATATATATATATATATATACTTATAAATATATATTTAAATGTATATACTTATATATACTATTAAATGTATATACTTATATATATATACTATTAAATGTTTATACTATTAAATGTATATACTATTTAAATGTATATACTATTAAATGTATATACTTATATATATTTATGTATATACTTATACTAGTATATATATTTATTTACGTATATATATACTTATATATAAGTATATAAATATATATGTACTATAAATATATATATATATATTTATATTCTTATATATATACATATATATATTATTATATATATACACTATAAGTATATATATATAAGTATATATATATTTATAAGTATATATATTTACATATATATATATACGAGTGACAGGCACGGGCCTCCGGCCCTATGCAAGGCGACATTCGTCGTGGGGGTGACATTCGTCGTGACGGCGTCATTCGTCATGGCGGTGTCATTCGTCGTGGGGGCGTCATTCTTCGTGGGGGCAGCATTCTTCGTTGGGGCGACATTCGTGATGGGGGGACATTCGTCGTGGGGGCGACATTCTTCGTGGGGGAGGCATTAGTCGTGGGGGAGACATTCGTTGTCGGGGCAACATTCGTTGTTGGGGCAACATTCGTCGCGGGAGCAATATTCGTCGTGGTTGCAACATTCGTCGTGGTTACAACATTCACCTTGGGTGCAACATTCGTCGTGAGAGCATCATTCGTCGTAATAACATCATTCATCGTGGTGCCAAAATTCATCGTGGGCACAAAATTTGTCTATCGTGCTTTGCTTAGACAATACTTGACTAATAACTCAAATCACACCTATAATAGAACTTAAAAAGAATTAAAATATGAATTGAATACATTTAAAAATGTAAATGAAGATTTATTTGTTCCGCTTGACCATCTAACGGTCAATACTACAGAGCAACCCTGTAAGCATTCATCATAAAATCTATCGTGCTTTGCTTAGCCACTACTTGTCTAATACCTCAAAGAACACCGATAATATAGGACTTAAACCCTGTAAGCATTTATCACAAAATCTACCATGCTTTGCTTAGCCACTACTTGACTAATACCTCAAAGCACACGTATAATATAGAAATTAAAAAGAATTAAAGATGAATTAAATACACAATAGATGCAGTAATCGTCCAAACTCTCGTACCCGTATTAAACCAAAAAATTTTTGTATCGAGGATCAGAGCAGAGTCTGTGATGTTGCATCTCCTCGAAATCCTGCCATTAGCTTCGTCACTCACATCAGCATATGATATATAATATTAAAACTTTTTAGTTTACCTTCTCATCCAGTGTATTCAAGGTTTTTCATCCGCAATCACTTTGTGAGTTGTCTTTTTTCCAGGTTTTACATCTTCGAAGTGGAAGTAAGATCTATTGAAAATCGAATCAGAGAAATGTTAAGAAAATTATTAGAAAATGAAAACAGTTAAATTTTTAATTGGAACTGATCGTGGTGTAAACTGAAATAAATATCCCCATTAAATCAGAAAATGCAGACAATGTCACCTGAAAATCTAGACAATTTAACCTGCAAAAATATAATTAAAAAGCCCCGTTTAGCTGAAGTACAGAGCAGCAGTTGACCACGGATTTTCATTCATGCAAAATGAAATCAAAATCCTAATTGAATGTGAAGAAAGTAAATAGCAGAGCGAAGATACATGGAGTTGGGCAAAATGAAGAAGAAAGCCCTATTTGAGGGATTATACCTTCGTAGCAGCAGGTCGTAAACATTTTTAGCTATAAAATCCAAAATCAAAAGGCCAATTTCGTTAGTAGTATAGAAAAACAGCCCATCATGAAATTTAATTGAAACCCTAATTGATTGTAAGGAAAGTGAAAGAAGGTGAGAGAAGTTGCAGAAAGGTGGGGGAAACAGTAGAAGGGCGTATACCTGCGTAGAAGCTGGCGGCTGACTCTTTATACTCTCATCCTCATAATCTGCTGCGTGGAGGGCATTGATGTATAAGAACGTAGAGGGAGAGAGATACATCCTCAGATCTAAGAAAGAACTGAAATGCATAAAATAGAACATCATTACATCTTCTGGAAAGATCGGGAGGAGCGGGTGTGTCAGGTTAGACGGCCGGATGCGTCGAGGGTTATCGGTGTCGCAGGAGAAAAGGGATCGCGAGAGTGGTTGTCGGTGTCGCAGGCGTCGAGGTAGCCAGGTAGGTTCCGA
>JAWHQI010000517.1:872500-931167 GCA_033032865.1 Dactylorhiza incarnata
TCATGTGTAATAAATAGATTTACCTTTATGTAATAAATAATTCTTCAGCCTCCAAAATTTTGTTCTATTCATGTATAATAAATAGATACTGGATTTATTTAAAACAAGGTATCGTAATTGTTTCCTTTATTTTTGTTGTTTTCACATTTCACTTGAGTTTTTCTCATTTAAAAGTTTATTATTTGACTACCTCTTAAGCATTACACAACTGTTATTGTTATGTACTCCAATATATAGAAGAGTGAATGCGGCCGAAGGCCGCGACGTCTTTACGAGAGCGGGCGAAGCCCGCTTAAATGTCAAGCCGGCGAAGCCCGCTTGGTTACAGGCGAAGCCCGCAACGACGCATCGAGAACGGGCGAAGCCCGTTCGAAGATGCTAGTATTATATATATATATTAGCGGGAGAGAGATAGCTAGTGAGAGGGCGCCGGGGAAGAGAAAGAGAGAAAGAGGAGTGCGAGAGAGAGAGAGGAGAGGGAGGGAGAGCAGGCTGGCGGCAAAGGCTTATATATTATATATATTATAGGGAGAGAGAGAGATAGAGAGAGAGAGAGAGAGAGGAGAGAGGTGGAGAGATTGACAGTGAGAAGGTGGCGGGAGAGAGAAAGAGAGAAAGAGGAGGGAGAGAAAAGAGCAAAAAAATCTTTTTAAGTATGCACGTATATTTTTTTTGAAAAATAAATATTATAACATTCATTTAAATTTTTTTGCGGTTATTTTGAGTACTCATATGTACATGTTGTGGGCGCCGCCCGTAGACGCGTCGAGCACGGGCGAAGCTCGCCGTCGCCGGTCGGATACTATCTATAAAAGCGAAGGGGCGGGCGAAGCCCGCCGTCGCCAGCCGAGTACTGTCGCGCGTCGCCATAGGGCCGGAGGCCCGTGCCGTTCGACTCGTATATATATAAGTATATATATATATTTATAAATACATATATATATATATACTTATAAATATAAATATATATATTTATAAGTATATATATACATAAAAATAAGTATAAGTATATATATATACATAAATATAAGTATAAGTATATATATATATACTTATAAATATATATATTTATAGTATATATATATATTTATATAATTATATATAAGTATATATACTTATATTTATGTATATATATACTTATATATAAGTATATAAATATATATACTTATATTTATACATAAATATAAGTATAAGTATAAGTATATATATATACTTATAAATATATACATATTATATATTTACAATACTTATATATACTTATACTTATATATATATAAATATATATATATTTATATATATAAGTATAAGTATATATATGTATTTATAAATATATATATACTTATAAATATATATTTAAATGTATATACTTATATATATACTATTAAATGTTTATACTTATATATATACTATTAAATGTATATACTATTAAATGTATATACTATTTAAATGTATATACTATTAAAAGTATATACTTATATATACTTATATATATTTAAATGTATATACTATTAAATGTATATACTTATATATATTTATGTATATACTTATACTAGTATATATATTTATTTACGTATATATATACTTATATATAAGTATATAAATATATATGTACTATAAATATATATATATATATATATTTATATTCTTATATATATACATATATATTATATACGAGTGACAGTGCACGGGGGCCCCCCCCCCCCGTGCCCTGCGCGACAGTACTCTACGCGCACCCAGCGGGCTTCGCCCGCACCCGGCGGGCTTCGCCCGCACCCGGCGCGACATTACTTTGTCCGCATTCGGCGAGACGACGATCATTAGCTAATGTTTGATTAATACCTCAAAGCCTGCATATAGCACCAGCGCGACAAATTTTTAAAAATATGATCTCTGAATATTTTTAAAATATATAGTATAAATAATATTTCAGCATTTATGTTGCAAAATATTCGGCACAGATAAACTTTGAATATAATAATCTTTATATTTATATTTTTGTATTTGTAAATATTCGTCGATTTTAAGAAATGGAAAAGAATAAAAGATATAAAGATTTCCATATATATATTGATAGGTATAGGCTTCGCCCGCCACCATTGGTCTTCGCCCATATATAAATATTTATATATTTAATGTTTAAAACGCGTAATAGGTGGAGAGGTGAGGCTTTTATTAGTCCCACATCGGCAGAAAATAAAGTCTAATGCTCTTTATAAAGGCCCGCAGCAGTTTATTGCCAGATGTGTTTCTATGGGCTGAAATCTGTTGTGTGTGTTATGAAATATTGTGGTCCAGCGGGCTAAAATCTTGTGGGCCGGTCCGGCTCGGTCTAAAATAAAAATGAGCGTTTTTTAAAACAAATTTTTGATTACATAGAATGCGGACCTATTAGTTGGCGGGATGTACGAAAATTTGTACAGTTGGCTAGGTTTAAAATATTCCAAAAAAATTCAAACTTATAGGGGATAAAAAAGTCATTTCACGTTGTAGGGTAGAGGAGCCCTAAAAAATTTATAGATTTAAGACACCCTGGTAGGTTTAGGAGACCTAGGAAAAAAATATGAACGGTCCTGATTCGTTCATGCGATCGAACGGCCGAGATCTTATGATCTGATCAAATCGAACGGTTCAGATTGATATAATGGTATGCCACCATTACACGAAAATTAAAAAATTCCAAGAATCTTTAAAAATTATACTTCTTTATATATATAGTATAGATATACTATACTTATATATATAAGTATATATATATACACGAGTGACAGTGCACGGGGGGCCCCCCGTGCCCCGCATAACAGTACCCCGTCCCCCCCCCCCCCCCCCCCCCCCCCCCCCCCCCCCCCTGGCGGGCTTCGCCCGCCCCGACACGGGTCAGTTTGTATGTACTGTTCCCAGCAGAAGTTGGTCGCATCCTTACAAACTGACCCAAAACCGGTCCAAACCCAAAAACCATCCACCAGTCATCAATTTCCATCCAATCACTCGGCACCTCATTTTCAGCCCCATAGTCTTCCTCTCGCACACGAACAAAACCTTACTTTCGGAAATGAAACATTACTCCAGAAATTAAACCAAACCCTCACAAACCTTAATCACAATTTCCCTACTACTTCCAAACTAAACACAATTGATCAACAAGATCAACCAACTGATAATGATTCATTACCAGCCAGTGAATCTGACAATTCTTTAATAAATCTCTTAAGTGATATCAAACAAGATCTCCAAAGTGACCAACCACCAAACCTTAATAAAATTCACCGACGTCCTCATAAATCCAATTTTCGACGATCTAACCAACGATGGATTAATCCTGAAACCAGAAACTACTACCCCCGCCCCACACCACCAGATATCCAATACGAAGAACGCGCCAAATTCCATTCAACACATTATGACGGAGGTTCCATCTACGAATGGAATATTGACGGCAAAAGTGAGTATGAAATCCTGAATACCCTTCAAGAGATGGGTATGGCCAAAATGGCCTACAAAATCAAACGCTGTCCAGAAAAAGAAACTGCTAGTATTCTTGTTACTGGCTTCACTGGACAACTCAAATATTGGTGGGACAATTCTCTCACCATTGAGGACAAAAATACCATATTACAACATACAATCGACATTGAAGATGAAAACGGTGACATCAAAGCAGAATCTGATGCCTGTGATTATCTCATTGTCACTATTGCAATGCATTTCATAGGAAACCCCCGGGAAGAATTAACCTCTTCCAAAATTTTTCTTACTAATATTCGATGTCCAACCCTCTCTGATTTCCGTTGGTACAAAGATGTTTTCCTTACTCAAGTCCTTAAACGACCTGATTCAAATGCACCATTTTGGAAAGAAAAATTCATCACTGGATTACCTTCTTTATTTTCCCAACGCATCATGCTCAATCTCCAAAAGGAAATGGGCACCGATCAAATTAATTTCAACCTCATGACTTATGGCCAAATATTTGCCTTTGTCAAAAGTGAAGCCTTGACAGCATGCCAAGAACTCAAATTCCAGGCAAAATACGATAGCAAGCGCCGCGAACTCGGTTCGTTTTGTGATGCATTTGGCATCACTGGCGTATCTGCCCCTTCAATTGCCAGACGAAAATCCCATAAACAATTTTCTCGATCTAACCAATTTTATTCTAAAAAACAACCTTATTCCTATTCTAAGGAATCTCCCACTTCCAAACCATATCCTCATTATAACAAACGCCCACACAACAAACAACATTCCGCTTCTATCACATGCTTCAAATGTGGCCAAAAATGCCATATTGCGGCAAAATGCCGTAACAAAGGACGCATCAATGAAATCATTGATGATCTTTCTGATATCAGTATTAATATCAAAACAAAATTAAAAAATAAAATCCTCCAAATTACAGATAATGACCAAAACTCATATAGTTCATCTAGCTCTTCTGACCAGGACTCCACTTGCCTTTGCAAAAAACAAATCAACATGATCAAAACAACTAAAAATGACACAAAAGATTTTATTTTTGACATGATCCAACAAATACCAGACCCCATCCAACAAAAACAGCTTTTTGAAAAACTACAAACCCTCGTCCTCCAGGATAATAAAATTTCACTCATCAAACCTTTTAGCATTTCCAAACTCTTTGATAAATATCCCCAAACATCTAGGCAAAAAACCCCACACATTAAGGACTTAAACGCTGACATACATAACCTAAAACAAGAAATTCATTTACTTAAATCCCAATTACATGCCCTCGATGTAAAACATCTTGCTCATGAAACTCAATTTTCCTTACTCCAAAGCTTACTTTCCCCACTCACAAATGAACCTCCACCTTCTACATCATCTCTTCCCCCCATCTCCATTTCACATACTCCCACAACTGATGCCTCTTTCCTTACTACCATTGATCGTATACAATTTCAAAAGTGGCTAATACACATTACCATCACCGTACATAATTTTACACAAACATTTATTGCCATGATGGACAGCGGAGCAGACCAAAGCTGCATCCGTGACGGCCTAATACCAACAAAATACTATGAACATACAAACGAAGTTTTAATAGCGGCCAACAATTCACCCCTACAAATTAACGGCAAACTCACTCAAGCTTCAATTTGTAATGGACCATTCTGCTTCAAACACCAATTCATTATAATCAACAATTTAAACACTGACATAATTCTTGGTACTCCTTTTCTTACACAAATTTATCCATTTCAAGTTTCCACAACGTTTATTACTACAAACGTTATGGGCCAAAATATCCATTTTAAATTTATACATCATGTTCGGCAAAAACAGCTTAATCAATTGCAACAACATTCTATTTACACACACATTAATCAAATACGACAAAAACAAACCAAATTACTCTACTTGAAAAACGATCTATCTCATGCCCATATTGGCAACCAATTAAACTCACCACAGACCAAATTACACATTCAACAATTAGAAGAATTATTCAAATCTGAAGTTTGTGCGGAATTACCCAATGCATTTTGGGACCGCAAAAATCATATCATACGCCTCCCGTATGAAAAAGATTTTTCCGAAAAAAATATTCCAACAAAGGCACGCCCAATTCAAATGAACCACGAACTCCTTGAACTCTGTAAAACAGAGATCCAAACCCTATTAGACAAAAAATTGATCCGCCCCTCTCACTCCCCATGGAGTTGTGTTGCATTCTATGTAATGAAGAATGCAGAAATTGAACGAGGTACTCCACGCCTCGTCATCAATTACAAACCATTGAATAAGGTGTTACAATGGATTCGATATCCAATTCCCAACAAACCGGATTTACTTAAACGATTAAGCAACGCAAAAATATTTTCAAAATTCGACATGAAATCAGGCTTTTGGCAGATTCAAGTCGATCCCAAAGATCGTTACAAAACTGCATTCACAGTCCCTTTCGGACATTACGAATGGAATGTTATGCCATTCGGCTTAAAAAATGCTCCTTCCGAATTCCAACATATTATGAATGATATTTTAAATCCTTATTCCACCTTTTCCATTGTTTATATTGATGATGTTCTTATTTTCTCTAACTCCCAGGACGAACATACGAAACATCTCAAAACATTTCTATATATTATAAAAAAGAATGGTTTGGTAATTTCCTTCCCAAAAATGAAATTATTCCAAACTCAAATTCGTTTTCTCGGCCACCATATTCATCAAAACACGATTATTCCCATCCAACGCAGCTTGGAATTCACAACCAAATTTCCCGATATAATAAAAGATAAAACGCAACTCCAAAGATTCCTTGGCTGTTTAAATTATATTTCTGATTTTATTCCCAATCTACGTCAACTATGTGCTCCGTTATATCGGCGACTCCAAACGAATCCACTCCATGGACATCTCAACATACTGATATCATACATACTATTAAAACCAAAGTTCAAACACTCCCATGTCTTTGTTTACCTCACCCACATGCTTTCATGATAGTAGAAACGGACGCCTCCAACATAGGATATGGCGGCATTCTCAAACAACGACTTCCACAATCCAAAACTGAAAATTTAGTCCGCTACCATTCTGGTATCTGGATCGGACCACAAAAAAATTATTACACTATTAAAAAAGAAATCCTCAGTATAGTCAAATGTATTTTAAAATTTCAAGATGATTTAGTTAACAAAAAATTCCTTTTACGTATTGATTGTCAATCTGCAAAATTTATTTTACAAAATGATGTTCAAAATCTTGTTTCTAAGCAAATTTTTGCCCGTTGGCAAGCTATATTATCTATTTTCGATTTTGATATTGAATACATCAAAGACTCTCAAAATTCTCTTCCTGACTTCCTTACTCGTGAATTTCTCCAAGGCAATGAGCAAGTCCCAGTCCCAGCCATCAACTCCACAAAGGACACAAACTCCACAGGACTACGCGCTCAAATCACTTCCACCCATTCCAGTTCATAATAGGTTCGCACCTATTTCTTACTCAAACGTCGTTACTCCACCCAAACCCATATCCGTAACTCCTCTTCAAATTAGCACCAACTATGCCCCCACCGACCCCGCTTACATTCCACAACCCATCACAGACCACATTCATTTGACACACTATTCCCAAACACCCCCTTACGACGCATTACAAAAACACGTCAGCCAGACATTTCCCCCCAATTCATACTGGTTAGACGACCCAATCAAAACCCAACGGTTTTATGAGCTCATTCTCATTGACACCGGGTCTGCCATCATCAACCATACAAATGACAAAACCAACCCCTCTCAAATCGCATTTTCCAAATGCGTCATTCAACAGGTCATCGACTCCACCGCATGGTCCAATCCCTGGACCCCACATTCATTCTCCGTCCCGTTCAACCCACCATCATACAACTATCGTGATTACCAGCTCGCTTGGTTCCGCGCACTCCTCTATCGCCCTTTTTCCCATTCATGGTTCATGGTCTTTCATAATACTTGTGCCACCTCCTTTCCCATCTGGTTTTACGATTGGTGGACCAGGTATGGTGTCTCTCAGCAAATATTACCTCTAACACTTCATCAAAGTTACAAAACCTGGTGCGCCAAATCTCCTGGCCCCACCTACAAAAAACCACTCCACTTCCACCGCTCCTTCAAAATCCCCTGGATATTCTGTTGGAGTTTTGCCATTACCAAAACTCATCCCGACGATTTCCCATTCTCCCTCACCCGTACATTCAAGGTCAAATGGTGGCCAAAATTCAATGATAACAATGCCTCTGAGAAGGTAATTCTCCATTTCCTATCAACCGGCACTTTAACTCCAGTCATTTCAACTCCACCACCTCCATCGCCAAAAATCTTAATACCTCCTACACCACCTTCCAAATCTCCTCTTCCTCCCTCATCCACGGACGAAGACGAGGATTTGCAAACCTTCTTAGAATTTCAAAAATTCAAAAAACTCCAACAACAACACCGCCTCTATTCCACGTCATCTAATACAACCCCATCTACCTCTACTTCCACACCGCCAAGGGACCCCTTCGGCGGCATATTCGCCCAACTTCCATACGACGAAAGTCTGGACCAATATGATGATTAAAACCAGACTCATAACGCTATCAATAGAGCAGATTCAATCTATTGGCTAATCCGGTTCAAACGGTAACCGGTAAAGATTTATCAAACCCGTTCATAGCTGCGGATTTGCTCAAAATCCGATAATCCTGCATACGGATTCATAACGCAATCAATAGAGCGGATTCAATCTATTGGCTAATCCGGTTCAAACGGTAACCGGTAAAGATTTATCAAACCCGTTCATAGCTGCGGATTTGCTAAAAATTCGATCCATCTGTACTGAGCCTCGGGGAGCCGTACAGCTAAACTATTCAAGATTTCGCACTCAAAGATGCCCGAACAGCAAAAGCAACGATTCCATCTTGCACTCAGCAAAAGCACGCATCTTACTATTCTATGATGCTTGCCAGCGTTAAAGTAGGGAGCACTCAGCATCTCTACTATTCCACGATTCCTGCCAGCATTAAAGCAGCCATCACTCAACATCTCTACTATTCCACGATTCCTGCCAGCATTAAAGCAGCCAGCACTCAGCATCTCTACTATTCCACGATTCCTGCCAGCATTAAAGCAGCCAGCACTCAACATCTCTACTATTCCACGATTCCTGCCAGCATTAAAGCAGCCAGCACTCAGCATCTCTACTATTCCGCTTTTCCTGACCGCACTCAACATCAAAACCACGCAATTCAAAAAGCAAAAGCAAAAATGCCGCACTCAAAGATTCCCGACAACTCATGCCACGCATCCCACGCCGAGCATCGGCAAAGATGCTCAGCTCCTCTATAAATAAGAAGGCCTTCCTCATTCGATCCGAGGGTCCGAGCAGAGGAGGGAAGAACGAGAGGAGAAAGCCTTCAGTTCTTTGTAATCTTCTTCCTTTGTATCTATTCGCTATACTTAAAATATATATATATATATACTTTAAGTATAAGTATATATATATATATATATTTATATACATATATATAAGTATATTTACATATATATATATACTTATATATATATACTTATACTTAAAGTATATATATATATATATATATTAAATATCTATATATATACATATATATATAAGTACATTTACATATATATATATACTATGAGTATAAGTATATATATATATACTTATACTATATATTCTTATATATATATATTTATATACTTATAATTTATAAATATATATATATATACTTATATAAATATATATATTATATATATACTTATAAATATATATATATACTTTACTTATATATAAGTATATATATACTTATATAAATATATATATATATATATATATATTATATATAATATATATACTTATATAAGTATATATATATACTAATATTTATATACTTATAAATATATATATATATATATATGTATATGTAAATATTTATATACTTATATAGCTTATATGTATTTATAAGTATATATATATATATATATTTATACTTATATATATATATATATGTATAAATATATATATATATATATACTATATATACTATACTTATATATATGTACTTATAAATATATGTATATATATTTATAAGTATATATATATATACTTATATATATATAAGTATATATATATTTAAATGTATATACTTATAAATATATATATAAGCATATAAGTATATATATACATATATATATTTAAATATATATATATATATATTTAAATATATATATATATATATGTAATATCTATTTATAAGTATATATATATCTATAAGTATATTTATAAGTATATATATAAGTATATATATATACTTATATAACTTATAAATATATATACTATACTTATATATACTTATAATTATATATATATATATATATATATATTTATATTTAAGAATATATATATGTAATAGTATAAATTACATATATATATACTTATATATATAAGTATATACATTTAAAAATATAGATATATTATATATATATTTATAAGTATATATGCACTTATATATATAAATATATATACTTATATATATATTTATATTTATAAGTATATATATACTTATAAATATATATACTTAAATATATATATATATATATCTATATATACTTATATAAATATATATACTTATAAATATAGTATATATATTTATAAGTATATATATATACTTATAAATATATATATATATATATATATATATTTATAAGTATATATATATATTTAAATATATATATGTATATGTATATATATAAGTATATTTACATAAATATATATATGTATTTATAAGTATATATATATTTATACATAATATATATATAAGTATATATATAATATATATACTTATATATATATATATATATTTATAAATATATATATATATTCATATATAAGTATATTTATGTATTTATAAGTATATATATATATTAGTATATATATATAAGTATATATATATAAGTATATATATAGTATATATATTTATAAGTATATATATAAGTATAATATATATATAATATATATACTATATAAGTATATATACTTATAAATATAAATATATTTATACTTCATATATACTTATAAATATATATATAATTATAAATACATAAATATACTTATATATATGTATATATATATATATTTATAAATATATATATATATAAGTATATAAATATTATATATATACTTATATATATATATTAAGTATATATATATATTAAGTATATATATATATTTATTGGTATATATATTTATACTTATAAATATACTTAAAAATATAAATATATATACTTATATATATACATGTAAATATACTTATATATTATATACTATAATATAAATATATATATATATACTTATATAAATATATACATATATACTATATATATATATATATTTATGAGTTATATAAGTATATATATATATTTATAAATATATATTATATATATATTTATATACATATATATATTTATATAAATATCTATATATATACTTATTTCCAAGTATATATATGTATTTATAAGTATATATATATAACATATATTTATAAGTATATATATATAATATATATACATATATATATATATTTATAAGTATATAAATATAAATATATAAATATATACTTATAAATATATATACTTTCAAATATATATATATATACTTATATATATACTTATAAAACATAAATATACTTATATATATTATATATATATATTTATAAATATATATAAATATATATACATTTAAATATATATACTTATATATATATTCTTATAAATATATATATATAAATATATTTATATATATTTATATATATACTTATACTTAATGTATATATATATATACTTTAAGTATAAGAATATATATAAATAAATATATATATATTTATGTATATATATATATAAGTATATATAAGTATAAGTATATATATAAGTATAAGTATAAGTATATATATATATGTATATATATATAAGTATATGTACATATATATATAAGTATAAGTATATATACTTATAAATATATATATATATTTATAAGCATATATATATGTATATATATACTTATAAATATATATATATACTTATATATATTAATATACTTATATATATACTATATATATATGTAAATATACTTATATATATATATATACTATATATAAATATATTTATATATATATTTATAAATATATATATACTTATATAAATATATATATATTATATATATATAGAATATATTTAAATATATATATATATATATTAATAAATATATATATATTTATATATTTATATATATATACTTATAAATATATATATTATATATACTATACTTATATATATATACTTATAAATATATATATAAGTATATATATAAGTATATATATTTATATTTATAAGTATGTATATAAATATATATACTTATATATATACTTATATATATACTTATATATATATTTATAAGTATATACTTATAAATAAGTTTATTTATAAATATATATAATATATATTCTTATATATATAAGTCTATAAATTTAAATATATTAATACTTATATATATAAGTATATATATACTTATATATTTATAAGTATATATATATAAGTATATATATATTTTTAAGTATATATATTTATTTATATATATACTTATTTATAAGTATATATATAAATATATATATGTAAATATACTTATATATTTACATATATATATATAAATATATATATATATACATTAATATATATTTATATATATATAATTATACTTAAAGTATATATATATATTTACTTATATATATATGTAAATATACTTATTTATAATTATATATTTATATATATATATATTTATAAGTATATATATATATACTTATACTTAAAGTATATATATATATATAAATATATATATTTATATATTTATATATATATATTTATATATATATACTTTAAGTATAAGTATATATATATACATATATAATATATATATTTATACATTTAAATATAAATATACTTATATATATATATTTATAAGTATATATATATATACATATATATATATATATAAGTATATTTATATTTAAATGTATATATATACTTATATATATATATATACTTTAAGTATAAGTATATATATAAATATATATTTATGTATATATATATACTTATAAATATATGTATATATACTTATATATACTATATATATATGTAAATATACTATTTATATATATATTTATATACTTATAAATATATATTTATAGGTATATATATAAAAGTAAATTTACATATATATATATATATATATAAATATATATATATATATATATATTAATATATATATTTATATATATATTTTTTTTAATATAAGTATATATATACATATATAATATATATATTTATACATTTAAATATAAATATACTTATATATATACATATATATAAGTATATTTATATTTAAATGTATATATATATACTTTAAGTATAAGTATATATATAAATATATATATATATATCTATGTATATATATACTTATAAATATATATATATATATATATACTTATATATACTATATATATATATGTAAATATACTATTATATATATATTTATATACTTATAAATATATATATATATAAGTATATTTACACACATATATATAGTATAAATATATAAGTATATATATATTTATAAGAATATATGTATATATATTTATAAGTATATATATATACATAAATATATATATATATATATATACTTATACTTAAAGTGTATATATATGTAAATATTCTTATTTATAAGTATATATATAGTATATATATGTATTTATAAATATATAAATATATATATATATTTATATATTTATATATATATACTTATAAATATATATATATACTTATTTATATTTATATATATATACTTTAAGTATAAGTATATATATATATAAGTATATATATTTATATTTATAAGTATATATATGTATTTATAAGTATATATATATACTTATAAATATATATATACATATATATATTTATGTATATATATACATATATATAAGTATATTTGTTTGCCCGGAAAGTCTGCGACCTCTCTCTTTGATGGCCAAAGTGGGGCGATCACCGCGGTCTCAGCTTTGCGTGATCGCTCAGACCGCTGGGAGCTTTCCCAGCCTCTGCGTTCAAGTCCCAGGCGGTCAGCTTCAGTCCAGATCGCCAGACCACGCGGTCTGAGGTTGATTCTCCTTTTTTGTTATTAGCGCCCCCTAACCTCTGTCCCGGTTCTCCTGTATCCCGGGCAGCCCGTAATTTTCAGATCTGCCCGTCGGGGCAGCTCCCACCTCTATAAATAGGGGGTGGGGGTACCTAGAAAGGGACTTTTGCTTTGAGCTCCCAGCTTACAACCTGTGTAAGCGGTCTCATTTTTCTGTGATCGTTTTCCTGTCCCTCCGCTCTCTTTTCCAGCATCTCCTTTTTCTGAGTAACCTGCACTCCACAGTTCTTTCCCATCCCCCCCTTTTAGTGTGAATTTTGGAGGTACATTTTTTGGTACCAACAGAACGAACACGCGACCTTCAGATTTGGAGTGTTAGGTGAAATCTCTAGACCTTTTAAGATGCCTGAGCGTAGAGGTCGTTCAACTCAGTCTCCCAGTGGTCATCCCTCGGCTGACCATAATCCTTTAGAAGCCCTCGACCGTCATTTCGAGCTTCGCGTTGAGCAAGCTCTGAGGGAGGCCGCCTGAGCTCGGCAGGAAGCTGCCCTAGCCCAGCAAGAGATCGCGTGGTCTCAGCAAGAGGCAGCCCGCGATCGCCAAGAAGTCGTTCGGACTCAGCAAGAGTCCGCCAAGCAAATCGAATCCATGAGCCAAATCCTAGCCGCGATCTCCCAGAGGATTCTTCCTCATCCAGGTCAGACCGCAACTCCTGACCGCATGGCAGGCGATCACCTTCGCGATCGATCCAATCTCCAGACCGCAGCTCCCCAGCAATCTCAGCAGGAGGAGTTCGCTGCCCGTCAAGGCTCTTTTAGAGCAGCAGTCCAGGGGCCACCTGCCCAGGCTCTGAATTTTGAAGAGGATTTCCCTTATCCTCAAGCTCCTTCTGCTCCCCTCCAGGCTCCCCCGGTTGTCTCTGAAGTGGAGGAGCCCTCTCCCTTTACCGATAAAATTCATTGGGAGCCCATCCCCAACGGATTCAGGGAGACTCGTCTTCCAGTCTTTTCAGGGGAGAGTGACCCCATATCTCATCTTCAAGCCTTCAAATCCGTTGTCGCTCTCAGAACCATCTCAGAAGGGGTGATATGTAAGCTGCTGGTTACCTCCTTTGATG
The DNA here is from genome assembly GCA_033032865.1 of Dactylorhiza incarnata. Classification (NCBI taxonomy): domain Eukaryota; kingdom Viridiplantae; phylum Streptophyta; class Magnoliopsida; order Asparagales; family Orchidaceae; genus Dactylorhiza; species Dactylorhiza incarnata. The sequence goes on from JAWHQI010000517.1 coordinate 887,310, forward strand.
GATCAGCCCGGGAGTGGTTCTACAAGTTACCCTCCCAGTCCATCTCGAGCTTTGCCATTCTGAAGCATGAGCTCCTCCTGAGGTTTGCTACTGCTAAGAAGAGGAAGAGTGGTCCTACAACTCTCTTCAAGATTAAGCAGGGAGAGAATGAGTCCGTCGCTCATTTTCTGGACCGTTTTCAGAAAGAAATTCTGGGGATCAGGGACATGGATCCCGCTCTATATATGTCAGCCCTGGTTAGTGGCCTGCAGGAAGGCCCTCTCAAATTCAAGGTCACAACCAAAGAGACGAACTCTTATTAGGAGTTGATCAGTATTGCTAATCGTTATATAGAAGGGGAGATCAACAACACCGGCTATGTAACTAATCTGACCAATAGGTCCAGCCAAAAGGGTTCCGCGGGATTCTATCCAGCCCCTCCTTCCTCAAAGCAGCGTCAAGAGTTCGCACCTCCGGCTCCGAGAGGTAAGAACTTCCGCAACCATCGTTCCAATCAGGGAAATTAGCATTTCCAGCCCAGGTCCCTCTACTGCCGACCCCCGCTTTTCCAGCTCCAGCTCCGCAATCTATCCCAGTCCATCATATTATATGTCCAGGCTCCTCCTCCGACTCCCCGTCCATTCTATAATTACTCTCAAGAATCCTTCACGGATCTTGGGATCCCCATGAATGAGGTAGTTCAGATTCTTCAAAAGTAGCCTTTCTTTAGGAAGCCGGCTCCGCTGAACTCCGATCCAAGAACCCGGAATCCTGCTCTTTACTGTGAATACCACAAGGAAAGAGACCATCTGACAGAGTACTGCAGAGCCCTCCGCTTGGTGTTAGAAAAGCTTCTGAAGGAGGGAAAGCTCCGCGATCTCTTTCCAAAGAGTGATCTCTCAAAAGCTTTGTCTTCAAGGAGTAAGGAAGTGGCTGAAGTCCACTGGGAATGAGAAGAAGTTGACGATGTTTGCCATCTCGGCAACATCGGCTTCCCCAGCGAGTGCGTAGATGCGAACGATGAAGGTGCTCTAGGCAATCTCTTCTGCATCCATGGAGGTGCAGGGCCAGAATCCTCCAGGAAGGGCAGCCTGAAAAGAGTATATCGTTCAGAGGTTGCTACTACCTCCTCTTCCCCGGTCCGAGGGACGGTCACTTTCGGTGAAGAGGACCTCTCTCCAACCTCGAATCCTTTTGATGACGCTGTCGTCATAAAAGCCGTAATAGAAAATTATACGGTGGAGAAACTCTTAATTGATACCGGGAGCTCGGTGAACGTGCTATTCAAGCCCGTCTTCGAAGCTCTGAAGATGGGCAAGCCCCTTCCTTCTATTGAGAAACCCCGTATGGTTTCTCAGCGGAGAAGAAGGAGGTGGAAGGGCTCGTCACCCTCTCGGTAATCTTGGGAGGTATTGTCAAGCTTGTTAAATTCATTGTCGTTGATGCTCCTAGTAGCTACAACGCAATTTTTGGGAGGCCTGTTTTGAATGGGTATCAGGCGGTAGTTTCGACCTACCATCATGCTGTGAAGTTTGCTCTGAATGGTAAGCAACATAGGATCAGAAGTGATCCAAGGAAAGCTAGGGAATGTTATGTAAAGACGGTCAATGTGATCGTATCTTCCTCCCCTCAAGAAGCTGTGTTGGCCACCTCGACCCAAATTCCTGAGCAAGCTAGAGATGCCGAAGAGGAAGAGGAAGCTGAGAAAGATGGAGTCCGCTTGGAACCTGCCCAAGCCGTTCAAGGAGTGCCTGTCAGCAAAGAAGATGAGAGCAAGAAGCTCTCGATCAATGTTGAATTGCCTGAGGCTGATAAGAATGAGCTGATTTCATGCCTCCTGAAGAATCTAGATGTCTTTGCTTGGTCCGCATATGACATGCCAGGAGTTGATCCGGACGTTGCTTGCCACCATCTCAACATTGATCCCAGCTCTCCTCCAGTCCAGCAAAAGAAGAGGTTTGTAGCAACGACCCTTGCTCAGCCAATCCGAGAGGAGGTGGGAAAGCTGCTGAAAGCCAAGTTCATTCAAGAAATTCAATCTCCTGAGTGGCTGTTGAATGTTGTAATGGTCAAAAAATCCGGTGGAAAGTGGAGAATGTGTGTTGACTTCACGAAACTCAATAAAGCTTGCCCTAAAGATTGCTACCCCTTGCCTCAGATAGATTCTTTAGTTGATTCTGCGGTTGGGTATTCTTTTATGAGTTTTTTAGATGCATTTTCTGGTTATCACCAAATAAAAATGCATAAGCCCGATATCCCTCATACCTCATTCATCACGAATGATGGCTGCTTTTGTTACCTTGTGATGCCTTTCGGGCTGAAAAATGCTGGAGCAACGTATCAAAAAATGATGGATACAGTCTTTAAAAGCCAAAAAGGGAAGAAATCTTGAGGTCTATGTCGATGACCTCTTGATAAAAAACAAGTCATTCTCCTCTCATCTAAGCGATCTATTTGAAACATTCTCAACTCTTCGAGCTTTCAATATGAGGCTAAACCCTTTGAAATGTGTTTTTGGGTCAAGCAAAGGAAAGTTCCTTGGTCATCTTCTCACACCGGAAGGGTTGAAGCCTAATCCTGATAAGGTAAAAGCTATCATGGAAATGTCACCTCCAAGGTCCCCTAAGGAAGTTCAGCAGTTGGGAGGGAGGATGGCAGGTCTGAGCCGTTTTATCTCTCGTTCCGGGGATAAAAGTGTTCCTTTCTTTAAGAGCCTCCGGGGAGGGGCTAAGTTTGAATGGACAAAAGAGTGCGATGATGCTTTCAATCAACTTAAAAAGCAATTGACATCAACTCCTTTAATCCAAAGCCCAAAAGAGGGAGAAGATCTTTTTCTGTATTTGGGAGTTGGCTCTGATGCCATAAGCTCAGTTTTGGTCAGAGAAGAGAAGAAGAAATAATTTCCAGTTTACTATGTAAGTAAGATTCTCAAGGATGCAGAGACTCATTATCCCATCCTCGAGAAGTTGGCTTTAATGCTCGTGACTTATGTGAGAAGGCTAAGGCCTTATTTTCAAGCCCATTCAATTCAGGTTGTCACTGATCTCCCCTTGAATAGTATCTTAGAAAAGCCCGAGCATTCCGGAAGGCTAGCAAAGTGGGCAATAGAGCTTAGCGAGTTCGATATTTCATATATCCCAAGAATGGCAATCAAAGCGCAAGTTCTAGCAGATTTTATGGTAGATGTAAAAGAAACGGTGTATGAGAAAGAGGTTGGAACACCCCTTGCTTGGACAATTTTTGTGGATGGAGCCTCAGGAAGAAATTCATCCGGAGCTGGGGTTGTCCTGATTAATCCAAATGGAGTCAGATTAGATCAGGCGCTGAAGTTCTATTTTTCAGTAACAAACAATCAAGCTGAATATGAAGCTTTGATAGCCGGCCTCAGGTTTGCAAGGGAATTGGGGATTGAAGATGTGAAAGTTAGAACAGATTCCTTGGTAATGGCATCTCAGGTAAATGGTACTTTTGAAACTAGAGACAAAACTTTGAAGCAGTATCTGACCTTGGTAAAGGTCGAGATAGGGAAGTTTAAAAGTTTTGCTATTCAACACATTCCAAGAGGAGAGAATATGGAAGCGGATGAGCTGGCGAAGTTTGGTCTTCTCTCGGGAGGAACCACTTCAGAATTGTTCCACCCAGCAATTGAGGAGGGGGAAGTAATGGAGATAGATCAGCGTTCATCATGGATGGATCCATTTATTCTTTATCTCTCGACGGGAGAGCTTCATTCGACGGTAAATGATAGGAAAAGGTTTAAATTGAAAGCAGCTCACTATTATCTTATTGCAGGAATACTCTATAGAAGAACCTTCCTGTCACCGTTAGCCCGATGTGTTTCGGAAGAGGAAATCCCAGTTGTACTTCAAGAGGTTCATTCAGGAGAGTGCGACGTCACTCTGGAGCTAGGACTCTAGAAAAAAGAATTCTAAGGCAAGGGTACTTCTGGCCTCAGATGAGGAAGGATGTAGAGAAGTTTGCAAAGAAATGCATCCAGTGTCAAAAGTTTGCCCCTCTTCAGAATCAGCCAGCCCAACAGCTTAAGTCAATAGCAACCCCATGGCCGTTCGCGGTTTGGGGAATGGACTTAATTGGGCCCTTTCCTCTAGCTAGTGGGCAGCGACGGTACATCATTGTTATGATAGATTACTTTAGTAAGTGGATCGAGGCCAAGGCTTTGGCCAAGATCACTACTCAAGTGGTGAAAAACTTTATATGGGGAGAGATAGTGTGCAGACATGGGCTCCCGATGGCAATTGTCACAGATAATGGTTCTCAATTCAACAACTCAACACTTATAAATTTCTGTGACCAAATTGGTACTGAGCTGCGCTTCGCCTCTGTTCATCATCCTAGAAGTAATGGCCAGGTAGAGGCTGCTAATAAATTGATAATCAATCTTTTGAAGAAGAAGGTGGAAAACCTTAGGGGCAATTGGGCGGAACAGTTATCCTCGATTTTATGGGCTCTGAGAACAACTCCTACCGCAGCCACCGGTGAAACCCCTTTCAAGCTATCTCATGGCTCTGAAGCTCTTATTCCCATTGAATTTGAAGTGAAAAGTCCAAGGGTATTATTAGCTCAGCAAAATCAGGATGATTGGATGGAGGAGAATGATGAAGAGATAAAATGCAGCCTTGATCTCATCGAAGAACTGAGGGACATGACAACAATTAGGCAAGAGGAGATAAAGAGAAGAATGGCAAAACTGTTCAACAAGAATGTCAGAATCAAGGAATTTGCTGTTGGCGACTTGGTCCTGAAAAAGGTAGATGCATCAACAAGGGCTGGTTCGGTTGGAAAGCTCAACCCGAATTGGGCAGGGCCATTCGTGGGAAAGGAAGCACTCAAGAATGGTGTTTATCGTCTCCAAACTTATGAAGGGGAAGAACTGCCACATACTTGGAGCGGAGATGATCTCAAACTTTTCTTCTCTTAAATAGTGTTAGCCAAGTCTGTTTCTTTTATTTTTTCATCTTGAATCTTATGACAATGTTTCCACTAACCATTTTTTGGTATATATATATTCTGGAAGGCAGGTTTCAAAAATGAGTTGTTTTCAAAGGCTAAAATCTTGCCAATTGAGACATCGTCGAATCCTACTTCACTCCCTCTCGACTTGAAGCTTGAGATGTAAATCTGCCAGGACCACAAATGATGGGGAGATTTCACATTTGTGTAGCAGTAGCTCGCCAAGCTCGTGCTGTGGAGGTTTAGGATGCCGGGTCCTCGTTGACATCTGATGCACCCTGTACCACGGAGGGTCTAGGTGAACGTTCAGCTCTGTCATGTTATGTAAAAGGACAATGTTACAGTCTTAATGATCCTCCTGGGAAAGCAATGTCGGTATAGCCTCTGCGGAATAACCACACCTGCCCTGTGGATCATTTTGTTCTGTGGCTTTTCGAATACTCATTGGAGCGTGGATAGCCGAGGGGCGGTCGGAAACATCTAATGACCATCGCCTGAGTGTTGAAGTGGCAAGTTTGTTTTAGCCTCAATGATCTCTTGAGAAAAGCAATGCCGGTATAGCCCCTGCGGCATGAACGCACCTGCCCTTGAGATCATTTTGTGCTCTCTCCTCTCCCCCCCTCTCTCCTTCTCTCTATCTCTTTTTCTCTCTCTCCCTTACTAATCTAAAAGTCCCATTTTCCCATCTCATTGGGATTGGGCGGTCAGAGAAGTTTGAAACCGCAAATATACTTGAGGTTGCCAGTAAGATCGCATGGGTAAAAGATAATGGGCGGTCTTGGCCCTTTTTCTTTTGTTAACGGGAAGTTTTGTGGATTCTCCTAAGTCAATATCCAGAGTTTTCTCATATTATCTTCGTAATAATCGATCTGACAAAAGTTGAGATCGCAAGATGGGTATCCCAGTTATTTAAAGTTACATGGGAATTTTCACTCTCTTATCTTCTTACAATGTAATGGTTCAGATGAGGCTCATGTTTTTTCTTCAGACAACGATCTTATTATCTTCAGACCGCCAAGCTATCTCTTCGGAAAATGGGTATTCTTCAAACTGCGGTCTTGATAGTTTGGGATCGCAGAATTGTTATAAGCTGCGTTCAGCGAACGTCGAGCTGATTATATCAAAGTGGATATTCGTCGAACGGAGCTCTTAGAATTTTAAATTTCTTTCAAGTAGCAGTCTGGATATCTTGAGATCGCAGAGGTCGTTATATTAAAGATTGTATTCGCTGAGCGGAGATATTATTTCAAAAGTCGCGTTCTACGAACGACGATCTGAGTACGCCAAGAGATTGGGTTTTTCTTCAACCAGCGATCTGGATATTTTGAGACCGCAAAATTATCTTATCTGGATAAGGGTTATCATCACAAGGAAGAACAATTTGCAGAGATTTCTGAGATCGATATGGTGACCGGCTAGTCGCGATCTCATCTTATTTTTTGCCCACTTGAACCTTCATCTTTAATTTTTTGGAGATAAAAATAACCTAAGACATTGAGATCGAATGCCAATTCTAATGAATGTAAGAATGGTACATCCAACACAAAATATGAAAGCAGAAATTCATTCACATAAGCAATTGAAGGGCAAAAGTTCTATTTATATTCAAGAATAATTACATTTGGACCAAGCGATCTAAAAAGTTGAAAAAATTAAAAAGCATTTTTAATTTTTCTTTAACCGCTTTGGAGACCGCTCGCCAGAAGAAGAAGATTCGGCCTCTTCAGAAGATTCTTCAGATTTTTTCTCCAGGAACTCTTGATCCAGAACTAGAGTCCGCTCTAGAGCTTGAGTCTTTTCCTGGGTCATAGCGGCTTCCGCTAACTTCATCATCATCAGCGATCTCAACATCCTCCTCTTCAGCGGCCTCTTCGGTCCCCTCAGCGGTCTCCTCCGTGGTCACTGACTGTTCATCGATTTTCTTTGCTGCAGCGGGGAAGAGATCGGCGAAAGTAATGTTCTTGAATTCTTCAGTGAAGCCGCCGCGATCTCTAACCTCATCCAGCACCTGGTCAACGGTCTCCTTGATGTGATGCATCAGAGCCTTCTGGAACGCAGGATTTTCTGGATCATATTCATACGCTGCTTTTTCAGCTTGCTGCAAGAGGAAATTCAGTAAGACCGCGCGGTCACGAAAATGAAAGACCGGAATAAATAGGTAAAATTTATTACCTTTTTCTCTTCGCGTAACATTTCAATTTCATTTAGGGCACCGCGGAGAGATCGCCCCATATGATGATTCAGGACGGTGCTTCTGGCGGTCACCTGAGCGCAGATATCAGGGAGTATTTCGGTCTCGAAGCTGTATGCCTCATTCAAATTTTTCTTTCCATATAGAGCGGAAGTGACCGCATATGCATGCCGAGTCAGCTTTCCACCCCATAGAGGGAGATCGGTAGAGACATTCACGGTCTTACCCTTTGCGGCCCACTTGAGGAGTGATTTCCTTTGGTGTCTTTCATTTTTCTTGAAAAGCCGATCAAGGGAAAACCCTGATCGACAATCTCTGAGGGCCCGCCATACCCAACAGCCTCGCGATCTGCGTCTCTTTTTAGCCTCCTTTCCCTTTGAGTGAGGACTTCAGTCGCAGGAGAAATGGGATCGTTCGCAGGGATCGCGAAGGTCGCTAAAAATAAGAAGAAATAAAGTTAGAAAATTATAAGAATAGAGATCGCAAGAGACCGCTGAAGGGACACTTACTTTCAGCTGGAGTAATATCAGCGATCTCAGGCCAGATCGCTAGGTAGTGGATGAGGTCTAGCCTCTTGCCTGCCAAAAATGCTGGTATTTTTAGCTCTTCTTCCAAAATTGTTTTGTTCTTCCGGAAAGCACTTTCAGGTCGCGGGGAAGGTAAGCTCTTGAGACCGCCGAGGTCGCCTTCAAAAACAAGAAATCTCTCTGTCCAAAAAGAGAATTTGTTTGATAGATTCAGAATTTTTATTCCTTCTGCAGAAAAGTACATCAGCCCCTTGAACTCTTCTTTTTTCTGACATTCTTTCAAGATTTTTGCAGTAAAGGTCGCGCGGAAGAGATTCTGAACTTGATCCTTTCCGATCTCAGATAGTTGATGAAGACATTGAGAAGACCGATTGAGTTCGGCGGCAGCTGGGCGAGCACAAACCAATAATATTCAAGCACTTCCAGGAGTTCCCAAGGGATAGGAATCCTCAGGCCGTGATCGAAGTGATCGATCAGAATGATGAATTTATTTTCCTCTCCAAAATTAAGTCCTTCTCCTTGAGTCGGCGGTCTCACAATGATCTGCGTTTGAGTCATATGTTTCTTGAGAAAATCCACATATTCATCTTTCGACAGGCGGCAGGGCTTGTGATCGGCATTCAAAAATATGTTCGCTGAAGAGGCTCGCGCGGACACCATTTTCGAGATCGCAAAGACCGGTGCTTAAAGGAATTCAAGAAAGCGTGAAATGAAAATTATTTGGTCAGCTATTTATAGAAACGGAAGTGATAGGGTTCCCCAACGATAGTTCGGTCAAACCAGGGGTCTCACGCAGTGACCGCGGCCGGCTCGCTGGTATACTTTTATGAGCAAGCCATTCGCGTTAGTATCACATGAGTCTCGTAGGACTCTACTCCGCGCAAAATCATGCGGCGCACAGAACTGTGCACGTAACATTGTAATTGCCGCGCGCGCACGTACCCCGCATGTAAATTAACACGCAAGCAATTTCACGCGCGGGAACTATCGCGCAACATTTGCCACATCCGACAATTGCTGCGCAAGCATTTGCCTGGCGCGGCAATTATCACGCAAGAAATTGCCTGGTGCGGCAATTGCCGCGCAAGCAATTACCGCACAAGCAATTGCCTGGCGCGGCAATTGCCTGACGCGCGCGCAATAGCCTGGTGCGGCAATTCCCGTGCAAGCAATTACCGCACAAGCAATTGCCTGGCGCAGCAATTGCCGCACCACCCCCTGGGGGCATTAATAACTCCCCAAATAAATTTGGGGAGTTATTTGCCGCGCCTAGGGGCTGACCAGCGCTCCTGTTGGGGCATTAATAACTCCCCAAATTTGGGGAGTTATTAGCCGTGCCTTAATAACTCCCCAAAATGGGGAGTTATTGCTATTTTTATTTATTTAAATAACTCCCTAAATGGGGAAGTTACTCGTGAATAACTCCACAATCGGGGAGTTAATATGAGCATACCCTCTCAATTGGGAAGGTCGTCTGTCAACCGCCGCGGGAGGCCGCAAGTTTGATCACCACGCGTCACTCCGCCCTTTTTGGCGTCATTGTCGGCGTCTCTCATCTCCATCGACGTATCCTCATCATCACGCTCACGGCGCTTCAACCTCCCTAAGCCTGTAGCCACCCATCATGGGGTGCAGATAGTAAAACTCCACATCATAGGGTGCAAATAATGAAAATCCTCCAACATGGGGGTGTAAATAGTAAAATCTTTCAATACGGTCTGCATATAGCGAATAATATGGTTATAGGGTGCGCCTAACCATATCCGTCATATGAACGCATATCATCCAAAAACTATACAAATTGGTGTGCGCATAGCCATATCCATGGTGAGTGGGCATCCGGTCTGCGTCTAGCAAATAATATGGTTATGGTGTGCGCATAACCATATCCGACATATTAATACATATCATCCAAAAACTATGCAAATTGGTGTGCGCATAGCCATATCCATGGTGAGTGAGCATCCGGTCTGCGTCTAGCAAATAATATGGTTATGGTGTGCGCGTAACCATATCCGACATATTAATACATATCATCCAAAAACTATACAAATTGGTGTGCGCATAGCCATATCCATGGTGAGTGGGCATCCGGTCTGCGTCTAGCAAATAATATGGTTATGGTGTGCGCGTAACCGTATCCGACATATGAATACATATCATCCTAAAAACTATACAAATCGGTGTGCGCATAGCCATATTCATGATAAATGCGCATACAACACATAAATTGGTTATGGTGTGCGGATAGCCGTCATAACCACCATAACCACCCTCAAAAGCTATAAAAGGAATCCCAGGGCTTCATTTCAAAGGACTTGGAATTTTTTACACGAGAGAGAGCTCTTTGGAATTCCCTTGAAGATCTTCATCAGCACTCGAAGATCTCCTTCGGAACCCGAAGATCTCCTTCGGAACCCGAAGATCTCCTTCGGAACCTAAAGATCTCCTTCAACGTTCGAAGACCTTCATCAACACTCGAAGACCTCCTTCAACCTTGAAGACCACCGTCGACGCTTGAAGATCTTCTGCGAACTTTGAAGACTTCCCGGCCAAGAAAAGTACTTAGTTTTTCTGAGAGGTGGCCTGTCACCCTCAGAGACTTTCATTCAATTACAATTGTAACGGGAGCGGCCTGTCGCCCCCGATTCTCGCACCATTACTTGTAACGCTCCACCACATAGTGAAATTTGGTCGGCGCTGATCCGGCCACGTGGTTTTTCACCCTTTCCGGGTTTTCCACGGTAAAAAACGTCCTCTTGCCACCTGTTCGTTCTCTCTGTGACTGTTTGCGCGCTCGGTTCACTCTCGGGCTAAGACAGTTCGATTCGCCCGGTCTGAAAGAACGTTGAGCGACCCGCAACATGAAGGATTTTTTCGTAATCATTACTTTTGCAAGGCCTCCCATCAAAATATACGCAGACCGCCCGACCTGTAAAAATTATGTAAAGGTACTATATTTTGGCGATCTCATACATAGGAGATCGCAACATTCATAACAGAAGCGCAGGTATAATATTAGGAAAGGAGAGATCGCAATTTAAGTCATGAAAATCACACAGGCATAAAATTAAAACCAAGGAGAATAAGTGTCCAGGCATTTTCAACAAAATAAATATATATTACAGACAGATTGTTCATCATAATATGACCGCACGGTCTAAAATTTATCATTTCTTGTAAGCCTCTTTCTGCCTTCATAGGCCGCGATATCTTGCATTTCGTTCACCGCGGTCAGGACAGCTGCCAGATTCTGATTCGCTGACATTGCAACCCGATGAATCTTTGACATCTCTCTATCCACCTGCTCCATTGGGATCACAAGTATCTCTCAAGCCGGTCTCTCTTCTGGGTGATCGCTGGAGGTCCCCGGCCTCATTGACATTTTGGCATGACCGCCCCTCAGCATAGCGACCTCAGAAGACAGAGCAGCAGCTTTTCCTTTGTAGTATTCGGTATCCTTTTCAGATTTTCTCAGAGTTCGCACGACCTCTTCATATTTGAGACCGCATTCTTCGCGGACTTTCTTCTCATTAGCGTGCAGCTTCTCCTCGAGATCGCGGATTTGATTGTCCCGGTCACGGAGTAGGTAATTGTGAATCCGCTCCCTGACCACCATGGAGCGAACATCCTCAAACACCGGTCTAAGAATGCTTGCAAGCTGGGGAGGGATCACAACTTGCTGCGGGACCTCTCCTTCATCAACCTCAATAGTATTGTCATCCGCGGTCAAGAAAAAGTCAAGAGTTAATTCAAACATCAGAAGCACAGGAGATAAGGTATTTGCGCAGAAAGAGTACTTTGAAAGAAATCGAGACCGTAGTCACGCAATGCGATCTCGACATCTTGTGAGACCGGAGGTTCGGTGGTCAGAACGAGGCGGTCTGATCCCCTTAAGCGTTCTAGGTCCACTTTTTCCAGCTCTCTTTTTTGCGATCTCTCGCCTTCTTTTCTTCTCCTTTTTAATTCCTTATTGCTAACAAGGATATCGTCGGTCTCAATAAGAACGATCTCACGCTTTCTTTCTAGAGATTCAGGTCGAACTGCAGGAAGAGGGAAAAATTCAAGCGGTTTTGGAATCATCTTTTCCTTACCAGTTCGCAAGGCTGAGACCGCATCTGCGCAGTCTGCTGCAGCCTTCTCCTCAGCGATCTTCTTTTTCTTCTTCTCCGCGTTCAGCATCGCATCTTTCTTATTCTTCTCCTCAGCGAGGGATGCCTTCTTCTTCCTCTCCTCCTCAGCGATCAGGGCCGCCTTCTCTTTCTTTTCCTCTCTTCCCTCTCTTTTTCCTTCTTCTTCTCTTCCTTCTCTTTCTTTTCCTTCTCTTCCCTCTCTTTTTTCCTTCTTCTTCTCTTCCTTCTCTTTCTGTTCCTTCTCCTCCCTTACTTTCTTATCATTTTCTTCCTTCCCCTTCTTCTCCTTCTCTTTCTTTTCTTTTTCTTCATTTTCTTTTTCCTCCTGCTCCTTCGCTTCCTTCAGCCTGACCGCTGCATCAGCGGTCTCTTTTTCCCTGTCCGCGACCTCCTTTTCGGCAGCAGCAGCTCGAAGGTTTGCGTCCTCGATAGGATCTAGTACCTGCAGAGTAGAGAAATATGAACCGTTAGAAGAAACTTCATCAAGATAGGCGATTAACTCAGAATCTTCCTCTCTTGAAAAAGTTGAGACCGTAGAAGGGATAAAGAGACCGGTGTCAGCACTTACATTTGGGGGAACCTCTACAGGCTTCTTCTGATCGCCGCTCTCAGAAAGCGCGACCGCTTTAGGGGCGACCGTGCCTTTATTCTCATCCTTATTTTTCTTTGATGCAATGGTGGAAGGATTTGAGTTTTTTCTTTTCTTGCCCCTTGCAGTCTCTAGAGAATCGGCGATCTGCTGTATCATCGCCTCCGCCTCGGTCTTCTTCTGCTGCATTCCCGCCAGAATGGCCTCAGTAGAAGCAGTCTCACCAGGTTTTGTGGCGGTCTGACCGAGCACCTCTTTGGTTTTCTAGGAGCCAAAGAAAATAGAGAGTCAAGACGTTTTCATACAAAAAATGGTATATTAAGCAGATCGGCAGGTATAGAAACCCGCAAAGCCGAACTCTCAAGGACTTCGGGAATCTTCTCGGCAGGAGATCGGGCGGTCCCTTTCGACGCGCTCGCTTTTGTTAAGGTTTTGGCTGCTTTCGTTCCTTTCTTAACATTAGCGGTCTCTTTCTTTACAGGAGAATCTGCCTTGGGAGTCTCAACGCCCAACAGAGACAACACGGTCTTCATATTAAAGATCGCTCCCGTCTGATTTTCTGTGACCGCTTGGGGATCAAATTCCTCTGCTTTTCAAGAAATTGTAATTTTGAAAGCTTCGGAAGTCGTATTTATAGCTCTTCATCGCATTAATGACGGTCGCGGTCTCAGTGGTCAAGATTTACATTTTCGAAGTTCCAGCGCAACTTAAAAATGTGCGGGGATTATGTTTGCCCGGAAAGTCCGCGACCTCTCCCTTTGATGGCCAAAGTGGGGCGATCACCGCGGTCTCAGCTTTGCGTGATCGCTCAGACCGCTGGGAGCTTTCCCAGCCTCTGCGTCCAAGTCCCAGGCGGTCAGCTTTAGTCCAGATCGCCAGACCGCGCGGTCTGAGGTTGATTCTCCTTTTTTGTTATTAGCACCCCCTAACCTCTGTCCCGGTTCTCCTGTATCCCGGGCAGCCCGTAATTTTCAGATCTGCCCGTCGGGGCAACTCTCACCTCTATAAATAGGGGAGGGGTACCTAGAAAGGGACTTTTGCTTTGAGCTCCCAGCTTACAACCTGTGTAAGCGGTCTCATTTTTCTGTGATCGTTTTCCTGTCCCTCCGCTCTCTTTTCCAGCATCTCCTTTTTCTGAGTAACATGCACTCCACAGTTCTTTCCCATCCCCCTTTTAGTGTGAATTTTGGAGGTACATCTTTTGGTACCAACAATATTTATATAATATATATACCCATAAATATTGTATATATATATGTATTTATATATATTCTTATATATAAGTATATTTATATATATATATTTATATACTTATAAATATATATATATATATATATTATATATAATATATATATATTTATATAAGTATATATATACTTATATATACTTATACATATATATAATTATATATATATACTTATATATACTTATAAATATATATAATTATATATATACTTATATATATATACTTATACTTAAAGTATATATATATATTTATAAGAATATAGATAAGTATAATTATATACTTATATATAAGTATATATTTATATAAATATATTTATACTTAATATTTATATATATACTCATATATACTTAATATATATATACTTATATATACTTAATATTTATATACTTATATATAAGTATATTTATATACTTAATATTTATATTAATATTTATATAAATATATTTATATATATACTTATATATATAAGTATATATATAAATGTATATATATATATTAAGTATATATAAATGTATATATATATATATTAAGTATATATATATATATATAAATATATGTATATATATACTTATATATATATGTGTATATATATTATACTTAATATATATATACATATATACATATATATATACATATATATATACTTATATATATAGTATAAGTATATATATATGTATATATATAAATATATATATATATATATACATATATATATACTTATATTTATATATATGCATATATATATGTATAGATATATGTATATATATACATATATATATATACTTATACTCAGTGGCGAAACTAGGATTTTGAAGTCGCACGGGCAGAATGTAAGTATTGTTGATCGGGGGGTTCGGGGGTCAGCGCCCTCCGAGCGGGGGTTCGGGGGGCAGCGTCCCCGAATTTTTTTTTCTCCATAGAAATTGAAATCATAATCACATTTTAATAGAATAACTAAAACTAACTTTTAATAGCTCACATTCTAATAGCATGATTAAAACTAAAACATGAATTACTGCCACTGAATTTAAATGGGAGAAAACCTTCTACTAACCTGAATAATTTTGTTGTTCTCGATGGGAACTGGTCATAGCAAGTCGGCAACTGTTCACGAAATCAACAACTCACGGTAACTGCAACTCAGAAATCAAACCAGCAGAATCCGAAATCATCTCAGAAACCAAATCTGAAATCAAATGCTCAAATCTGAAACCAGTAGAAGAAGAAAATCTGAAACCAAATCAAGATCAAATCTGAAACCAGAAGAATAAATCTGAAATCAAACGCTCAAATCTGAAACCAGCAGAAGAAGAAAATCTGAAACCAAATCAAGATCAAATCTGAAACCAGAAGAATAAATCTGAAATCAAATGCTAAACCAGCAGAAGAAGAAAATCTGAAACCAAATCAAGATCAAATGCTGAAACCCTAAACCAATCTGAAACCAATCTGAAACCAATGTGAAACCAGAAGAAGAAGAAGAAGAAGAAGAAGAACTGACAGCGAGCGTCGGGCGGAGGCGGAACGGGCGGAGGCGAGGTGGAATCGGATCGTCGGGCGGAGGCGGAACGGGCGGAGGCGAGGCGGAATCGGATTTCGGCGGAATCGCTCCAGGCCCTAGCGGGATTTCGCGAAAAACACGATCGGGCACGTGCCCGATTGTGTCTTCACGTGGGTCCGCCCCTGCTTATACTATATATATATATAAGTATATAGGTATATATACATATATATGTATATATATATGTATAAATATATATATATATATGTATATATATATATATAAATGTATATATATATATGTATAAGTATATATATATTAAGTATATATAAGTATATATATATAAGTATATATATATGTATATATATGTATATATGCATATTTATATATATATACATATATATATATATATATTTATACATATCTATATTATATAAAGTAAAACTTTCAGGCCCATCTGAAGCTTAAAATTGTCCATTCATTGATTAATGACCGTACGATCAAATCACATACTTTCTTCTCCACCGTCAGATCATAACGAGCACAATCACGCTATTAAAGACCCCAAAATCCACGACGCCCAAACCCTCACGCACTCCCCCTTCTCGCGAGGGGAACTCCCGCTTCGTTCCCCCATTACCCACTCACCGACGATTTTCGGAGCCCTATTCCTCACGCGAGAACCCTTCTCGCGATACACTCCCGCTCCTCCATTACCCAGTCATCGACGCCTCCCAGAGCCCTAATCCAAAGTAAGGATTTCCCCTTCTCACGATACACGTACGCGACGTTCCCCCATTAACCAGACGTCGCTCCTATGCATCCCCCCAAAACATTCCAAAACCCCACTCCAGTCATCGAACGCCACTCCTCTTGCAACATTCTGTTATAGATCTTAAGGAATTCCTGCGGATCTCAACCAGTCCACTGCAGATTTCAACAGCGCTCTGACAAACAGTGAGTTCTTCTCCCTTCAAAATGTTGCATAGTGAGGTTCGTCCAAAATGTTGCAGCATTCCATTACAGATCTGCGGATTTCCTCAAGATTTTCTTGCAAATTTCTTACAAATTTCTTGCAACTCTTAACTGTAATCGTTCGCCATTTAATACCACTTCTACAGTTTTTTCTGTTGTTTGATTTGTTGACTTTCTCACAGATTTCTTAAGATCTACAACAGAATGTTTGAGATCTTAAGAAATGGAGGAACTATAACGGATTTCTTCCACATATTTCTTTAACAGAATTTTCACAGATTTCATTATAGCTCATAGATTTCTTCCACAGATTCTTTCCACGAATTGTTTCCACAGAAATTTCCACAGATTTTTTCACAGTTTTACTCCAGATTTTTTAACAGATTTTCTTAAGGATTCTCTAACCGAATTTTAACCCTTTTTTTACAGGTTTTTTCATATTTCATATTTCAGATTTTATGTTTTACAAGTCCAAGCAGTCATTCCGGATACCAATACTCTAAAGTCTCAACAATCCAACATACCCGACCCAAAAATTCGGTACAAACTACTCAATCTCTTTCGTTCCTTCGTTGCCATGTGTTTCACAATGTTTGTAACCTCATTTCTTTTTTATTAGTAGTTAGTGTTAATTTTTGTGTTAAGGGTTTAGGGATTTTTCACAAAGTTTACCACCAAATCATTCTCCCATTCATGATCGGTTAGACGAGATTAATTGGGAATAAATTACCTTGATCGTTAGACATGTTAAATTGCAAGTGACCCCATTTTTTTGGTTAGAACACAATGCCTGACCGCCACATGATTAATTGCAAGTGACCCCATTTCTCCTTTATGAATTGAGAGTTGGGTTGCAACGCCATTTCTTTTTTATTAGTAGTTATTATTAATTTTTGTGTTAATTAGTTAGAACCCAATGCCTGACCAAGCTTTATAAAGATTTTTTTTTTGGGGGGTGGGTGGGGTAGGGTTCTTTCCTTTCAAACTTCATTCAACTTTCTTGACTTATGTTTAGAGAGTGAGACATGATATACATCTCCTTTTCGATTTTGTGCAACTTCAACATTACAATGGTGAGAGGTGGAGTACTATTCTTAGAAGTTTATCACCATTCCTAGCAAATAGAATGAACCTACACCCATCTTCCAAACCAGTTCAATAGAAAATGATCCATAGACCATCAGATGTTAATACATGCAGTTAGGTAGCTTGGATAAGTTAATTTGAAAAAGTCCTTTATCCCTGTGCCACTGATTCTTGAACGATTAGGCACCGTGAACTCCGTTATCTACTGGAGGATGCCATACGCAACCAACAAGATGGGTGCGTGTCGGTTGCGGGCGAAGCCCGCCGGGTGTAGGCGAAGCCCGACTGGTGCGCGTATACTGTCGCGCGGGGCACGGGGGGCCCACCGTGCACTGTCGCTCGTATATATATACATATATACATATATATATAAGTATATATACATATATACATATATATATAAGTATATATAAATTAAGTATATATAAGTATATATATATATAAGTATATATATGTATATATAAATTAAGTATATATAAGTATATATATATATAAGTATATATATATATGTATATATATTAAGTATATATATATACTTAATTTATATATGTATATATATATAAATTAAGTATATATATATATACTTAATATATATACATATATATATATATACTTATATATATATATGTATATATATACTTAATATATATATATATATGTATATATATATATAAATATATATATATTCTTATATATATGTATATATATATACTTAATATATATACATATATATATGTATATATATAAATATATATATGTATATAAATATGTATATATATATATGTATATATATATCTGTATACATATATATGTATATATATGTATATATATTAAGTATATATATATTAAGTATATATATATACATATATATATATACTTATACTATATATATATAAGTATATAGATATATATACATATATATGTATATATATATGTATATATATATGTATATATATATATGTATAAATATATATATGTATATATATATATATATAAGTATATGAAAGTGCACAATTAACCTCACTAGAATTCTCTAGAGGGGGGTGAATAGAGATTAAAAATATTTTGTGCAAAGTTAATATATATATATATATATATATGTGTGTATGATCACAGATTAGAGCTTCCCACATACCAACAAGAATCAAATAAATGAAGAGAATAAAAGCAAGTAAAGAAATCACAGCACAACACAAGAAAATATAGTGGTTCCCCAAACTTTGGGTAGTCCACTCTTCTACCCCTTGGTAGGAATTCACTATCTTGCACTGAGTCTTTTGATTAGGAGACTCTTAGAACCACCCTGAGTCTTTTGACAAGGAGACTCTTAGAACCAACTGAGTCTTTTGACAAGGAGACTCTTAGAACCAACTGAGTCTTTTGACAAGGAGACTCTTAGAACCAGTACACTGAATTTTTTGGAGAGAGATTCTAAAAACTCTTTTACAATGTTTAAGTAAGAAAGAAAGAAAGAAGAAGAAGAAATGAATAAAAAACAAGAAATAATCTTCTTCCTAGCAAGAAGATTGGAAGCACAAGAAGTGAATTAAATCTTTCTTCTATAGAGAGAAGAAGATTTGTAGCCTTTCTCTCTTTGTGAGAGCTATCAGAATTTGCAGCTGTGTGACTTCGGAAGCAGAAGAAGAAGAAGTGCTTGAATATTGCTGCAGAGCTATTTCTCAATTTCTCTCTTTTCTCTTGGGAGCTTTTCCTCTATTTCAAATGTATGTGGTAGATCACTCTTCTTTATTCTCTGCCGACCTCCTCTTTATTTATAGCTCTGTTAATTCAAAATAATACTATAGGAGGATAATCAATTAGCAGTTAGAGAGAATAGAAAGATGAAAATATTTCCATAATAATTATATCACAAAAGGAAAGTGTTAATTCAGATTTCAAATACTGTCCATAATGAAGTTTATCAATTTAGCCAAGAATCTAATAGAGGGGAATAATGATTCAGAACGGCTATAAATCATAAGTTGATTCCATATAAATCAGATCTATAAAAGAAGGAAAGAGATTTGACGATTTTGAATTCTGTCATGGAAATCGACGTGCGTCGATTACTATTCGACGCAAGCGTCGAGAACATCCTTTCTGGACGTCGAGAGGAGAATAAGGAAGGAGCGTCGACTAAGATGCGTCGACTTGACTAGATACGTCGACTAGAAGTCAGAGCTACGTCGACCTAGGATACGTCGAATTCTTCTTGAAGGTACTTCGACTCATTCTGAAAGGAACGTCGATACAACTTCGACGTTGCGTCGAATACCATTCGACGCATATTTACTTAACCTTGATTTTCCTTTCTTAGAATTCATATTCAACTTGTTTCTAGGGGTTATGAGAAATCATTTTCCCAACAATCTCCCCCTATTTGTCTTAACCCTATTTAGAGGGAAATTGTACTAGCATATAATTAACCCAGCACAACATTTTGTAAAGATAAGAAATATATTGAGTAACCAAAAAAGAAACTCGTATATACACCAACTCAGAAGAGAATATATATATATTGACCAATAAAAAAAAAATTTCATCAATGTTTTTAGAAACCAAATTAACACTCAGGAGGGGTAGGAGGAGTCTTTCTTTTTCTTTTGAAGACTTTGGTGGGTTGCTCTTTCTCAACAGCAGATAGCACCCTCATCTCCCCCTGAGTCACAGCAGTTGAGTCCCCTTGAGTTTCAGCTGGCTCCCCCTGAGTCTCAGCTTCAGGTAACACAGCATCTGTCTGCTCTTTTTCATTTTCAGCTGTATTCACAATTGTATCCAGCTCCTTAGCTCCTACTTCAGCTACCACAGTTTCCAGCTCCCCCTGAGGTTCAGTTTCTTTAACTTTCTCATCATCTGCCCCATCTTCTTTTTCAGCTCTGCTTGCTTCCCCTTGCAGTAGTGCCACTTGGTCTGCAGCCTCTCTTGCTATGCTGAGTACCTCGATTGTTTGTTCATCAATATGGAGCTCAGGTACTGTCTCATTCCCAAGGGTTTTGAGCAGTGCTAAACTGTCAGCTTTTGAGGTAGGAAGGGATTTGTGAGAAGGAGATTTAGGATTGGAGGGCTGATCTTCATTTAGATTCTCCCCCTTCTTGACCTTCTTGGCCAAGGAGGTTAAGAAAGACCTAGTCACTCTAGAGGAAGAGAGAGATGACTTCAGATCTTGCACAGAGGCACTGACCCCATCTATTTGGGTGTGCATGTGAAGGATGGAGGAATGAATCTGGGAGCAATGCTCATCTAGCATTGCTTGGAATCTTTGAGCTGTGGATTGTATGCACTGGGCGATGAGAGCCTCAGTGGATTCAGATGGTTCATGGTGTGAGAGTTGATGAGGTGATGGTGGAGGAGGAGGAGAGGGTAGTCTATTATCTGGATGAGATGTTTCTGAAGGAGGAGGTGGAGGAATAGAAGAGGGCTGATCAGGTGATTGAGGTGGTATTTGTGTGGATGATGGTGGGACAGAAGATGTGTCTGTTTGAGGAGGAGGAGGATGAGCAGGAGAGATAGGAGGAGATGGAGTATTCTCAGGGATGGAACCAGGCTTGGGAATTTGCCTGGTCCATTTGGAGAAGAGGGCAATGGACATCCTCTTTCCAGGAGGAATAGGAATTCTTTTTGACCTGCAGAGGTCAGGGAAGGAATGGAAGAGAACCTGACTCATGATTCTCATATAAGCATTTTCCTTGTGGGAATATTTGGAGGCTATCATTTTGAGAAGATAGCTGGCCCAATCCACCTTCTTCTTCAGCACAAGGGCCCCCATGATGTTTAGCTGCTGTTTGGGCACTGCATCATGGGCTGATATCTTGCATAGCAGTATCTTCCCTACTATATCTGCCAACAATCTGTACTCATCTGAAAAGTCTATCTTTTTCAGATGGATTGGTCTGTCTTTTGAGAATTTCATGGTGGAGAGCACATGCTTGATTTCATCAGGTGTGAGGTCAATGGATTCATCACCTAATAGGGGAATAATTAAGACTTATTTAGTCATTCTTTTGAATCTCATTTTCTTTCCCTATTTCATTTAAACAAGGATGATATTAGGATATACCTGATGGAAGATCAAAGGTGGCCCTAATATGTTCTGCTGAGATTGAGACAGGTGTCTCATATAGTGTTCCCTGGATATCTCCTTGTTCAGATATCTGAACATGAGTCATCAGCTCTGTGAGCTCTGTTTCCAGGAGCTTGCACCTTGTGGAGATGAGCTTGTCCAATCCAGCTTCCGTGAAGAGAGCTATAATGTTCTTATAATTTTCTGCAGCGGCTTGGAAGGAGTCGAGGTCAATATCGAAACCAGAGTTTATCTTGGGAGCCATTGAAGGTCAGTGAGAAAGAGAGGAGGAAATGGCTAGACTGAGGAGCAAGAAGAAGATATAGAGGTTGTGAAGACTTCTAACTGAAGAGACTATTTAAGTCAGGTGAAGCGTCGAAATAGAACTCAATTCGAGGCTTATTCGGTACTTCAGTGGATGTGATCGAAGATATTGTCGCTCATTTTATGAGGTCGACGTTACGTCGAGTGGAATTCAACGTGAGCGTCGATTTAGTCTATTCTGGGATGCAAGAGTTTCTTATCGACGTATGCGTCGATAGTAGTCGACGCATGCGTTGATTACACCTATTGATCTGAGTCATCGACGGTGCGTCGAGTAGAAGTCGACGTGACTTTTGATTTTTCAGAACCACTCTATGTTCTTATTTCTTGTTGTCTCTTCCTAGTCCTAAAGTTTTTCTAAGTCAGCCTTTTCTTTTACAAATAATTTGATTGATTATGCCAACATTGTTTGGCAAGGTGGCCATTTTTGTTGCATATGTAACACTTGAGTATCTTGAGATTATGAAAGTTTGAGTTTAGACAGGGATGATGGTATTGATTAGAATCTTGATTTTGATAGAATCTTTGTTTAGGATGGAAGTTTTGTTTTGGATAGAAACTATGGTTATGAGAAAAATTTTGATTAGGATGAGAATTTTGTTTACAAAGTTTTGGGTAGAAATTTTGGTTAGAATAGAGATGTTGATTAGGATAGAAATCATGATTGGGATGAATGGGTCCTGAATGGGGGTTAGGGTGAAAGGTTTTTGGAGAAAAGGTATTTAAGTTGCTCTGAACTTTTGTGCGTCGATATTTATTCGACGCATGTTGATAGTCGCGTTGATTTGTACTCGACGCTTTCTTCAGACGACGTCGATCTGATTTCGACGCATAGAAAAAGTTGCGTCGATTGGAAATCGACGTACTTTTGTTTAAGCGTCGAGAAGAGATCGATGCATCTGAGAGGTTGCGTTGAGTAGAGGTCGACGCACTATTATGCATGCGTCGATATGAAGTCGACGCAACAGTATCTTCATAAATTTTTATTTTGCCTTTTTCTGTTTTTACTCCTTTATGTGTTGTTTCTCTTGAATTAGTTGTCACTTCAGATGAAGTTTCCGAGTTATCAGCTGAATAATATGATGTCTCATCAAATTCCTTTATTTCTTTGAAGGAGTTTTCTTCCTTATCTTTTGGATCTTTTTCTTGGTTTGTCATTTTGACAGGTTTAGTGAATTTTACAGGGCTCATCCAGGGAGGTTTGTTGGATGGAATTAGGCTGATTGAGGGATCAGCCCCTAACCCAAGATAGTTGTGTCTTATTGTTTGTTTTTCAGTGATTTCCTTAAGAGTTTGGCTTCTCATTTTTATTGACTCCTCAAAAGCTTTTGCTTGGGATACCTTATCCTTAAGGAGCTGATTTTCTATTCTAGCCCTTTCTATTTCTTTTTCTATGATGTTAGCCCTTAATTCATAATCTTTAGAGCATTTAACTTCTCTGTTTTTCTGGTTTTTTAGCTATATTTATTTGTTCTTTTAGATCTTTAATTTCTTGTGTTGCTTTTAGTTGATCTAGATACATTCTCATAAAATCATTTCTAAAGTTATCACTTTGAAAATCTATATCATCAAACATGCTTACCTCATCCTTATCCTCAGATTCCTCTATGAGAATAAGGCTATTTTCTTTTTCATCATCAGAAGATATGCTTTCTTCTGATCCTGTTTCACTCCATGATTTATCATCATTCTTTGAGCCTTCAAAGGCCATCAAGCATAGGTCTTCTTGCCTAGGTTCTTCACTGTCACTCTTAGAGGGTGAACTGTCCTCAGAGTCTGTTTCACTCCAGGCTTCTGCAATAAAGCTTCTTTCTTTCTTCTTCCCCTTTTTCTTGAGATCTTTCTTTTTCAGATCTTTCTTTGTTTCAACATTCTCTGGACATTCTGGGGCAATATGTCCAGGTTTCCTGCAAGAATAGCAAATAATTTCTTTAGTGGGGGTTTTGCCATACCTTGGTTTTGACTCCTCCTTTTTGATCCATCTGTCTTGGCCCATTTCTTAAATCTTCTGGCCAAGAAACTGAATAATTCATCTTCAGTGACAGGAGTCCCTTCTTCTGTTGCCTTTAGAGCAATGTTCCCGTCTTTTGAGGAAATTGGAGTGTTTTCTCTTCTTTCCTTCTCTTCTCTAGTTTTCAGCAATTGCTTATAGGATCTGAGTTTTCCTAAGAGAGCATCTGTTGAAATCTCTTTTTGTCCTCTTGTGTCTCTTATTGCCCATATTCTTGAGTCCCATGAACTAGGGAGACTCATTAGCAATTTGTCATTAATCTCAGTGAGAGAGATTTCTCTATCCAAGTCTCTTAGTTGATTGATGATCAGACTGAATCTGTCATACATTTCAGAGATGCTTTCTTCAGCCTTCTTTTGGAAGTTCTCATATTGAGAGATCAATAGGGCCTTCTTGTCTTTCTTTTCATCAACACTTCCTTCCACCATCTTTGTGAGAGCATCCCAAATTTCTTTGGATGATTTACAGTCAACAACCTTTTGAAAGATGTCATCTGAGAGAGTTAAGACAAGTATGCTCATGGCCTTTAGATCATATGTTCTTGCCTTCTTCTCATCTTCTGTCCATTCAGATCTTGGAACAAGTGTTTGTGTGACATTGCCACTTGCATCCTTTCTATAAGGCTTTGGGGGACCTGTTACAGTAATATTGAACAAGTCAGCATCAATGGAATTCATATAAATTCTGATTCTTATTTTCCAAACTGCAAACTTTTCAAGATTGCACATTGGTGGTCTGGTGGAAACATAATCTTTGATTTGTGCCATGAAAATAATTTTGTAGAATAATATATATATATATGAGAGGTAGGATCTTTTTGATCAAGGAGTTAACCTTTTTAGATCAACCTCCCTCTGATACCAATTGAAAGTGCACAATTAACCTCACTAGAATTCTCTAGAGGGGGGGGGGGGTGAATAGAGATTAAAAATATTTTGTGCAAAGTTAATATATATATATGTGTATGATCACAGATTAGAGCTTCCCACACACCAACAAGAATCAAACAAATGAAGAGAATAAAAGCAAGTAAAGAAATCACAGCACAACACAAGAAAATATAGTGGTTCCCCAAACTTTGGGTAGTCCACTCTTCTACCCCCTTGGTAGGAATTCACTATCTTGCACTGAGTCTTTTGATAAGGAGACTCTTAGAACCACCCTGAGTCTTTTGACAAGGAGACTCTTAGAACCAACTGAGTCTTTTGACAAGGAGACTCTTAGAACCAGTACACTGAATTTTTTGGAGAGAGATTCTAAAAACTCTTTTACAATGTTTAAGTGAGAAAGAAAGAAAGAAGAAGAAGAAATGAATAAAAAACAAGAAAAAATCTTCTTCCTAGCAAGAAGATTGGAAGCACAAGAAGTGAATTAAATCTTTCTTCTATAGAGAGAAGAAGATTTGTAGCCTTTCTCTCTTTGTGAGAGCTATCAGAATTTGCAGCAGTGTGACTTCAGAAGCAGAAGAAGAAGAAGTGCTTGAATATTGCTGCAGAGCTATTTCTCAATTTTTCTCTTTTCTCTTGGGAGCTTTTCCTCTATTTCAAATGTATGTGGTAGATCACTCTTCTTTATTCTCTGCCGACCTCCTCTTTATTTATAGCTCTGTTAATTCAAAATAATACTATAGGAGGATAATCAATTAGCAGTTAGAGAGAATAGAAAGATGAAAATATTTCCATAATAATTATATCACAAAAGGAAAGTGTTAATTCAGATTTCAAATACTGTCCATAATGAAGTTTATCAATTTAGCCAAGAATCTAATAGAGGAGAATAATGATTCAGAACGGCTATAAATCATAAGTTGATTCCATATAAATCAGATCTATAAAAGAAGGAAAGAGATCTGGCGATTTTGAATTCTGTCATGGAAATCGACGTGCGTCGATTACTATTCGACGCAAGCGTCGAGAACATCCTTTCGGGACGTCGAGAGGAGAATAAGGAAGGAGCGTCGACTAAGATGCGTCGACTTGACTAGATACGTCGACTAGAAGTCAGAGCTACGTCGACATAGGATACGTCGAATTCTTCTTGAAGGTACTTCGACTCATTCTGAAAGGAACGTCGATACAACTTCGACGTTGCGTCGAATACCATTCGACGCATATTTACTTAACCTTGATTTTCGTTTCTTAGAATTCATATTCAACTTGTTTATAGGGGTTAAGAGAAATCATTTTCCCAACAGTATATATATAAGTATATATATATATTAAGTATATATAAGTATATATATATAAGTATATATATATATATTAAGTATATATAAGTATATATATATAAGTATATATATATGTATATATATAAGTATATATATATATATGTACATATATATGTATATATATACATATATTTATATACATATATATATATATATATATATATATATATATATACATCGAAACAATTGTTAATAATTTAGCTGAGAAATTAAATGCTATGAAATCACCAGTCATACCATCATCCTCACATACTCCAATCTATAAAAATTTAGCCATTAAGCCTCTCACTGAGGTTCCCGGCTATCGAATTACAACGCCAAATGCCATTACAAAAGATGATTTAAGAGATCTAATTGATCAATTTAAAAAAACTAATATTAATATGCTTTCTCGAGCACGGAAACACCTATCTTTACGATCATCTAGCGTGCCCGAACAAACTGAACAAATCACTGATTCCGCTACAAATTCCGATTCTGAAACCCATGAGACTTTTTCCTTCAATGATGACTCTTGTAATCCGGTTCAACTTGAGCAAGCTTTTCTTGACCCACCCCAACCAACATTAATGCGGTTAAATACGAAGAACCCAATTTATTGAAATATTACTATAAATGACCTACACCAGTCGATATCCTTTATGAGGAAAATGATTCTATCGTTCAAAATAATTATAGTAGTGGTTCCATTTATGAATGGAATATCGATGGATTATCTGACAAACAAATCCACGATCAAATGCATCGTATGCTGATGTATGCCAATGTTGCCCGTGCCAGCGGTAATTCTGACCAACAAATTACCACTTTCATTACCAATGGTTTTACTGGCATTCTCCGTGGTTGGTGGGATAATTATCTCACCCCAGACAAGAAAGCTGCCATTCTCACAGCAATTAAACAAGAATCGACCGGTGCTGAGCGCTCCGATGCTCTTTACACGTTAATTCTCACAATTATTCAACATTTCACAGGAGGGGTGAGCGACCAGGGCGAACGCACACGCACGTTACTTCAAAATCTACGTTGCCCAACTCTTACCCATTTTCGTTGGTATAAAGATACCTTTCTCAATCGGGTTTTCTTTTTAGACGACCCTGAGCAAGCCCATTGGAAATCCAAATTTATCGATGGATTACCCAATTTATTTGCCGAACGAGTGCGTCAAACTTTACGAAGTCAAAATGAAGGGACAATTCCCTATGAGCAATACACTTATGATGCTTTAATTAACACCTGTGTCCACGAAGGTCTTACACTTTACAATGATCTTAAATTACGACATCAATTAAAATCCCAGCGACTTACTGAACGTAAGCAATTAGGAGAATTTTGCCGACAATTTGCAGTAAATATTCCAAAATTACCGCAAGAAAATAAATTACATAAAAATAAAAAATATCCAAAAGATTATAAACATTATAGAAAAAGGAAAAAGAAAAAATACGATCACGAAATGTTAGAAGCCGAACCACGGCATAGGAACAAATATTCTAAAAAATGAAAAGTCTCTCATAAAATTATCAAATGTTACAAATGTGGTAAAATAGGCCATTACGCTAATCGGTGTTTCACTAAGAAAAAACTAGAAGAAACTGAAGACGAAGGGTTAAAAAGAACCTTATACAAAATCTTAATCAATTCCGATACTGAAGAAATATCTTCAGAACAAGTTTCAGATCACTCTGAGACTGATATTGACTGCGGCAGTAATTGTGATTGCCCCTCATGCTCCAAAGAGCAACGTGATTATTACAAAGCCATTATTACAATGAATGGTTTGCCAATTAATGTATTGACATCAAATGACAAGAAAGAACTTATGCAGACACTTATGCAAGCACCAATTGATTCATCACTTCGTGCTAAATTAGTTGAATGTTTTGTTGAAAATTCAACACCAGGACTCTTGCACACTTCGCGTCAACAAACACAACGCGAAGACTCATATAATATGAGTGAAATCTTTCGACGATATAAATCTCAAGATAGTAAACCAGTATCCATACAAGATCTCCGATCTGAGATCCATCTGTTGAAAGGAGAAATAAAAACCCTTCAACAACAAGATTCCATGACGCAATTACGTCTAACGAATTTGGAACAAATCACACAAACATTACTACTTCCTGAAGAAGGCAAACCCGAATCCTCGACGCAAGCCTCCGTTATGGAAACCCAAATAGAAGTTCCAAATACCCAATTAACAAAATTAGATTTAGTAATTACCCAAAAATGGTATATTCAAATAAATTTACTCATTAATAATGAGTATTATCTCACTAATCTAATAGCGTTAGTAGATAGTGGCGCTGATTTAAATTGTGTAAAAGAAGGAATCTTCCCAATTAAATATTGTAACCGCACTACACAAACACTTAATGCAGCCAATAATCGTGCATTAACAACACCATATAAAATTACAGATGCACATATCTGTAAAAATGAAATTGTCATCCCTATACATTTAATTGTGGTAAAAGAAATATCACAACATGTGATATTAGGAACTCCTTTCCTTGAGAAATTAATGCCAATCCAAGGTATTACGATGAACGGAATTACCACAAATTACAAAAATAAAAATTTAACCTTTGACTTTATTACTGATCCTATGATCAAAATTCTTAATCAAGTCAAAGAAATTGACTTAAAATCTAACCAAATCAATTATTTAACAGCTGAAATTTCCCAACTACAACTCACTGAACAACTTAGATCACCCCTAATACAACACAAAATTCAACAATTTGACACAAATATGAAACTACATAACTGTAGTAATATTCCAAACGCCTTCTGGGATCGTAAACAACATATTGTTTGTTTACCTTATGAAGAAGGATTTAATGAGAAAAATATCCCGACAAGAGCCCGTCCTTGTCAAATGAATCATCAATATCTCGAAACTTGTAAACACGAAATCCAAGATTTAATGACCAAAGGATTAATTCGCCAATCCTATTCTCCATGGAGTTGTACAACATTTTATGTCATGAATAATGCCGAAAAAGAGCGTGGAGCACCACGTTTAGTCATAAATTATAAACCTCTCAATAAGGTTTTAAAATGGATTCGGTATCCAATTCCTAATAAACGAGATTTGCTAAATCGCACTATTCATGGAAAACTCTTTTCTAAATTCGATTTAAAATCTGGATATTGACAGATTCAAATTGCTGAACCAGATCGATATAAAACCGCTTTCACAGTACCATTCGGACATTACGAATGAAATGTTATGCCTTTTGGCTTAAAAAATGCACCCTCCGAATTCCAACACATTATGAATGATATCTTTATTCCTTATTCGGAATATATTTTATCTTATATCGATGATATTTTAATTTTTTCTAATACAATTGATGACCATTTTAAACATTTATGTGTTTTTCAACATTTGGTCAACAAAAATGGACTGTTAGTGTCAGCCCCGAAAATGAAATTGTTCCAGACCGAAATTCGATTTTTGGGATATATGATAATTAATAACACTATCACTCCAATTCAACGAAGCAATGAATTTGCTTCCAAATTTCCTGATGAAATTACCGATCTAAAACAATTACAGCGCTTCCTTGGCGCTCTTAATTATGTTTTTGACTATTATCAGAACCTTGCTCTCGATACAAAAATATTGTATCAGCGATTGCAGAAAGCCCTGCCACCATGGACGGACGAACACTGCTGCTGTCCGCCGCATTAAAACAAAGGTATCTAAGCTACCCTGTTTACATTTAGCTCATCCGACTTGGTTTAAAATTGTTGAAACAGATGCCAGCAATCTTGGATATGGCGGCATTTTGAAACAATGCAATCACAGCACCAATCAAGAAGCTTTAATTCGCTATGCTTCTGGAAAATGGAATGCAACGCAATATAATTATTCAACCATTAAGAAAGAAATGCTTTCCATTATCAAATGTATCCACAAATTTCAGGATGATTTATTAAATCAAAATTTTTTGCTACGAATTGACTGTAGCTCTGCCAAACATATCTTGGAGAAGGATGTTAAAAATTTAGCATCCAAACAAATATTTGCCCGATGGCAAGCCGAATTAGCAATATTTGATTTTGATATTGAATATATTCAAGGCACCACTAAGAGTCTGCCTGACTTTCTAACACGAGAATTCTTGCAGAATGAATAGGCAAGATTACAATCAACCATGGGAACTTCCCATGCAGAAGAAATACAATCGACGATTGGACAAAATTCCAGCAAGGAAGACAATTCTTCCCCATGCTCCGTCCACCAGCAACAATTCGCCAGCTCAATCAAAAGGACCAATGTCCTATAAAGATGCGTCCACAATAGACGCTGGTTATCTACTCAAAGCAAATAATAAATTTGTTCTTTACCTCGATCAGTCCGACATCCTCATAATGGATGAATCTTGGACATTACAAGAAAAATATATGGAACATCATATGTTCCCAATGAAGAGCAAATCACGCTCCTTATACGAAGCAATCCTCATTTCGCTTAATTCAGCCGAAATCGAACACTTTCAGCAATCACCGAATAATATGTTAAGCGAAATCGCTTACAACAAAATTACTATTACTAATATACTTACTCCACAATCTTGGGGTTTGCATCCTAATCGGGAGCGGACAATTATGTCCAAAGACAAATCCAAAACAACCACTGTTACCTATTGGGAATATGTGGATGCATTCTTCAATGTTCTATATTATGAAAATGCTAATCATAAGCATTCGTGGTTCGTTCGCATCTGTCCCGAAATCTTAAAAAGGGACATACCAACTTGGTTTTATCAACGGTGGCACAAATTTGGTGCTACAGTCAAAATCTTGCCTGACAAAATACAGGACTTATTCCCCCAATGGGTCGACGTCGCAAAAATTTGTGCCACGACAATTCTCTATACCAGCGCCACTACTATGTACTTCTTCATTCAAAATGAAATTCCGTACATATTCAAATGGACCTTCAAGGCTGAAATCAACGCAGATAATCTGCCTATATTAACTCGACAATTTCTGGTAAAATGGTGGAATTGTGGAACTTTGGTATCAAAGCGAGGTTACTGGCTCGTGAGTAGGTACGTTTCTATCTTACTACCTTAATGACTATATTCTAACTGCTCTTCGTCTACATGCCCTTGTTCTTGTTATGTAGGCTATATGAACGATGTGTTATGTGCTGTGGGACGGCACCATAGCCGCATAGACGTTTAAGACCGCGAGGGTTTGTTGTGTCATAAATCGTTGGCAGCCGTGCAGCCTTTTTACTATCCGACATATCAAACGCAGAACAAAAGCAAGTACGTGTAGACGTAAGCTAAGCCGAAGAACATAGCTGTTTTAAGGTCAGTAAGATAGAACTTGTTGTGATGAGTAAACAACTCTCGCAATTAATAGGAACACACAAGAAATCTCTTAATAAGAGTAAAGCTATCAAAAATACAAATCTGTATGAATTTCCTTCGGAAATAGAAGAACTGAACAAATGGACAATTCCAAGAGTTCAGCCAAAAGAAATATATACATATATACATATATACATATATACATATATACATATATACATATATACATATATATATATACATATATATATACATATATACACTTATATATATACTTATATATACTTAATATATATATACTTATATATATATATATTTATTTATATATATATATACATATAATATATAGTATAATAGGAATTATACTACTAGAAATTTGACTTTTAGTGACGAAAATTTTCGTCACTAAAGATTAGATTTTGATCACTAAAGACAATTAGTGACCAAATCCACTCTGTCACGAGATAGTCACGAATGCCCCGCCACTAAATGTAATTAGTGGCCAAAAAGATTTTCGTCACTAATTGTATGTATTTAGTGACCAAAATAACTACAGTCACTAAAAGAGGTTTTAGTTACCAAATTGACTTGGTCACCAAATAAAGTTTTGGTGACCAAATGAATTCGGTCACTAAATGTAATATCAGTGACTGAATTGGTTTGGTCACTAAATGTAATATCAGTGACCAAATTGATTCTGTCACTAAATGAACTTATAGTGACCAAATTGATTCAGTCACTAAATGAAGTTTTGGTGACCGAATGGATTCGGTCACTAAATAAAGTTTTAGTGACTGAATAAATTCAGTCACTAAATGTGTATTTTAGTGACGAAATAACTCATCACTAAATTCTATTTAATTCCACAAAAAATTATATAATTATTTCATTTAGTATTTCATTAGAATTCAATTTTAGATATTCAGATACAATAATAAATTTAATACTCAATCGCAAATATAATTTGTTCAACAGAAGTTATTTTATTAATAGAAAAAAAGAATGTGGGAGATAGCCCAAACCACTCAATACATAGTAATATTATTTTCAACTATAATTAAACCGAGTACATGAAAAAAATATCTATATGGAAAAAAAGGTCTCAGGACCGACGTCTCATGACCGACAAAGGTCTTCCACTCGTCCATCATCAGCTGAAGGTTGTAACTGAACGCAGCCTTCTTTTGCGTCACGACGAGCAACCTCCCAAAGAGCCCTCTCCCGTACGACCAACTCCAGCCGATCTCCATCCCCTCTCTCCGGCCATCTATAATCTTCATCACCAACTCATCCGCATTAAGACATGCAGCTACATAAAGATAGCATCAATAGTGAAAATAAATTCATCCACTAAATTATCCATCAATAGTGAAAATAAATTCAATTCACATAGTTGCAACAGAGTTACCGCCAAAGGTATTCAGATAACTATATCCTCAAATGCAAGCTGATTTTTTCCTGCTCTTTCCTTTTTATTCTTCCATCTACATTAATAAATTTGATGGACATGAATAACATGCAGATCTTCCATAATGCTTCATAAGTCAATTCACAAAAATTAATGGAAAATCATGTATATAAATACCATTTTTCTTGTTGTTTCATTGATTTCAGCATTGACACTCACGATTGCTTCTCCGCTTAAACCTGATAATGAGAAGAAAATATATTCAGAGAGAAGCATATGAACAAAGTAATTTGGTTGCCAGCAAACAAAAAAATGGAAAAATATTTGAAAATCACCAAGAAGATTGTGCAAGGAAAAGTAATTTAGTGTTGTAAATTTATAGCAGAGCTTGGTAATAAAGAAGTCAACTATCACAAATCTTCCAAAAGGGGGAAAATAATTCCCTGTGGGAAGGCAACAACATAAAAATCTTGTACATGAGAAAGATTAAAACATTATATACATGAGGCAGAAGCATGGTTTAACTAAAATAATGTGAATCGTTAATGAATAACAACAACACTCAAGCCTTTTATCCCACCATAGTGGGGTCAGCTATATGGATCCTCTATTGCCATTGCGATCCTTAATCATAGTCTCACTAATGCCTAAGTACATCAGGTCTTTCCTTATAGTTTCATTCCAAGTCTTTTTTGGTC
Source organism: Dactylorhiza incarnata (assembly GCA_033032865.1). Classification (NCBI taxonomy): domain Eukaryota; kingdom Viridiplantae; phylum Streptophyta; class Magnoliopsida; order Asparagales; family Orchidaceae; genus Dactylorhiza; species Dactylorhiza incarnata. The sequence goes on from JAWHQI010000517.1 coordinate 920,575, forward strand.
TACCCCTCTCCCGCTTAATTCAATCATTAATGAGTGTTTTTAAAAAATGCCATCAAATAGATCCTAAAATTTAGCTGGAACTACCTTAGATGTTGTTGTCAGTTATACTCGATTCAAATATAGACCCCAGCTCCAATGCCAAATTGATCCTAATATTTATAAGTTCTTCTTAAGGAATGGTTATGATTGAAATAAATCCATAATAAATAAATTCCTTCTTCAGAGAACAAAATGCCAACCGTAAGGTAGGAATGGTTGTGATTGAAACAAAGGGTGAAATAATATTCAACTATGAATATAAAGTCAAACAATTGATATGCTTAAGGAAATAATATTCAACTATGAACCTGGCTGAGTGGAATGGGTTCAACAATGAGCCTCTTTAAGCTTCCAAAACTGCCAAACACTTGCTTGTGCTCCAGCCAATGCCGCTTTAGGAGAAGTTACATCACGGCTTGTGAATTGCAAAACACTTTCTTTGCTAGAGATCAAAGCCACATGCTTAAATCTGTGCACAAATTAATGCGCCTGAGAAGAGATATTAACTCATAAAGCATTAACAGAAATTAATATGCTCGGTGTAAGGAAATTAATATTTTAGAACATATGTTAAACTTAAAATCTACCTTTTTCTGATGCAACTTGATGTCTCAATGGTTCCTTCCAGCAGCAAGCTTATGTTCTCTATCAGCATCCAACTGTGACCTATAATCTCGCATCATCCTATCCTTGTCATAATTAATTATCTATAAAAAACCATGGATGAAAACAACATTAATTATAAGTTATCAAAATGAATTGTTGAACCTTCAATATTGATATGAATTTACCTCATGTAAATGGAATAAAAATGAACAGGAAAAGAGTTGGGTGATAAGAAAAATGAAGTTTAACCTGACATATGATGATTTTCAAGAAATTAACCATGCTCCCAACCTTAAATAGGATTCAAAAAGTAAAATTATCAATGCTTACTTTCAGATTCATGCACTTAAAGCTCATTGTATGAAAACAAAAAGAATGCAGTGATTACCTAAAGGTTCCCTCGAGTTGTTGCTCATTACTAGATAGATCTCCAAAATCTGGCGCAACACTTCTCAAAAACCCCAACCCTAAGAGCATATAAACATACAATATGACAACTCCTCTTCGGCCAGTAAGAAGCTTCATCCGCCAAGTGAACCAATCAAATCTACGTGAAGAGGTAAAATATCTGCTTAAAAACTTGACCCCACTTCCTGGCTGAACTGTGAGGGCTATTAGCTCAAGGATAGTTCCATGTGCTTACCATAATCTGACTCGCAAATAGGACAAGTACTGGAAGATAAATAAGGCAAGAGAACATTATACTTATATAGTTCCTCTAAACTATTATAATTGAAAACATAAATCTATGAAAATCAAAAGTAATAAAATGTAACATTCCTTCAAATGCTAAGCTAACAAGGGATTTGAGTAGTGCAAATTACTCCTAAATCCAGCACCCTAAACATTATCAACTAAAATTACCGCAAGATTCAAAATCAAACCAACCCACTAGTTCAAGGATTTAGGTCGGTACTGTTGTTTGTTGATTAGGTGGATCTACCAAAGACCAAAAAAAAAATCCCCAAATAGTCATTTTAATCTATAAATGTTACACAAACCATTTATAGTTCAACAGCATGAACCATCACTATTGTGTTTGCTACCACAGTTTCACACTGCAATTGCTCAAACGCCACAATTGTCCAAGACTGAGCTTAAAGCTCATCTATGACAATACAGATCAAATTTCACAGCCAATCTTAGCATAAATAATACAGAGATCTAAGGTTTGTGCAGTTCTAAAAACGAATATATGTGCAGAAACAACTAATGAAATTCACAAGATGCGCAGAAAGGAATGCTTAATAACCATAAATTAAATCAATTAAAAGAATAGATTCATACTTAATAAGCCATTGGAAATCGTCCTCGTTATCTGAACAACCATAATCAGATGTCCATACATAACCTGAATCATTGGGACATGAACCATTAGGCTTAAAAATAAAAAATGCTGTATAAAAAGGCATGAGAGTCGAGATAAAAATGAGAGCTAACCACCAATCTCGATGTTTGGCTAACCTTGCTGAAGGTATCTGGAAGCATATGCCCTAGGTCGCAGCAAGAAGCACCCGATTTCTCCAGAAAATGAAAAGAAGAGGAAATGTACCTGGAGTTTTGCGAGAGATCTACAGAGGAGGAGAACGACGGCGATCTGTGAGAGAGATGAAATGATTCAAATATTTGAGTAGGATGGTCGCCGGTCTGTGAGAGATATGAAGAAGATCGAAGCCCCATTCTCACGAAAGACTGATTGGACCTTGGCGGATCTCGCTGGCGGCTGGGAAGAGCGGAGGAGAACGACGGCGATCGAGGAGAACAACGATGAGTTCTGAGCGCAGGCCGCGGCTAGGGCATCGAAAAAGCGGGGAAGCGATGACGCGGGATTCTAAAAAGGAGGGGGATGGCTCAGCGGGATTCTAATTAAAAGGGAGCATATTTTGCGGCGTGTTAGCACCGAAACAACGCCGAGAATATGTATTATTGGCGACGTTTTAATAAACAAAGCGCAACCAAAATTATTAATAAGTATTTGCCACGTTTTATAAGGGCCATGCGCCACGGATCCTAAATTCAATGACGGCGTTTTCCAAAGCGCCGCAAAATAAACGTCGCAATAAATCCTATTTGGCGAGCGGAGGTTATCGTCGTCGAGAGGGTTGGCATCGTCAAATCGAGAGGAGGAGTCGTTAAGAGGGAAAGCGCTCGTCATCGTCGAGATAGCGTTGGATCGAGCGGAGGTCGTCGAGGGAGTTGAAGGGGTCTCGTCGTCGAGAGGGATCACAAAGGGCTCGTCGTCGAGAGGCGAGAAATGATGAGCGGAAGGAAATCGTGTATTTCGGGCTCGAACGTGGCTGCGGAAAAGCGGTGCCGAAATGAAATACGCCCCAGATTCAATGAATTTTATGGAGGGATTTCAAATATTTAATTATAAATTCTTTTTTTTTGTGACACATTATATTTTCGTCACTAAATATAATTATTTAGTGACGAAATATAACTTGGTCACTAAAAATTAGTTTTTAGTTTTTAATGAATATTTTGTCACAACTATTTCGTCACCAAAGTATATTCACTCTGTCATCATGAAAAGTTCTTTCACCATCGGATATTCCTAAGCCGACAACCAATATACATTGCCTCTCTGATCGTGCCATATTATTCTCACGTCAACTCTTTTTGTCGTTCATTCTCTCACAGTACCTCATCCGTCGGCTCCCCCAACATTGACGAAGATATGAATATATCGGGGCGGTGACGACATGGATCGTATTACCTCCAATGATGTTTTCATAAGAAATAAGAATTTTGATTGACACATGAAGCGCATTCTCATTAGGAGGAATAAATGAATTTATTTATGAAAGAAACTCAAAATTTATGATAATTAGTGACTAATTTTTTGGGTCACTAAATAAATAATTTAGTGACTAAATTATTTTTGGTCACTAATTACTTTAGAAAAGGTACTTTAGTAACGGAACTTATATTTCGTCACTAAAGATATGTCTTTAGTGACCAAATATTTATTTAGTCACTAAAAATGTTTTTTTATTGTCGAACTATATTTCGTCACTAATAAGGTGTTTTTAGTGACGAAATATATTTCGTCACGAAATTTTCGTCACTAAAAGTCAGGTTTCTTGTAGTTATATGTATATATATATGTATAGATATATATATGCTTATAATATACTTATATATATACACTTATATATATTCTTATATATATATACACTTATATATACTTAATATATATACTTATATATATATATACATATATACATATACAGATATTTATATACATATATATGTATACAAATATACATATATATATATATATACGTATATATATATATACATATGTATATATATTTATATATACATACATATATATATACGTATATATATATTAATTATATATATATATCTTTACTATATTATAAAGATGTATGGAGAGACCCGTGGATTTAATCATAGCCGTTGAAAATGGACCAGATCGTCAATCACAGCCGTTCGATCATGAGATGAATCACAGCCATCCAATATATTTCGTAGGTCTCCTAAACCTATCCCTATAGGGTGTCCTAAACCTAGGAAATTACCATCTTACCCTCTATAGGGTTTAAAATTTTAGACAGATGCGGCAGGGTGGCGGGAGGGCTCACGCAGGAAAAGGGCGGGGCAGACGGGCTCATGCGGAGGGAAGGCAGGCTAATGTTTATAGGCGAAAGGGCTGGGAAAGCGGGATCCCGCAAGGGCGGGCTGGCTCACGCGGCCCGCAAACACTTCACAAACTTAAAGCGGGTTTCAGCTATATAAAAAGCTGAAACCAGCTGTAATTGGCGATGTGGGACTAAAAGTCCCACATCGCCATGTCATTTAAGCGGGCGGGGCCCGCCTGTGGGCCCCGCCTGTATTTTTTTTAAAAAAAAATTGCGGATGAACAGTGGCGTCAGCCACTGTTCATCCGCAAATGTTTTTTAAAATTAAAAAATTAAATTTTTTTTTTAGTTTTTTCAACGTTTTTTTTTTAAAAATCACTTATTTTTTAAGGGCCATTTATTTTTAAAAAAAATCCGCAAATGTTTTTTAAAATTAAAAAAAATAATTTTTTTTAAAGTTTTTTAGGGTTTAGGGTTTAGGGTTAAAGATGTATGGAGAGACCCGTGGATTTAATCATAGCCGTTGAATATGGACCAGATCGTCAATCACAGCCGTTCGATCATGAGATGAATCACAGCCATCCAATATTTTTCGTAGGTCTCCTAAACCTATCCCTATAGGGTGTCCTAAACCTAGGAAATTACCATCTTACCCTCTATAGGGTTTAAAATTTTAGACAGATGCGGCAGGGTGGCGGGAGGGCTCACGCAGGAAAAGGGCGGGGCAGACGGGCTCATGCGGAGGGAAGGCAGGCTAATGTTTATAGGCGAAAGGGCTGGGAAAGCGGGATCCCGCAAGGGCGGGCTGGCTCACGCGGCCCGCAAACACTTCACAAACTTAAAGCGGTTTCAGCTATATAAAAAGCTGAAACCAGCTGTAATTGGCGATGTGGGACTAAAAGTCCCACATCGCCATGTCATTTAAGCGGGCGGGGCCCGCCTGTGGGCCCCGCCTGTATTTTTTTTAAAAAAAAATTGCGGATGAACGCAAATGTTTTTTAAAATAAAAAAATTAAATTTTTTTTTTAGTTTTTTCAACGTTTTTTTTTTTAAAAATCACTTATTTTTTAAGGGCCATTTATTTTTAAAAAAAATCCGCAAATGTTTTTTAAAATTAAAAAAAATAAATTTTTTTAAAGTTTTTTAAACGTTTTTTTTTAAAAAAAAAATATTGCGCATACCGGCGAGGGGCGGGTGAAGCCCGCCGCCGCCGAGGGGGCGGGCAAAGCCCGCTTGGTTGCGGGCAAAGCCCGCTTGGTTGCGGGCAAAGCCCGCATTAATGCGGTCGAAGGCCGTCGAGGGAGGGCGAAGGCCGTCGGGGAGGGCGAATGCCGCCGGGGGCGGGCGAAGCCCGCAGGGGCCGGGCGAAGCCCGCCGGGGGAGGGCAGGGTACTGTCGCGCGGGGCACGGGGGGCCCCCGGGCCAGAAATCAATGCCCGCCGTCGCCGGCCGGGTACTGTCGCGCGTCGCCATAGGGCCGGAGGCCCGTGCCGTTCGACTCGTACATATATATATAAGTATATATTTATATACATATATCTATATATTTATATATATATACATATCTATACTATAAAGGAAGTATGCATATCTCAATGCTAACACCATGTAATCAATCTGAGCCGTCCAATCCAAGCATGATCAGCAAAATCTGGCCAAACGGCGAAGTGACCGTTTTGCCCCTGCAGGAACGAAAAAAACTGGGCCAGCTGCGGATCGGTTCGGTCACGCCGGCTCAAGGGGGGCGGGCGCGCTCAGGCGGGGGCGGGCGGGGCTCACGTGGGTCGGGACGGGGCGAGCCAGGGCGGCCTCACGCGGGAGCGGGCGGCCTCACGCGGGCCAGGAGGGAGCGTGCCAGCCGCTGTGCCCGCCAGCTGTAATATTTGAGCATACACCGGCTTCCCGCTATATAAACAGCGGGAAGCCAGTGTATTTGGCGATGTGGGACTAAAAATCCCACATCGCCATTAAGCGGGCGGGGCCCGCCTGTGGGCCCCCCCTGCGATTTTTTAAAAAGAAAAATCAAAATGTTTTTTAAATCTTTTTTAAAAAAAACGTATAATGTTTAATTTTTTAAAATTTGTTTTTAAAAACAAATTTGTTTTAAAGTTTTTAAACTTCAGGCGGATGAACAGTGGTGCGAATTTTTTTACAAAATTTTGTTAAATTTTTTTTAAAAAACTTATATTGTTTAATTTTAATTTTTTTAAAAGTTTTGTTTTTTTAAAAAAACTTATATTGTTTAATTTTTTTAAAATTTGTTTTTAAAAACTTTCGCCCGCCCCCGAAGCCCGCCGCAAGCAGCTGGGTACTGCCGAGCGGGGCACGACGGCCGGAGGCCATGTCGGGAGGGCGAAGACCGACGAGGGGGTGAAGATTATTTAAAATTTAATGAATGTAAAATGATTTAAAATTTTAAATAGGTGACGGGGGTGAAGACCGGCGAGGGGCGGGCGAAGCCCGCCTTGAATGCCAAACGGGCGAAGCCCGCTTGGTTGCGGGCGAAGCCCGCATTCATGCGGCCGAAGGCCGCCCGAGAGCATCGAGCACGGGCGTAGCCCGTGCGAAGATGCTCGTATATATAAATATAAGTATATATATGTATATATATATATATATATTTATATATATACATCTATATCTATACTATTATAAAAAGAAATAGTGAGGCCTGCGAATAGCGTGAGATCAAAAATAACTAAAAAATTTGGACCATCAGATCTGTGGCTACGAAATACACAGACCGTCCGATTAATCCCGCAAAAACCCTAACTAATTTAAAACCCGCAACCCTCACACACGCCGCATTCGCCATCCCGATCCCTAGCCCTCGCTCCCGTTCTCTTCCCGCTCCCTCCCTCACCGGCAACACAGTTCTGCGTCCCGAACCCTAGCCGTTGCTCCCGTTGTCTACCCGCATTCTCCGGCACCGGCAACACGGTTCTTCCTCCCGACCTCGCACACAGCCATCTCCGTCGAACCAGAATTCTTCGACACCGACGAAACGCCCTACGACTCCCTCTTCTTCAGGTAGATCTCCACTTCCCACTCCTCCATTTCATTCCGCCAGTTACGACCACGGTATCTTCCCTCTTCCGCTCAGTTACGTTTTCAAATTCCGTTTTCGATCTCATTTTTCATCTTCCTTGAGGTTTTGCCCATCTCCACTACGTTTCTTCTTCGCTTTATTTTGATTTCTGTCAAAACACCGCACTTTGAAATTTCATCTGCTATATGTCATTTTCATCAAGCCTACATGTGATTTACGAAGGGATTTTCCTCACCCGACTCTTTGCTTGATGTGAGTTTTCCACAGACAACGTTTGGTTAAAAAAAACGATGTACTTTCTGAATTCCTAGAAGAATGCTTAGTTTTCTCTTTTATTTTCTATAGGAAAACTCATGTTGGATAAGTTCTATGTCAGAAGTTGTTTGCCTTTTAAACAAAACGCTAGACAGCAGTGCCCACTTGAATGGTAGAGGATGCGGTCATTAGAAAGGGAGATAAATTTAGTTATCTCATCGTTATTATTATTATTATTATTTTTGGCTCAAAGTTTGCGCTATTACCAAATAATTATAGATTTGCTCTGGATGCGTAGATTTTTTATCATAACTACTCAAGAGATCAATCTTATTTGCACTAAACGAAAGCAATCTTATTTGAGTTTCAATTTAATCCAGTTACAGATTATTTGGGTGGGTATAATCTGATACCCAATGGATGGTTACTTTTGCTAAAGTCGACTAATCTTATATTTTAGCTATGAAGAATACCTGTTCGATTAAATGCCTTAATGAACAATGGGTGGTCAATTAATTTGGATGCTAGCTACGAAAATTCCTATATGTTGAATATTGTTCAGACGATATTGCTACTGCAACTTTTATAGGACTCCTAATGGTGTTTATATTGATTATCTAAGTCATTCCATAAGAATTAGGCAATATATTTATCGATGATTTTGAGAGTGGATTTAGGGATATTGGTATATGCCAATATACCAATATATAAGAAGATAAAATGGTGGATTTAATGACGGACAGTCTGCCTCCCATGTGAAGAAACTGAGAGGCCAGTTAGCAAACAAAATATGCTTAATGAAGTTTTCCTCTAGCAAAAATAATAGTGTTGTCTACATAAAAGCAATGAGAAATGGGTGTAAACCAAAAATATGCTTAATGAAGTTTTCCTCTAGCAAAAATAATAGTGTTGTCTACATAAAAGCAATGAGAAATGGGTGTAAACCTGATACAGGTTTTATGGTAAACAAGGGTGAGAGTTAAATTTCCAAAAGCAATTAACTTGATGTGTTGGTTCTCAACAATTAATTTTTTTCTCTTCCAACCGCAGCCCGGTTATGTTTTGTTCCACTTTTCCTATATGAAAACATTGTATTGGAATCCATTAATTTTGTTCACAGCAGTGAACGGAGCCTTAAAGATTTCAATGTAAATTAATGATGTATTCAATCGAAGGCTCAGTTCACTGCTCTATTAAGAAGCTAATTTCCAGTTACATCAGGAAATGCTCCTTATATCAGTCATTCAATTAGAATATCTAGCCCTTAATTTGTTTTTTCCAGATGATTATTATTATGTATGAGTTATTGGGGTAGGTCCCAGTTGATTACTATATGCTTATGCTAGGTCTGTTATCTAATTTTGCATAATTTTATTCCCGACTCCCCACGGCTACCATGTAGCTGCATCTAATTATGTCAATGTTTCATTTTTTTTATATGTAAAATATGATGGCTAAAAGTGTGCTTTTCACTTCTTTGTTTCTACTGAATCAAATGCACATCTCATCAAGACTTTTATTTCTCAGGAAATCTACATCACTCTTTAATCGGCGCATCTTTATTGAGTCTCAGTTGCCTTTTCTCCGATTATTGGTTAGTTTTTATTCATTGCCCCACTTTCTATTGTTCTTCTCACAAAGAAATCATTGTTTTCTTTCACTCACTTATGAATGTATATGTTTAGATATTTAACACTTTCTGGTGCACTTTTTTATTTCAGACCTGTATATTAATTTTGCCATCCAACATCTTAATCTCTCTTATTTTCTGCTTCAGCCATGCTTTTGATCAAGTGCGCGCATGGTGATATTTCCTGTTCCTTTTTTAGCATGATGATATTTGCTGCATGAGCCATCTTAATTTCTCTTATTTGCTGCTTAATAATTATTAGTAGACTTTTCATGCAACAACTCCATGCACTAGAGCTTCAGATGATGTTTAGATGGAATTTTAGATCGTTTTTGTTGGACCATGTAATTTTTATAATACTCCATCTGGATGAACAGTTACAAATATCTGTGTGTATATATCTGCATTCATTTTTTTCCGATTTGCTGAAATCTGTTTAGATGTTGCATTCAGGTTTTTCAGATTTTGCATAAAAGCTGTATAGATTTTGATGAAATTAGGTTGATAGTCTCTTTGATTTCAGATTTTGCTTAAATTAGGTTGATAGTCTCAATGGTTTTAGATTTTGCTGTGTGCTATGTTGGTGTGTATATGTACATATTTGTGATTTTGCTGTGTGTTTGTGTGTGTGTTGTTTGTTGCTCCGAGAGTGCACGACAAGTTTTTCCTAAGTTTAGACACCATGTTTCTTTTTGGTATATTGGCAAAATCATTTCAGTTTTAGACAACACGTGATGGCAGGCTATAACACAGTTTTCAACAATGTTTCTTTGTTAACAGTGCAACGACAGTTACAACTTGAATCATGGAGACGAACATCACACAAGTGGCAAACGCAACTAGAGGCCGAAGAGGACGACCTCCTACATATGCATCAACTCAAGAGAGACGTGATGACGTCCCCCAAGACAAATGACGCCCCCAAGACAAATGACGCCCCCCAAGACAAATGTTGCCCACCACAACAAATGTCATCACCCATGACAAATGTCGCCAACCATGAAAAATGTCGCCCATAAGACAATTGCCGCCGCCACGACAAATGTCTCACCCACGACAAATGTCTCCCCCACGACAAATGTCTCACCCCACGAAAAATGTCGCCCAAACGACAAATGTCGCCATAACGACAAATGTCGCCCTAACAACAAATGTCGCCCTAACGACAAATGTCGCCCCACGATGAATGTCGCCCCCACGACGAATGTCGCCCCCACGACGAATGTCGCCTTGCATAGGGCCGTAGGCCGTGCCTGTCACTCGTATATATAAGTAAATATATATATATATATGTATATATATGTATACATGTATATATATATATGTAATATATATTAAGTATATATATATGTATATATGTATATATATATATAAATATATGTATATATATACATATATATATATAT